>OZ016486.1:11920210-12325455 GCA_963966615.1 Tenthredo amoena
GAAAGTCGAGAGTTGAAGTCTGAGCCACGATCTGTGATGAATGTTTTGAGCAATCTCATTTTGGACTAGATACAGGCTTGAAGAATAATCGCGATCGTTAATTCGTAAGATATTGCAAAATTTTTGCGTTCGAAGAATCGGACCAGTAGGTGGTGCCACCCAAGTGACAATTCGACAAACTATTTTAGCCGCAATAGTATCTGGCGCGGGAACAATATAGTCACTATGATTTCCCTGAATCGTTATTTATTTGAAAATGATTTACAGAACTATTTGACTATCAAAGTCTCGGAACTTTCATTTAACGAATCTATTCTGCCTATTTCCGATCCTTTTTGACGGAAGGAACTCTTCAATAACTATAAAACAATATATTCAATTCAAGTCTTCACGTTATATATAATGACGTCATCGAATATGTCAATCATTGGAGTAAATAAACTGTATTTTCTGATCTGTTATAGATAAGATTTCGTTGCTGTATGTAAAGCAAGCGACTTATCGTAGTTTGCAAACAAAAAAAAAAAATAAACAAGTATATGTGCGGCCACAGTCATGGGGGAACGGAGTGGGATCGAGCGGTCAAAGGCCTACGGCATCAGAGGCCGGTTTCTAGTTGTTTACCCCAACAACCTGGTGCAGACTGGTCATTCGTTAGCTGAGCGATCAGTTGCGGACCAAGAACCACGGAGAAGAAGAAGACTTCGAAAGGCCTGCTCGACTATAATATAGAAACTTCGGTTTTCCAAAGTCCAGTCATGTCCTGCACTGCACTGCATTTCTTGTAAGTAATTCCGCATCACTATTATCATTCATTAACTATAATTTGAACTCAGCAGATTAATAGATCTTTCTTTATCTCTTCTAGATATAACTGTTAATAAACGTTATCAAGTAGCGCCGTTATAGTATTATATATAGTTGCCCTTTTTATATTAGCTGTATTAATACACGTATACATGCACACGTAGTTTCATATTATAATTGAAACGAATAAAGGATGGGTCAAGTGCAGAGGCGACTGTAGAGTTCGCAGCATCGTTTAATTTACATCATCATATTATATACGTGTCGCATATGCAAATATACTAATATAGGTATATATTAGTTCCGCGAATGTCTGCTTGTATGGATAACATTATAAGATAATAATATTATAGATGAATGTATACATTCGTCAAGTAACGGGTCTTCACCGAAACCTGCAGACTGGTATACCTGTCCACACTCGGCATTAAGCACCGCGTCGATTATAGCGACCGAATACCAGTTCTGGACGCTTTTAAAAAACGAATGGTTAAAAGTTAAAACGATCGTTGATAGGAGAGAGGTCCTTTAACCCGGCGAGCGAGGCTATCCTCGACTTTGCATACATATCGAAGATGTTGAAGATGGAATGAGAAAACTCGTTCTCAAGATGTGCATGTGTATTATAATATTTCCTTTCTTCATTTATAAGACTCGAAACAGGAGTCGAATGTCACTCCCATAAATAGACGAAACTTTCCATTTGAGATATCGTACGAAGACTTGAAACCGATTTTTAAACTTTTTATTTTAAGTTGTTCAATAGCTGCTTCGAAATGTCTTCAACGATGGTTCGATTTGGTTTTTTTCTTTAGATTTTTACTGGCGATTTCCAGTCAGGTTTTTTCCGAACCTGTAGATATCGCCGAGGAGGACACGACGCCTGCAACAAGTACGATATCGTCATCGAGCCTTGAATTGCAGGCCAAGGAGTTCCTCGATCGATTGAACAACGAGGTCGCAGAATGGAACAATCGTGCAACTCTCGCACAATGGGCATACGATTCAAACTTAACGGATGCTAATCTGCAAGAGAAAATTCGTGTCTCGTCCGAGGCTGCGGCTTTCAGTAAGGCCAAATGGCCCGAGATTAGTGCTTTTCCGTGGCAACAACTCCAAGACTATGACACAAAGAGACAATTTTCTAAACACGTACGGCTTGGACTAGCCGCTCTGCCCAAACAGGTCACATCACACACAAGATTACCTCAAATTACTATATCGCGTATAAAACGCATTCTGCATTCATGCAAATTATGTATTCATGCGGAAACATGGATCTAGATAACTTGACCATGTATCTGATTCGTATACGTGTGTTGAGTTCGTTTTGAAATTCAATTCTATCTCTCAAGTTCTTTTTTCCTTACGAGAATCTGTACAACATTTTTATTTCAATGCACAGGATTACGAAGATTATTTAAGAACGGTTGGAAACATGGAAGAGATTTACAGTACGGCAAAGATCTGCCGATATAACGACAAAGAGAAGTGCGATCTGGCCCTTGAACCGCATCTCACCGAGCTTTTAATGTCTAGCAGAGACCCAGAGGAATTAAAACACGTTTGGGTCGAATGGCGAAAGGCAACTGGAGCTAGAGTGAAAAATCTTTTTCCAAAATACGTTGACCTCAGTAACAAGGCAGCCCGATTAAACAACGTTACCGATACCGCAGCAAACTGGCTTCGAGAATACGATACTGACAATTTCGCCGATCAAATTGGTCAGTGTAACTTTTTTTTTCGTTCCTTTTTACTTCTACTTTCGTTTTACCAAAAATGTTTAACCGAAGTTTTTCTCTCTCAATATTTTTTACCGCAGAAAATCTTTGGCAACAAATGAGGCCTTTGTACTTAGAGTTTCATGCATACGTTAGGCATCAACTCCGGGCGAAATATGGCGAAGATATAGTGTCCAGGGACGGTCCGATTCCTGCTCATCTTTTGGGTAACATGTGGTCTCAGACTTGGAATCACATAGCAGATTTCTCGACTCCTTATCCAGGAAAAACTCTGCCTGATCCAACTGAGAATATGATAAAGCAAGGGTACGATGCAAACCGTATCTTCCGACTGGCAGACAGCTTCTTTACATCCCTTAATCTCTCCGCCGTTCCCGAATCATTTTGGACTAAGTCGATATTGGAAAAGCCTCAAGATGGTAGAGAATTAATCTGCCATGCTAGTGCCTGGGACTTTTACGATAGCAAAGATTTTAGGATCAAACAATGCTCGAGGATCAATTCAGAGGACCTTTTAACTGCTCATCATGAAATGGGACACATACAATACTTTATACAGTACAAAGATCAGCCCGCTATATTCAGGGAGGGTGCGAATCCTGGTGAGTTTTCATTTATTTATTTATTTATCTATGTTTTATATTCTGTGAGGCTTATTATATTATTTTCTATAACGTATACCTTGTTTCATTTTACTAAAATATTGCTTATTAGGTTTTCACGAAGCTATCGGCGACGTGATGTCGTTGAGTGTATCGACGATGGAACACTTGAAAAAGATCAATCTACTAGCTCAAGACACTGAGGAAGATGACGAAGCTATACTCAATTATTTGTACGAAAAGGGACTTGAGAAAATAGCTTTCCTTCCGTTCGGTTATGCGCTAGATAAATGGCGTTGGGACGTATTCAGGGGAAGAATAACACCCGATAATTACAACTGCGAATGGTAGATAAATACAACTTAATTCATTCATCTCATGTTTTAACGGGTCTTTTTCTGATTCAGTCAAGCATATCTTGACTCGTATTTACCCCACAAAATATCGTTACGTTTCTTGTCAGTGATAAAAGCCAGCCGACTTTCGTCTGACCATGAAAAGCCTTTACTACTTGCGTGTCTTACTATCAGGTTTTGCCTCCTTTCCCAAGGCCTTACTTAAAGTTTATTTTACTAGTTTATTCTTTATACGATACGCCTTTTTGCCTCTTAGTTTCTTACATAATCAGTTTATCAATCATGTATTCTAGTCAGTACTACTATTTCTTCATGTTGTATAATAAGAGAGACTAAGACTACATCGTTCCATAGGAAAATATAATCCCTTCTCTTTGCTCCCTCCATCCTCATACAAAAAATTAAAGAATGGGTATCGTAGGTGGAAGCTTGTAAACGAGCTTCAAGGAATCGAGCCGCCGGTAGACAGAACTGAAGAAGACCTGGACGCAGCATCTAAATATCATGTGGTTGCCAGTGTAGAATACTTGCGCTACTTTGTCAGTTACGTAGTACAATTCCAGTTCCACAAATCTCTGTGTCAAGTCGCTGGTGAATATGACCCCAATAATCCTTCCACAAAGCCTCTGCACCGTTGTGATATCTACCAGAGTAAAGAAGCCGGAAATCTTCTCGGGTGAGCACAGGAATCAATTCTGTCTGCGGTATAACGATTCTATAATTTTTTAACGATTCTAGTTCCATGCTGAAATTGGGATCCTCAAAGCCCTGGCCAGATGCGATGGAAGTGATTACAGGACAGAGAGAAATGGATGCTTCAGGGCTACTGGAGTACTTTAATCCTCTTTACGAGTGGCTGAAAGCAAAGAATAAGGAGACTAGAGCCCACGTTGGGTGGAATGCTTCGTTGAGACGTAAGTTCCGAGGAAAATATTTGCCGGGTAGATTATTGTGCCCTAATTGTTTGAAGTTATAGAGATTTGTTTTACGCTGATTCCAGGTTGCGTGAAAACAAGGTCAGAGCTTGAGGAAGTTCAACCGACTGCAGCTTAAGGGGTTCGGCGATACATTGAAACAGATATGATAATTCTATTGAAACATGCTTAATTTTTATTCTTATTATAATATAAGTGGCGAGAAAAACGCGTCGTACATTGTTGAAAAAATCAAAGGAAATATTTGCAACACGGATACCTCTACAAGGTTTTCGAGACAATAAATGTATTCAACAATTAACTCAATTATAATTTCTAACATATATCGACGATTTCTTGCATTGATGAAGCATAGAGCAGGTAATCCCACTGCGCTGTGTGTCAGGAGCGATATGCAAGACAAAAGGTAATATCAAAGATTTCACAGCGCCTTAAGTTTACTTAGATTTTCCTGCCCGAGGATTACTGCTTTTTTTCTTCGACCCTGAAGCTGCTCCTTTTTCCTTCGTTACAGCCGGCTTCTTACGGCTTGTAGAAGGTGCAGCCTTTATCTGTAATATAAACACCATGGAATCATTTCATTTCATCATTTTGTACAGAAATTCGAAAACGAGCGCTAGAGAGCAAGGCCGGCATTATCCCCATTACAAAAAATATCTGAAGATGTTGCAAGCAAAGGAGCTACCTTAATCATTGGATCGTTGGAAGGACTCTCGTCCTCTTCCTCTTCCTCAGATTCGTCTCCTTCGAAGTCCTGAAAATCTTCTTCGTTTGTGGCTTGAGCTCGCTTCTTTTTGTCAATGCCTTTAGTAAGAGCGTAAGGTCTCATCGAAGAACTCTTATTAAACGCTCTTGTGAATGCTGCTTTGACCTAGATGAAGAAGATAAATAGATTATGAATCAGTTGAATGAAAAAAAGCAGCTTTCTTCATAGTATTCTTCCTTCTTTTTTGGTAGACGTACCTTGCTGTCCAGGTCTTGCATTGGATCCCGTTGTCCTGGCCACAAGGTGACTTCAACCAATGCGTCCAAGTCCTCTCTGTAGCAGAATTATAAAAGAATGATTGTTTAGACGGGGATAAAACTCGCTCAGTAACTTTTTTACCCTCCAAAGTTCACAGAAGTTTAATGCACCTGATCAAATGATAGTTATTCATTGCCTCCAAAGCAGACATAGCACCGTCTGCTCCCTGGGTCACTAAAGGTCCGACTACAGCATCTCTAAGGTGTTTTATATAATCTAAGTTTATAGAATCTTTATTCGAAGAAGTAGCCAACCGTGCGTGTACAGTGATTTCTTGTAGTAATCTGTAACCAGAATGATAATGCACATCACGTGAGACATTCCCGCACAAATAAGAGCAGAATATCTACCTGTCGAATTTTGTTCTTCTAGAATTTCGACCGAGCCAGGAAGGAAATGCGCATTGTCTTACTATATGGCCAGACATTAATGTTCCAGGAATAACAGAGGAGTAACAAGCTTGCATTGGCAATAAGCTCCAGGCACCGCTCCGACGAATAGCATTTTCGACCATGTCTCCAAGTGCCAGGCTTTCCGCTGCATCAGCAACAGTTTCCAAAATCTTTCCTCTAAAATGGGGAAGGGTATGAAGTTTTTTTAGTCATATGTATCAGCAAAATGACTTTCAAGGATCAGAGATAAGTTAGTTATTAATTTTTTACTTTGGACAGTTTGGAACTACGCCGAGGTAATTCTCCTGAACGAATAGAGGACCTATATTATAATCGTGGAAGAACAGATCACTCTTATCATGTATCGACATAGTCTTGTGAGCCTCGTGACTAAAGACTTTCTGTACGACGTCCCAGGGACCAAGACGCATGTCTTTGTTGATTTTGCGCCCTCTAGGTGTCTCATCGATGGAAGGATTGTCGGCGAGCAAAGACAAGTGATTTAAAACTTGTCTAACATCGTTGTTAGTCGTTTCGATCAACCGGCTCAAATCTTCTGTGTCTATTTTTATGTTTTCTTTAAAGCATACGCTCATCATGGCAGACTAAAAGCACGAAAAAGTGATGATTAGGGTTCATGACAAAATCTAGGCAGTGTTCAACTGTGTCAATCAGATGTTTACCTTGATCTGTGCGACTTTAGGCTTCTGAAATCTGAGATCGTACGTATAATTGGACAGTGTTCTCATCTTTGGGTTATTTCTGTCATTACAAATGCAAATTATAGGTACACTAGTAGTTTTAATTAGCGCTATGAGCTCCTGCAGTCCCCCGCGGTCTTCATTTCCTGCCATTCCGTCAACTTCGTCCATTACCAGGACGTGATTGAGGGCTGGCTTCTTGGAGGCTACGTCTGCAGATTTATCTGCAAAAGAGAATAATCTATGTAAGAAAGTGCACGAGGCATTGATTGTGAGATGAGAGTCACAGGAAAGTTGTGTTTGTGTTTATTTACCAACGAAATAGCCCTTCATAGATTTGTTATTCAACAACTCTGAAACTTCTTCTTTCAACAGTCTTTTACTGCGAGTATCGGACGCATTGAACTCTAAAGCATCAAGGCCTAACGTGTCACAAACAACTTGTACAGTCGTAGTCTTTCCAACTCCTGGTGGGCCGGAGAGAAGAGCTGCCTTAAAGAAGGATCCGTCGTGTTGTGCCCAAGGACCTAGACAAGAAAAAGGATTTCGGTGTTGAGAATTTTTAAATCTGTGGAGTATTTCAGACTTTGCACACATTGCGATCATTGAATAATTGCTCACTTGGTCGAGGCAGCTTAACATTCCCACTGTGATTCTTCTGCCAATTTTTCAACCAATTGTGCAACTTGTTGACGTTGCTTTTCTCTCCTTGCTGGCCAATTATCTGCTTCATGGTCTTTGGCTTGTACTTCTCAACCCAGGCTTGAGATCCAATTTCACAAGGTACACGAATCTACAACAAGGTGAGTTCCGTTATGATTACAGTTTCCTTTTCTATCTAGATCTGTGGAAAATCTCATTTCAATTCACCACAGGAGGTATATCGCTTCTCTTCAAGACTTGACTCGCTTTAGAAGTATTTGGTTGTTCAGTCACTGAAGTTTTTGGCTTGTTGTTAAAATCTTCCAGATTAACTTTTGATGTATCTTGAGTCTTTGACGATGGATCGCATTTTGGAGAGCCCAAGGGTTCCGGTTCTGGAGTTTTCCGTTTAGCTTTCCGAGGATTTTTTTTCTCAACAACATTTTTGCCGTCATTCTTCCCTTGGGCAGCAGGTCTCGTTTCAATCAGTTCCAAAAGGTCGTCTTCAGATATTATTTTGACTCCCAGATGTTTTGCCTGAATCATGAAACACCAAAAATAAAGTATTTGAGTATAAAGCTTGACTGAGAAGTACGAGACACAAAGAAGGGACAATTATTCTACTTTTTCCAATTTTGCGGGGCCAGGTTCGTCGCCCACTATCACATAGTCTGTCTTTTTGGAAACCTGATGCAGGATACGACCACCATATTTTTTTATCAATTCATCCGCCTCGTCTCTTTCCATTGAATCCAGAATTCCCGTGACTAAGAAACTCAGACCAGCTAAGCAATTATCAGCACCCTGTAATAAAGGAGATTAAATAAAAATTCGAAGCCCTTTAAAATAAAAATCATTGCGCCGCATGAAATGCTACAGAAATACAAACCGTGGGTATTTCCTTCGACCCTGGATTTCTGGCACCTCCCCTGTTCAAGTATTGTTGATAAAGTGCTGCAGTGCGTTTCTTTTTTTGAGCGATTGCTTCAAAGGGGTCCGTTTCCTCATCTTCGTCATTACGCTTTCTTTTATGTGCCGGTGTTTTGTCAATTTCTATTTTAGAAATTCCTTTATGAGGCGAAGTATTCTTAATAGTTCTTTTGCTGCTTCCAGAAGCTTTGGGATCTTCGCGAGCTTTCGTGTTTTCAGCTCCTCCATTTTTCACGGCTGTTTTTGTGCTTTGGAAATGCTTTGAGCTAACTTTCTCATCTCCAGATACCTGCTTATCGAAAAATAATTTTATTTTCAGATCGCATTTGCAGCTACAGAATCTGATCCTAAATTCTTACTTTATGTACATCCATAGTCCCGTTAACTCTTCTATTTTTCTCGCCAACTGAGTCATCTGGAAAATACTTTCAAGATTATTTCTAGTCTCAGAGTAGCTGATATCTTGATATTTTACAATAAGTTCTATGTTGATGAAACCTCGATTTAACAGTTAATATAATTAGTCAGACTTTCTGGATCCACTTTCAAAGTTCCACGCTAATTTTAAAGATTAAAGCATCTAGAAAATTGGCGGTGACTCAATTCTTTACACAGATATTGACCAAGACATGTTATTCATTGTGGAAGCTTTTCACCAGAATTCGAAGGCTTGCTAGAGCTGGCTTCCTCTTTTCTCGAGGAAATTTTATTCAACGAAATCTTAGTGGAATAGGGTTTTTCTCCATCTCCATTTGTTTTACTCGGAGTTTTATCCACTTCGGACTTCTCCACCTGATCCAGCGCAGCTTCAAATGCATCGTCGCAGTAGAATTCAGCATCCTGTAGGATAGATTTTTAAATGGAATCAGAAACTCGTATTTTCCCATACTACATTTAAGCTTTTTCTTCGCTCATTCAAAAAAAAAGAACAATATTTATTATCCAAGATCTTGTTTTACATAACTGCTTAAACTTTGACAGCAATTTTGACTGAAATAAAATTGCAGAGAAACAGTATACCTCTTTTGATAATTTCTTAGGAGGTTTTGGTGCCTCTATTCTCTTGACAGGTTTACTACTGAAAACATCGGCTGCAGAGACGAATTTTTTAGGTGAAATCTTCTCTTGGAAACTGGACTGTGTTTTTCTTGACTTTTGTTCAACTAAGATAGCTTCATCATCAGAATCTGATAACACTTGCCTCACTTTGCTCCGTTTTGCGGGCTATAACGACACAACAAGCATTAAATCAAATTATTACAATTGAATCAGGTCATAAGAGTCATTTTAATTTAAATTCGAACATTCTGTTCAAAATGAAAAATTACATTTTGGTGAGATAGGTTTGATCTTATAAAAAACACACCTCTGATACTTTCTTTGGAGATTTTGACGTCGAGGCATCCCTGTCTCTTACAGTTTTTGTTCCGTTAGTGGATTGTCCTCTCTTTGGCGTCTGTTTTACCTCTGACACCTCGTCTTCAGAGTCTGACAATATCTGTTGCTTGCGCTTTGTGGACTGCAACAAAAATAAACATTGAGCGAATAATGACCTAAGACAGAAATTGCTTTAAATGTTTTAATCTGAAAACACCGGACATAATTTTGAAGTAAAAATTGATGTTGAAAATTGTATGGAATGTAGTTTAATTATTAAAAAAATTAAACAACCTTTTGTCGTTTTTTTGGAGACACACTCTTTTCCTTGTCTTCATTTGAAGAGTGAAATTTATTTTTCTTAGTATTTGAGGATACGGTAGAACTTTCCTCAGTTCTCTTCTTGGAAAGTACGCTGAAGTATGACGTGATAGGCTGTAAATAAGATTAGTTTATTTACATCAGAGATAGAGAAACGTAGTTTAAATATTCTTCACTCAAAAGCAGCTAGACGATTCTGTATAAAATGATAATTATTATTACCTTTGACATTTTTATAGGTTAAAATAAATTTCGATTTATGTTTAATCAGAGAAAATATTTATCTGTAAATTGTCGGCAAAACGGTAACACGATTTTTTATCATAATATCAATTATCCCAAACGAATTTTTATCACTTTCTTCTTCTTATTCTCATTGCATTGTTTATTACCTGTCGTGCAAAATGCGCGCTAAATCAGCATCTGTACTCTGTAGCATTTTAACACAGTTGAAGATCTGAGGTCACTTTATTCAATAGAATGTCAAACCACAGCTAGAAAGACGCATCCGATATATGAAACGCTTTTGCCACTCTATTTCTTTTCTTCGATCAATGCTTTTTAATCCTGTACAAACGGTACGCGGAACGCCGACCAAATCCACCAATCAGAAGTATTTCATATCAAAAGAAGCCCTTCTGATTGGTCTGCTCGTTTCACGTTCCTTCATCCATTCGGAAACGGTCTCTTGTAGTTCACATCAAAACACATTTAACCTCAAATGCGACCATTTTGTTGTCCCGTTGGCACCAGACACGACAACTCATCATCGTATAACTCAACAGCTTATTATCAGCAATTATTAATCACAAACTTAATGATTGGATCGTGCGATCGTTGCAGCTTACATTCGTTCTAATTCCGACACTTTCTGCACGGTAATTGAAGAAGTTTCTTCATTGGCAAGTAGCTGACTTAATTATGATATCAATCTTCGCGATTATCCATTCCCCGCTAATCGCATGTTTTAAAATGAATAAATGCTAAAAACTTTCGCTTACAACCGATAAGTTTAATAAAAAAACAGATTCTAACGTAACTAATTAACGTAATCGCAGAATACATCACCATGACTAAGATCAGGCCGCGAACATTCTTCGACATAGAAGTAGGCGGCTTACCTATGGGTCGAGTAGTGTTCGAACTTTACTCAGATGTATGTCCAGAGACATGCGAAAATTTTCGCGCTTTATGTGCGGGCGATAAAGGGCTAGGAAAAACTACTTCAAAACCTCTACACTACAAGGGTATCGTCTTTCACCGAGTCGTCAAAGATTTTATGATTCAAGGCGGTGATTTTTCCGTCGGAAATGGAACTGGGGGCGAATCCATTTACGGAGGAACTTTTGCGGGTAAGAACATCAGCTTTAAAATGCTAACGGTAGAAAGAACTTACTTCCAAGGATCAACTTCGAAGACTATAATTTATTCTCTTACCATTATTGCAGATGAAAACTTTTCCATTACTCATGACAAGCCGTTTTTATTGTCCATGGCTAATCGTGGTAAAGATACAAATGGTTCGCAGTTCTTTATGTGAGTATGAATCAGCTGTGGTGTTTCATTTGGTAAAATGAATTTGGATTTTCTAATTGCCTAGTTTTATATTTGCGTTATGTAATTATAAATTTAATAGCCAAATATTGAAGAAATTGATTACACTGGTTTCAAGACTCGATGCCCTATGGGCGTTGAAACTATACTTCATATCTGGTAATGACTAATTCATTGAGAAATTGAAAAGCGCTTTATTTCAGGAATTTCAGGTCAATATCAAGGCGTTTAGTGATCTCCAAAATTTATTTCAGAACAAACTTGACATAGCTTTGATTAAAATACAAAAATAGGTACTATTGTCTTCCATTTGGCAAGTTAAACCCTTTACTTTCAAGGTTGTTATGTATATCTTTTAATGCAGCAAATTTTAGCCAATGAAAGTGGAGAATTCGGTGAGAGAAAATGAGAGGCAATGACTATTGCTCCTTGCTGTCGAGAAATGTATTTTGAGGAGAAAGAGAAATAACAATAAAGCTTCCGGCGTATAACTTAGATAAAGAGAGAAGGGTTCGATTCATTATTGTCAATTGCGTTGACGAATTTTCCTGAAATTTTGTTTGGAAAATAAACGAGCCCAACTAGAGCCACAAAACAAATCTGGTGGAATAAATAACTCGACGCTGTTTTTGTGTAGTCGCGAGGGAGAGGCTACTACGTCGCTACTACAACACAATGACTTCCGAAAGCTGGCTCTTTCTGTCCATCACTCATCTCCTTAATCATGTTTTGTTGTTGTAGTACAACGCAACCGGCGCCCCACCTCGACAAGTGAGTTCTTCAGTTTAAATATTGTCTAAACCTGGTATTTATATTTGGATAGATTTTCTCAAATAAAAGGAGCAGATTCATCAGAATTTTCATTCATTCAAGTCTACATAAGATTTCCCATCAATAAAACCTCATATTCTCTTTTTTATTTACAGCGTTCACGTCGTATTTGGAGAAGTGGTTTCTGGACAGGAAGTTGTATCCCATATCGAAGGTCTACCCGTCGATCGCATGTCACGTCCCTTACAGGATGCCAAAGTAGTGAACTGTGGAGAGCTTGTTCTCAAGTCCAAAGGCAAAGGTATCGATTTCATGCCCTTTTATAAACAGTTAACTGAAAGTTATTGCCAACGTTGAACTTTTTATCAATAATCTGTTCATCTTTAATCTTGTATTATGAAATTCGTCAATTAATGATTTGCTTTCAGCTAAAAAACGAGAAGTCAAAAGTAGCGCCGGATCCTCTTCGTCTTCAGCAGTAGCTTCATCATCCTCAGAATCTGATTCCCACGTTGGGAAAAGTAGGAAGAAGAAGAAGTCTAAAAAAAGGTTTTTGTCGGTCTTTTTCCCTCTTCTTCTTCTCCTTAACGACATAAAATATGATACCGCGTTTTATTTAACAGTAAGAAGCGGGCGAGATCCGAAGAAGGGGAAATCCCTGACTCTGCTGATGAAGAAGCTGGCAAACCCCACCCACTTGTTTCCGTAACAAAGATTGATCCGGATGAAATCCCGGAGGTTCCAGCTAATAAATTTCTTTATAGAGCTGGATCGGCCAATAACGCTAATCAAAAAGAATTCAGACAGCGTTATGGAAGAGAAAGAAACCGCGGGCATACTAAAAGTGGAAGAATTATTAAAGGCAGAGGCGTATTTGTTAGTATTTTGAAAAGAAGATATTCAAATAGTATTAACAAAGTTATGGAATGTTGTAGAATGTCTGCCATTGAGTATTAAAAATGATTTAATCACTTCCAACCAATATTTTACAGAGATTTCGTACGCCATCGCGTAGCCGTTCGAGAAGTATGACTCCGCCGCATTGGAAGCAGGCCCAAAATCGCACGATTAAGTTACACGAGTTTCAGGTGCGGATTACACTCTTTTATAGTCTTTTAGATCAGAATTGTAATTGGCGAACATTGTCTTCACAGAAACTGGAGAAAGAGCGCATGAAAAAGGAAGAAGTAGAAGATGACGAAGCAGACGAGGGGCAAGGGCAAAGCCAAAGCCAACAAGACCGCAGCGACAGAAGGAAGAAATTCTCCAGCACTAGGAGCGAGGTGCAAATCTCCGAGCAAGGAGGTAACAACCCAAAGTCTGAAGTGTCGCTATTTCAGGATGAGAATAACCAGGCTGAAAATATTGAGAATTTATCGCAAGTCCCAAGGGGTAATGAAGGGGAAAATCTTGGGGTTGAAAAGAACGGAGATGATCTTCTGCGGAATAGGTCTGATAATAAGCGTGGAGATGGAAGGGTAGACAGGCATCGTACTAATCGTCCTGAATTGCAGGATAATCATAGATATTTTCCAAGAGGTTCAGGGGACAGAAATAGAAAGCGGGGTCGTTCGCGATCTAGAGACCGTAGAAGGTCTAGAAACCGAGATGAGAATAGGAGAAATAGTAGAGAAAGGAAAGGACGTAGGCATCATTCTCCGCGAAGACGTAGTTCGGCTAGATCGGGCAATAGATCAGATAGACAGACTGACGACCGTCGAGAAAAACGCAACGATAGTAAGAGATCGCATCATACGGATAACAAAAACGAAAAGAAGTCTAACACGGTTGAACGGAAATTAGATAAACCGGATAAAAGCGAGCCTGAGTTGGCCGCCATTGTAAAGCCAAAATTTAAACGCAGATCTCGCTCTTCTAGCGGTAGCAGTCGAGCCTCCAAAGAATGAAAATTTGAATTCCAGTTAATTTAATCCTAAACATTAGTGTCGAAAGTGACATTCTTTTCTCGTTTTGATTTCTTTTACTTTTCCAATATTGTTTACCGAGTTCGAGTGATTTTTTTCTATTTTAAACGGCTTATTATTTCTCTTGTAAATAAATGATGAGTCCTTATGCTTACTAGTACCTCATTTCGATATACAGTTGTAACAGAGTTCAAGTCTCTCCCTCCTTTGACGTAGCACTAGAAACTGTTAGCCACTTTGTCACTGACTTTGGAAACGTTTTGAGGAGAGGCACTCGGGCTGAGCAATACATTGGTATAAGATGAACTGCAGAAAGCGTGGATAGGTATTTTGTCGTGAATATGAGAGTCAGGATTGCCGGAAAAAGAGAGATATCACTCATCTTGGTCTGAAATTATTCTCCATACTTGATAATGTTGTAATCAATATGCTTTATGGAGTTATAACAGTAATTGAAAATATTTGCTGGTCTAGGTAAATAGAAATGGAAACTGAAAAACGAACATTTTATTTATCCTGTGACATTAAATCAATATAATTCCATAACTGGATTGGCTTTTTATTTCAAATGATGGTAAGCTTTATAAATATTACTGCCTACCCCTAATTTTATAAATTTATTAAGAACTAGATACAAGTTGTAGGAAATGCTAAACGATAATTATATTCAGGCATTAAAATTGAACAACACGTCTCAGCAACGAGGTGATGCAGGGGACTTGCTTCTTTCGATGCTTTTCAGCGTCTGTTGGAACATGGGATTCAAAATCAATGGCAACGCGTAAGTTGACACACGTTAGTAGTGTGAAAAGGTCAAACTTTTTACCATTCTCGTTCAACTCTGCACACAATGCCTGAATAAAGTACGATCCTTTGGCTTCATTCTTCCAAGCATAGTATCCTAGTCAAAAAAAGTCGGCTAAGATTCTCAGAACGTTGGGCTTAGGGTAAGAACGTTCAAGATGAATCAGCTAGGGTATCAAAGCTCTTAGAAACTGTCCTATTTAATTCCTATTACTCTAAAGTCCCCATCATAAGTTTATCTCGGTCTATATTTACCTGGTACAGTTGCATAGGCAATTAAAAAATCTCTATGAGACAGTGGGCAAATGAAGCATGAATCGTCAGTTTGGGTACGCTCCCTGAGACTGATACCATGATCCAATTCTTTTCCCTGGCGCGCTTGGATGGAGAAGATTTTTGGTTTTCCAGCTAGAGTTCTGCATTTTTCATCAGTACAATATGGCAATATGGTATCAGTTTCGTAAGCTTTATCTCTACGAGACAGTGGGCAAACGGAGCGTGAATCGTCAGTTTGGGTACGCTCTCTGAGACTGATACCATGATCCAATTCGTCTCCCTGGCAAGCTTGGATGAAGAAGATTTTTGGTTTTCCAGTTAGAGTTCTGCATTTTTCATCAGTAAAATGTGGCCATATGGTATCAGTTTCGTAAGGTTTATCATGTGCACAAAGTTTACCCATTGTCCCATGGGTCAGTATAGCGATGACTAAACAATCGTGATCTGTATGATCCATTTCTGAAACTGTGCCATTTTTATTATCTGAATATGCTGGTTCGGAAATTTTTGTATAGATGACGTGGACGTTTGTTATACTGCTCACATAAATCTACCTTTTTTTAACTTCTCTTGTATCTTTTCTGAATTTAGATTCTGATATTCCTTGACTTTGAATCCAAGATTCTCTAGACAATTCGTAAGTGTCTTGCGATCGATATTAGTACCATTTCTACGATACATATAGTTATTTCTGTAATATTCGTGATCAAATATCAAAGCTATGCCTCGCTTCGGGTGGTTCATTTTGTAGTGCGATTCCATACGCAATATTGGAGTGGGAATTGTTTCTAGTTGTTGGTCGTCACTCCTGGAAAAAAACAAATGGGTGTTGAAATACACTAATTTTTACACCGTGCTCAGCGAAACACTGTGCAACTGAATTCAAAGAGAACTGAGAATCAAACAGGCAGCGATACTTACATAATGAATATTTGAATTCCAATTCTAGTTTTATATTATCCTCTACCCTTTATGATTCTTATGTAATCAAAACTTTCGTCAAAAAATATTCGTGGAATATTCTAATACATGCCACAGAATTCTATCTTCTGAATTCATGGATCAATTCATATGATCGTCATATCATTATAGACTATTTCACTATTTTCCTTTATTCACCCACTAAACACAGTCAGTTGATAAGTGGGCAGATGTTGCGTGCATGGAACACAGTAACTGACTCAACAGGGACGGTGCAGTGATAACGATAGCACCTTCTCTCCCTGGAATAAATATATGCCGATTGAACAAGTTCAAACCTGTAGTTTGGTTTAAGGAAGAGTGGGGGTGATGGTCAAGAGTGGTAGTTCCAGTCTTATTTCAGGGTAGGCTTACTTTGATTGGGAGAAAGCTGTAGTGATGAATTATCCACGGAACCCTCTGCAACAGCATAAATTGTTGGGCTTGTGGAGGGAGTTCAAGGTATCTGCGTGCAAAGGACTCTCTGAAATATTCTTAGAATAGTCTATCGAATATAAATATTCTATTATTTTCTCAGGAATTCCCCTTTCTTTTCTGGAATTGATCAAGAAGTCTGAATGAAAGTAGAAGTTCTGGGTATTCTAGTGTACGAGTAATACATAACGTCAGATTAGATTAGATTAGTTTCTACCATCTAGTAAAGAAATACATCAGGCAGCAAACATTGATTAAGTAAAAACTGAACTCCATTACACTTTTTTTCACACTATGAAAATTATTCCAAAGTGTGAACAAAACCAAGCATATATCATGATTGATATTTTGTATTTGTATCGGTTTTAGTTTAGCCACGACTAAACATCACTCCTTGAAGAAACTATGTGTTCCTATATAACAGACCTGTGTATCAGAATGGGACCGAATTCAAAGATTACTGAGAAACGAGTAGCTAGGCGACACTTACATGATCAGAAGATGAATTAGAATCGTAGTTTGCAATAACGGTTTGTCCCTGATGATTTTTTTTATATCTGCACTGCTTCAACTCCAACAGCGATGTTATCAGAATGCTAGCGAGTGCTGAGTCAAGCCAGATTCACCACATCCTGAAAAGTCGAATCCTGCCCCTACCATTGTGACAATCGCGAAGTTTTTCCGGAGATAAGGGACCTTGTGATCTTTATCACCATGCCGTTATTTAAGGAGACGTTGAATAATACAAGCAACGCATTGAAAATCCTGAAATTCATTACCATAGACATGGACATTTCTTTACTGAGAATGAAAAGTGAGAGTTTTATATCACATTAGATCAGATTAAATTTAATACCTGGTAAATTGGGATCAAAGGATTGAAATTGAAATTTTGAAGAAAGATAGGAAACTTTGATAACGAAAAAACTAAAATTGCATTACACTTAAATATATTTTATTTGAGACTATAAAACTTCTTTTACAAAGAGTATAAAAATGCGTATAAATGTGCTATTAAAATTATTTATACCTAAATGCTATGAATAGAATAGGAAAAAAAAAGTGGAAAAAAAACATGTTTATTAAATTTGAGCAATAAATTATTGAACTCACAAAATAAAGGAAAATAATTCCAATTAGTTTGATATTCGTCTTTTGAGCGTTTACAAATTAGGTTTATATACTTAGGAAATGGAGAGCAATTAAATTGTAAACAATCGTGTAACAATATCAGGCTGTATCCACTCGATAAAAATTGTTGTAGAATACTACTGGTTCATAATGTATAAATGTCGGTAAGTGAGTTGGAACTTCTAATTGTAAGTCTGTTGGTCATAAAATGAAACAAAAAATAAATGCACTCTGGTCGTGTATCGGCAGTGTACCAGTAATATGAGTATAAATCTACTGAAAATTATTTATATTACGTATGCTGTTTGAGATCAAGTGCAAACATCTTACAGAATATTATACCAACATTAGGTAATTTACTTAGCTATATAATCCGTTGGCGCGAACGTATTTACTATTTACCGTTAGAATTTTCTCCCATTATTCTATAGTTAAGATAGCTGAAAACTTGTACAGTTTTCGTTTCAAATTTCTTTGCATCTGATTTGATACTAGTTATCGAATTGGATAGTAAAATCAGTTTTTAATACTTAAGTAACATCGATAGTTGATTAAATTCTTCAGTTAAGGTTTTATGACGTTAATTCTAAATAATTAATAACGGCACGTTCGCGCGTGGGAGAGGATAATCAAATATCAATAAGAAGCCAAAGTGTATACTGATATCGGAGGAAAAATATTCACCGTAGTTATAGCCAATACTCTAACAGGTCAAACTAAAAGTAGTCATACAAGTACTCTCTCAGTTAAATTTCTATCTTCCATCAAGAACTCTAGATCCTTAATTCACAGGTAAAAAAGAGCACCGCCAAATAAACTCTTATTCAACTAACAATTATGGCAAATCTTATTTAAAGAAAAAAAAAAAGAATTTCTTTTATCACGTGGCTTAAACGGTAGCTACACCGTTCTTAGGCGATGTAAACTTAACTAGACGTGTTAGCATAGAGGTAATGCACGGGATTTGTTTCTGCTGATGCATAGTTACATTGTCAGGAGTATTTGACTCGAAGTCGATTGATACACGCTGACAAACAAAAGTAAGCAATGTTAGAAGGTCCCATCTTGTGCCGTTCTCTCCCAACTCCAAACACAGCGCTTGCATGAACCAAGATCCTCGAGTAGTATTCCTCCAGGAATAGTAACCTGGGTAAAAAATGTTTTATTTTATTGAAATGCCTTATTTAGACCATAAAACATGTTCAAGCTTTTGTATTCACCTGGAATGGTCGAATAGGCGATTAAAAAGTCTGCGTGTGTTGGTATGCGGAAAGTTTGCGCTCCATGACCGTCTGTCTCGGTACGTTCTCTCAGACTAACACCAGGATCTAATTTATCACCCTGGCAGGCCTGGATGAAGAACATTTTCGGCTTTCCAGCCAAAGATGGACATTTGTCTGCAGTAAAATATGACCAAATGGTGTCTGCTTTGTAAGCAGTGTCGTGAGCATAGAGAATACCCATTTCCCCATGACTCAGTACAGCTACTATCAAACAATCGTGATCTGTGTGATCCATTTCTGAAACTGTTCAATTCAATTGATAAAATATAGCAAGAAATTTAGTCAGAACTTTTTAAAAAGTGAAAAATGCTGAACAGACAGAATTCAGTTCTGTTTTATTTAATTTTTTCCCTTGGATTAAAAAGAGGGTTGAAATTAAATCAAGTATGTATTAATATAACGTATGTTTATTCAGGGATGAATCATTACCCTTTTCCAGATTTTTTTGTAGATCCTTATAGACAAGATTGTGATAATCCTTAACTTCAAAGCCAAGTTTTTGTAGACAATTACTGAGCGTTTCGCAGTCAACATTTGTACCAGATCTGGACTTTAGGTGATTGGTGGTAAAAAATTCGTGATTAAAAATCAGTGCCAATCCTCTTTTGGGATTGTTCATATTGTAATGAGTCGCGTAACGTTGAGTAGGAGCATCTCGTGTTGTGTTTCCAAAACTCAAGGGGTTACCTCTGAAAGAAAAACCATACATTCATAACGCGCACTGTTCGTCGACGAGTTGTGGTTGATACAAACAGAATTTTGCTAATTAATTTTATAGGTTATATACTAGTCACGGTCATTTATAAGATAAAAGAAATAACGTACCTTCCGTATCCAAAAGCATCTGCGTAGTCACCACCTTCTACACAACTGTCAACGCAATTTTCTATCGTTGCGGACATCTTTTAACTTCCCTATTTATTAAACCCGATTATTATTTCACCAATTTATATCAGCTAAACACAACGCTGTGTGTGTCAGCCACCTTTGTTTGAACTTCTTCTTCTTCCTTGTGTGGTTATGTCCTCGTAGTTCGAAAGCAACGAGGCACGTACCAACTTTGTTTGAACTCTTGATAACTTTTAGCAGGTTTTGACAAACGTTTATACGCGTGACTCATGTGCTCGCTTATCTCCCTGGCTAACATCTGATTGGTTTATTTTTAGACAATTCAAGGTTATATTACATCGTTGAGCGACGAAATAAACAAAGCTCTATCATTGGCTGAATGGAATTGCTTCCCCCTAGTTTTGATAATTCTCACCCAATGAGGGGGCGCAATTTATATTGTCGAACCACTATATCGCTAGAATGTGTGTATAGCCTGATGAGTGTTCGCAAACTCCAGAAGCCGTTTATCATATCTTCGAGTTTCTCATCTCATTAGACATTCAACCTATGATATGGAATCGTTTATTCGTCCCGCGCATTGATCTCGTTTTTTTTGACAATAATTTTGATGTTTTCCGACGTGTTGTTAAATGCAATAGTTTTATAACCTTAGAGTCAATGTTTCGGTCGTCATTATTCATCAAAGAGTTTTATACGAGCGTGAAAACGCGGTGAACAGTGATAAATCCGAGCCGCGGTATTCCGCGCCGTTTTTATCCGATTAATGTGTGTTTGTTGATAACGGATAAACAGAAGAAATAAATATGCCAGCATTTCTTAAACACATTGAAGTCGAGGACTTCAAATCCTATAAAGGAAAACTAATAATTGGACCGCTAAAGTCCTTCACGGCAGTTGTCGGCCCTAATGGATCTGGTGAGTCAAATATCCTAACCAAAAAATATAGTCATTACGTAGAATTGGCAAGTAAACTTGTCTGATCCTTTTATTACCAATGAATGAATGAATTAACAATCACTTCTAAATTCGAACTCTTAAACCACAGGAA
This sequence comes from Tenthredo amoena, assembly GCA_963966615.1. NCBI lineage: Eukaryota > Metazoa > Arthropoda > Insecta > Hymenoptera > Tenthredinidae > Tenthredo > Tenthredo amoena. Next base: position 11,941,079 of record OZ016486.1, read on the forward strand.
AATCGAATTTCATGGACGCCATCAGTTTTGTTATGGGAGAAAAAACCAGCAGCCTTAGGGTGAAAAGATTCAGCGAACTTATTCACGGCGCTTCCATAGGCCAGCCAGTTAAACGAAGGTATATTTTCTCAGAATAGATTCTTCTCGCTCGTTGTCAATTGCTATATCACAAGGTCTACTCATTTGGGGCAGAGTCAACGAAGACTAATCAACTTCAAAAGTTGAACCTGTTTGACAGAAAAATAATACATATGAATTTTTACAGCGCTTCTGTAACAGCTGTATTTGAACTTGAAGATGGCAGTGAGAAGAGTTTCATGAGATCTGTGCAGGGCTCTTCTTCGGAGCATCGGATTAATAACTCGGTGAATTTTTCGTTCAATTTAGAATTTTTAGTCGTAATTTTTAGAATGCACATTGGAACATTGATTTTTTATTTAAAAAACGTGAAATTCATGTTGTATGATTTTTTTGGATATCTGTTTTAACAATATAATTTTCTGTTCTTAATTTATTTTTCAATTTTTAATTCAGGTCGTAACGAGTCAGGTGTATCTCAACGAGCTTGAGCATCTTGGAATAAATGTAAAGGCTAAAAACTTCCTGGTATTTCAAGGAGCCGTTGAATCTATAGCGATGAAGAATCCCAAGGAAAGAACTGCTCTTTTTGAAGAGATTAGTAACTCAGGAGCCTTGAAAGCTGAGTACGAAAGGTAATCCTAGAATTCTTGATTTTGGAGGTAAAGTTGATGAATTGTTTTCCTCACTTGCTTCGTTCCTATGTAATCATTCTTTAAAACCATCTAGGTTGAGGACTGAAATGCTGAGAGCAGAGGAAGAGACCCAGTTCTCTTATCAAAAGAAAAAAGGTGTTGCTGCGGAAAGAAAAGAAGCTAAATTGGAGAAGGAGGAAGCTGAGAAGTATCATCGATTGAAAGAGGAATGCGTAAGTTGACTGAAAATAAAAACAGACGTAATTTATCAGCTTTTTTACCATCTTTCTTTATTTGATAAATGTTTAATTATTGATTATTCTTTCGGTTTATCTAAATCAGGCGGAGAAACAGGTCGAGTTACAGCTATTCCGTTTATTTCATAACGAAAAGGAGATTGAAAACCTTGAGATAACTCAAAAGAAGAAGCAGCATGAGGTGGACAAGATATCAAAAAAGAAAGAAAAAGTAGAAGAAAAATTACGAGAGCAGAAAAAAGAATCCGGCAAACTGGGCCGTGAGCTTCAAAAGATCGACCAAGATATAAGAGAAATGGAAGTAGAGATAAGCAAAAAGAGACCGACTTTTATCAAGGCCAAAGAACGCGTGGCCCATATGCAAAAGAAGGTCGAATCTGCTCGCAAAGCTTTGGCAACCGCAAGAACTGCTGACGAGGCTCACAAGAAAGACATAAACGAACTTCAGGAGGAACTGAATCAAGTAGAACAGGCCAAGAACTCCTATGAGACTAACGTTGCTGGGCAATCACAGTCCCAGGGAAGAGATGTACAGCTTGAAGATGAACAGGTAAGTTTTAGGGAGGGAAAAACCGATATTTATCCCTTGTTAAACCATGTCTTACTTTTTTTAAGGTCCGAGAGTACAATCGTATGAAAGAAGAAGCAGGCAAGCAGTCCGCCCGCTACCTACAAATGTTGGATTCTATAAATCGAGAGCAGAAATCCGACCAAGACAGACTTGATAACGAAGGCAGAAAGAAGACAGAGGTTGAAAACAAGCATAAGCAAAAAGGCCACATGAGAGACGAGGCGCAGAAGCGGGTTGAAAAGCTTGAGGAACATATTAGAACTTCAGAAGCTGCTTTGGAAGATCAAAAGAAGCTGAGAGCTGACTTGCAATCTGACGTGGGAACCTCTAAGGACAAGATACAAAACTTGCAGCGTGAATTGGAAAACATATCCGAACAGCTTGGTGATGCCAAAGTTGATAAGCACGAAGTATCTAGGAATAAGAAGAAGACAGAGATAGTTGAAAATTTTAAACGTCTTTATCCAGGCGTGGTGAGTAAAGGACGTCAAGAATTTATGTAATTTAACAATGAATCTATCTTTGAATAATTTTTTTATAGTACGATCGAATGATCAACATGTGCCAGCCGATTCACAAGAGATTCAACGTGGCGATTACTAAGGTTTTGGGAAAGTATATGGAGGCTATTGTTGTGGATACTGAGAAAACTGCTAGACAATGCATTCAGTATTTAAAAGAGCAATATTTGGAACCAGAAACATTCTTGCCTCTTGATTATATCCAGGCAAAACCTTTAAAGGGTAGACTGAGGTGCGTTGAACGTTTTTTGAGTATTTATTGGCCCTCAGAAATGTAACTGTACTCTCTGCTCGTTTCTGTTTTTCAGGAACATCCAGGAACCAAAAAACGTTAAGCTGTTATACGATGTTCTTCATTTCGAGCCAAAGGATATAGACAGAGCAGTTTTATTCGCTACAAATAACGCTCTGGTATGCGAAACTCCAGAAGATGCTAACAAAGTTGCTTACGATATGGACAAAAAAACCAGATACGATGTAAGCTGCAAAACGTACCAGCAAATATTGAAAATCCAATTAATTTTACCACCTAATCAAATGATTATCTTATTTATTCTCTGAACTAGTGCGTGGCTCTCGACGGAACTTACTACCAGAAAGCTGGGATCATTTCGGGAGGTAGTTTGGATTTAGCAAAGAAGGCTAAGAGATGGGACGAGAAACAGATGTCTCAATTGAAATCGCAAAAGGTATACCCATAGAAATTTATGATAACTCCAGTGAATGAGTAAATAAGTACTAGAGGAATAATCATTTATCGTCTACAGGAAAAGCTCACGGAAGAATTGAGAGAGTCTCTGAAGAAATCTCGCAAGGAATCCGAACTTAATACAGTCGATTCTCAAATCAGAGGGCTTGAGACTCGTCTAAGGTACAATAAAAATGATTTAACAGCAACGGTGAGTGAATATAATATATTTACTCCTTATTTTGTTACTTTGGTGAGAGGAACTCAACGCTGTGTCTTTCTTTACAGAAAAAGCAAATCGCTGATCTGGAAGCTGAGTTGGAGGGTCTTCAAAATGAGTTGAATCTATTTGGGGTAAGAAACCAGCGAGAGAATGTATTTTTTTTTTTTTTTTTTTAAACTTAACATTATTTCTGTGTTTACATTACGGATCCAATTTTACTTTTTTCTTAGCCGACAATAAACGCTATTGAAAAGACGATGGCCGAAAGAGATCAAGAGATACAAAATATCAAAGAGAAGATGAACACCGTTGAAGACGATGTATTCGCAAGTTTTTGCGAACAAATTGGCGTTGCTAATATCCGACAGTATGAAGAAAGAGAATTGAGGTAGTCAATAGACCTAAAAATGTTTTCAATTTAGGGGAAATAGTAATCCTATTTAGATGTCCTACTCCCAAAACCCCCCAGATTATGCGCAAGTTTTATCCTTGGTCCCTGGTCCTGGCATCATCCCGCAATGTCCGATATTATTAGGTATTAATCGATTCCCAAAGCTAAGAATCTCACATTTGTTTAACTAATTTCCTCGTATTATAGGTCGCAGCAAGAAAGAGCTAAGAAGCGAATGGAATTCGAAAATCAAATGAATCGTATCCTGAATCAGTTGGACTTTGAGAAACAACGTGATACCGAAAGTGAGAACTAAATTCGATATTAAAATTATCCAAGCATGTTCTTCATGCTTTCAGAGTAAGAAGATCCATTATTTTGTTTTTAAAATTATAGGTAATGTACTACGATGGGAAAGAGCGGTCCAAGATGCTGAAGATAAACTAGAAACTGCCCGTCAGGCAGAGTTATATCAATTGACCGAGAAGGATCATGACGAGGAGCAGATGAAGAAGTTGCTAGCCACTCGTACAAACAAGAAAATGGAGGTGGAGCAGGAAGAAGAAGAGATCGGAAAGGCCCGACGCGAAGTAGGTGCAATTGCAAAGGAAGCTCAAGCCTCGCAGAAGCAGCTGAACTCAATAGAGTCGAAAATTGAGCAGAGGAAAGCTGATCGCCATGCTATTCTCATGCAATGCAAGGTAATAGACTGTTTAATAGTCAAGAATGTGAGTAGAGATAAGCCAGAAAAGAGAATTGACATTGAAACTGAAGTATAATCGCTTTTGTGTTTCGTTGGCCTCAATTAACCAGATTTTAAGGTAGCAGCATAATAACTTATTCAATTGATTCGCAGATGGAGGATATAGCGATTCCTATGCTACGTGGAAATATGGAAGATATCTCGCAAGAGAGCACAGTTGCAAGCGAAACAACGGGAGACTCTACTTTAAATACTCATCAACAGTACGAACGTGAAAGCCTAATTACCATCGACTATGGTCTTCTTCCTGATAATCTTAAGGACATAGACGAGGATGACATTAAAAAGACTAATGATAAGCTGAACAAAGTAATAAACGACCTTCAGGGCACGATACAGCGGATACAAGCCCCTAACATGAAGGTTCGTGTTTTTTCATCGTTGAACTTTTCATTTGAATCCGAAATATGTAAACTAATTGAAGAATGAATCTCTTTGTTGAAATAGGCAATACAAAAACTGTATGCAGCTAAAGAAAAGCTGCAAGAAACGAACGAGGAATTTGAACAATCTCGTAAAAAAGCTAAGAAAGCAAAAACTCAGTTTGAAAAGGTGAAGAAGGAGAGACACGACAGATTCATGGCGTGCTTTGAGCATGTTGCAAATGAAATTGACCCAATCTACAAGGTAAGCTGTAAAGTTTCTACGGAGAATAAACTCGGATACGGTTTTCAGTTTAAATAATTTTCAAACGTCCTTGTTTTCACCTCTTTCAGTCTTTAGCTAAGAACCAGTCCGCCCAGGCATTCCTTGGACCAGAAAATCCAGAAGAGCCGTACTTAGATGGTATAAATTACAATTGTGTTGCTCCCGGCAAACGCTTTCAACCAATGTCCAATCTTTCTGGTGGAGAAAAAACCGTCGCAGCTTTAGCTCTGCTGTTTGCTGTTCATAGGTAAGTGTAATTCAGCTTCAAAAACGCTGCGATCGAAATAAAATTCTGAATTATTCGACTCGGGAATCATCAATCAGCGTAATGGTTTTCTATCAATTGTCAGTAGTTGTGCTGAAAATCCGAAGATTTCTCAATCGTTTTTTCAGCTGGTGTAATAGAAATTTGCAAGAACTACCCAGATAAAATGAGTCATAGAGTTCTAAAACAGTTCTGGAAGACTTTGAGGTTTTTAGACTTCAGTTCTGCTGAAGATCTTACTAATACAGTCTTAAGTTCGACATTAAGATTGGCTCTTATTTAATTTCACAGCTTTCAACCAGCACCTTTCTTCGTTCTGGATGAGATCGACGCAGCCCTGGATAACACAAATATAGGCAAAGTGGCGAGTTACATTCGTGACAAGACGAGCTCCCTGCAAACTATCGTTATTTCATTGAAGGAGGAATTCTACTCCCATGCTGATGCACTGATTGGTATTTGCCCAGACGTAAGTTTCCTGTCACATATATGATAGAAGCCGAAATACTTCGAAACGTTACAAGAAGTTCTGCTTTCTTTGACAGATCTAAATCTGCGTTATGAAGATTTCAACTAATTCTTTAATTTCCAACTTTTTGATTTACAGGTCGGTGAGTGTCTGGAGAGCAAAGTATTAACGCTTGACCTGACCGAATATCCTACTCACTAAAATGTGGCAATTAACATGAATCTGCACCACATTTTTACTCGACTACCATTTAGGTAGTAATAATATCATATTTTCGATCCTTGAGTTTGGTGAATCTGGGATTTGGAATTCGGGACATATATGGTATATATTTTCACACACATTGTCAAATATTAAATCCCAATAATAATTCAATATTCAAGTTTTATTTCGATATATTACTTTCTAAAGATTGGCAAAATCTGATTACACTTCATTTTCTTAAAACTTATTACCCCGAATAGAACAGCATTATCATAAGGGGATGATACATATTATTTATATAAAATTTGTTAACACAATATCATCACGTGATCGAGATATTTCCCACAACTCACCGATCACTATGAACTACTTCGAATAATAACAAGTATAGTAAATTTTCATTATTAAAGACTCCATCATTTACTGACGGTAAAAATATTTCTGCAGATTATTATTTTACTACTTTTGAATATATCTATGAGCTGTACTTTTATTCGTTATATTACAATATCTTATAAAATTTCTAAAATTTAATATCAAATTTTCTTCAATTATTTCACCCTTCCTTTCCTATAAGCCAAATCGCAACTACCTACATACATTTATACATAAAACAAGTGTATCTTATTCGAATAATATAATATCTGTATGGATATTTATGTAGTCAGAATCCAGATGGACAATTTTTCGCAGGCATAGAATGGCTCGTTTCCGATCTGCTGATTCCATCAGCGAACATCTGAGACATTCATCTTACTTGTGCAACTGCCATCATATCTACGCTAATGAGTCATCATTTCATCTCTATATTTATTCTCCTAGCAATAAATACCGCCTCGTGAATTATCATATTTGAATCGTGATTTTGAGCTTCGAATTAATTTCAAAAACAGCTTGTTGTTTCTAACGTTGTTTAATCAATGAAAAAGCAGCGAAGAGAATATACAATCGATACATAACTACGCAGGGAATTGGAATATAGTTTTATAAGGCCTGAGAAAAGCTTCCACTTTGCGAATTAGACCGTATTGGTTGATAACATCTCTAGCTTGCCAGTGCTAGTATCGTTAGGTTTCGAAATTGTCTTTAATATGTGTACACACATTCTGGCATAGATTTAAGTACATATAAATATTATATCGGAAATAAAAATAGTAACAATTCAGATTTATTATACTGTTTGAACCCAGCTAGGTGTCCGCGGGTCAACACAGTCTATTGCTCTCATTTGTCTGTTTTATATACACATCTAACACCCGATTGCAGAATGCGGCCAAAATAATATGTATTAGGAGTGCCAGTTAAATAATATCATTGAACAGATACTCAACACTACTTCTATCATCTATACACTCAAAGTTAAGAGGAGTGTTTCAAGCGACACATAAGATCCTATCGTATAAAAAATCTGCAAAATTTTCTACACACAATAATTCCATTTCTCTTTATTTAGAGTGAACGTATGAGGGTACAGATCATCGCAAGTGATCATATCTTATCAATCTATGAAAGCTGATATAGAGGGTTTAGGAATCTTTGATGAGGATCCAAGAACGGAATGTATAGCTTCTTCGTTGGTATCCGAATACACGGTATCGCCGATATTTGGCGTCTTCTTCATCTGGTAAAAAGATGATGATGATGATTGTTCGATCGCGGATGGTGTTCTGTGCGGGGATATGGGTCGTGGATAGGGGGAAATGAATGGGTCAGGGCAACTGAAAGAGATCAAACGCCTCGTGGTCTACAACCGCGAGGATGATGACCCCCTTCATTCCCCGAGTTCCAGCATCTGCTAAATAGATGATACGACATCGCTCGCTAGTCTAGTTGCCCTCAGCCTCAGCCAGAGGTGGGTCGGCTCCTAGACGTTCCTTGTAGAGTGTGTTAATCACACGTTAGCGAATCATCGACAGAGTGAGAATTCGTAAGAAATATACTGAGGCAAAAGAAAGAACCGAAATTATCATAATGACGAGGGGGAGCGGCGGAGCTCAGCTCCTGCGCTCGGGGATAGCCGCGTTTTTGATCCTGATGACGGTCGTGGTTCTCCAAACCGAGGCGGCTAAGCAAAAACCTAATCATCATCGGATCAGACCAATTCAGGCACAAGAACCTGCGAATCCTTCAGGCAGTCCTGCAGACTACGGCGATTACGACGAGTACTATGAAACCTACGACGAATACGAGGACCGAGTGAGGAACGGTCAGTAATTTTCGCTCATTTGTAAAACATAAGTCCCAATTTTTTCATCCTGTTTCTCGAACTAGTGTCCGAAACATATCTGCAAGATAAAATGATAAGGTTTCCTTTGATTTACTATCACGAATAAAAAAAAAATGATTAATGCTGATCATGCGATCACATTCATAATTTTTATAAGTATAAGTACAGTTCATATCTCAGTTGGCGCGCCGCGTGGTTAATTGTTACAGTAAGATACGGAACCGAAGAAGAGAATAGCGCTTGGAGTATGTAATGCCAGTCAATGACTCGCTGTAATTATTTATCGTTGTATTTGCACGATGTGAGACTCTGGCACGTGCTGGCATACACGCGCACTCGTATATCGTATGCGTGCTCAGATCGTTTATACTCAATTAATATGTTTATAATTATAATAACAATCTTGAATCGCACTTTCAATGAGTATAATTCAGTCTTATGGTTTACCGAACGAACAGGACCAAGCGACGAATTGTAATTTAAATAGTTAAGCAACGAAGCGATTAAATCGTTAATTTTCTTTTATCACTCGTCTGATAGCATAATTTTAGCTTTTAATCAGACTATTTATTTCGTATTTTGGTGTGTAAAAAAATACATTTAGCTAGTTTTAGTGAATTATCATCTATTGCGCTATATTTTTAGTAAATTCCCTTAACGTAGGCGTGAACCCCCTTATCTAAAGGTCAGAGGTGAATAGGTCGCTAAATCTAATCTCCTCGGGTCCATTAATAAACTCTAGTTTTGTATTTATCTTCACCTTAATCTATTCGACTCAATTTTTATCACAGTACGCTGTATACATTGTAAATATTCGGTCGCAATCTCGTTACGGATCATACGCATATACTATATACGTATAGGATAGCAATAATGCTACGATTGATCTATGTATATTATATTATGAAACGTGGTGCATTTATACATGTCAATGATTTCCTACTAGACTATGAACCAAGAAATAATTAAACGGTTATCTCCCTTAAGCGTAAATGAGAGATTATTTTTCCTGAAAACTAGGGCAATAAATTAAAACGAAGCTCGATCTTTTCGACGCGGAAGTGCACCGCGGGTTACGACTGATGAGAATTAAAGACGAAGACGATATAAGATATCGAGGTCATTCGTCGTGTCGTTCTTATTTTCTTTCATATCATAAGACATGGTATATAAGAATTGTAATTTCCTGAAAGGAAATGCCCTTAATTTGATCGCGTCTTATATAGATATTTATATTTAAGTTACAAACCGTTACTGCACCGAGAGCAATTTATTAATTCACGTATTAAGCCCCGGCATTATTACTCTTTCGCGAGGCACCAATTAATCAATTAGAATAATTAGAAAGTTGGATGGAATGGCTTTGCGACAATTACTTTAATTTCCTTCTTCGTTTTAACTATTCAATATTTTTATCTAGTAAATAAGAAAACCTGATAATAGAAAATAAACAGCTAATACAGCACAGAAGATTCACACCATCTCTTCCAAGGTTTTCCTATACCCGATTTTTACTCTTTCTTATAGTCACATTACCAAGTCGTCCAGCCGCAGGACGAAACCCCAGACCGTCCCCAACACCGGGAGCTGGAGAACCAGAAGCACCGCCGAACGATAACTTGGGTGAGCTCATTTCTGGAACTCATTTTTGGAAAATTTCTGGAAATCGAAACAGTTTCATCATTTTATAAATATTATACACAATTTTACATCTCTATACCGTTTCTTCGTAGTGGGTCCAAGATATCCGGTGATAGTTACCGAATCCCCGCCTAGTACTTCGGCTCCAACAACTCAGCCACCAGACGAAACACCGCAAAAACCTAGTTCAGGTGATGCCTTGTACGATAAATTATTCGTTGTGTAATTGTCGTTGATAATATTTATTTATTTATCCTTATACTATTTTATACATCTTGTCTTACCGTCGTTATCGCTAACTTAGAAGTTTGATAAAATGAGAAACCAACGAGAAGGAAAGAAAAATAATTACAATTAAAAGAACTGAACAATGTGCGTCCCCCTTTCGACCCTTCGGATTTTGCAGTTTTGCACGCTGTGGCTTTGTTATTTCAGAGTTTGTAGTCTTATGATATCGCAGCCGATCGCGGATTATGAGCTTTGAACGATAATATATGTGACCAAGGAAGAGAATCCACTTTAGTTAATCTTTTTTTCATATACGAATACAAAAAAAAAAAAAAAAAATACTACCACTACTGCGGTAAATAGGTGATGATGATGATCTCGGCTGCTTGTTCGATGGGATACGCCGCGACGCTGGCGAAGAATGGAAACCCGACGATTGTACAACGTGTCGATGTTTACGGGGCACAACTGAATGTTCGCAATCGGGTTCCTGTCAATCAGGTTACGTGGCATCACTACATAATTATAATTATAATCAACTTTCAATAATTCTTCTCGTGTAATTACTAGATATAAGGTACTGAGTATGTATATCAAGTTCACCGACGATCGGCAGCGCGCGGTATTCCAATACTTATATTTTGACTGTCCTTCATGGCACCGGACTAATCATCAAGCAATTAAATTAACACCAAAAAAAGTTGTTGAAAAAGATTTACAAACTTAATTTATCAATTTATCGAGGCTATACTCATATTGTATTTATATTTATATCCTGCAAGCAAACACCGCATATTAATTAAAACCTACCACCCCTGTGATGTTTCTTAACTTCTATAGGTATATATATAGTCTTTACACATTTTTTGTTATCATATAATTTCGGGTAAATAATATCCACTCCGAGGTTGAAACTGGAACAAATAATTTCAGGTGGAAGTTGCGAAGGTGTTGTGTGTGCAGAGTTGTCTTGTGATCAGTACATCCCCTTGGGCCAGTGTTGTCCTGTATGCGCAGGTATGCGACGTATTCTACACATAAATTTTCAATAATTACAGGCTCTTTCAATTCCTAATTCACGAGAGTATTTAATCATATATCATATGATCGAATAAAAAATCCAATAATCTGTTTCTTTCAGACATCGAACCAACTGGAGGATCTTCGGGTCCGGTGAGTACATTACAATAGCTTTCAATAAAACGTAATTGAACATCGCATTATTTTTATTCCTTTGGTTTCTACAGCCTCCAACATCTCCTTCAGAAATTCAGCCCGGCGAGAGCAATCGTATTAATTCCGTATCCGGGCCAAGGGTAGGTGAAATATATTGACCTCTCCCAGCTTGATCTCGAATCAATAATTATAAATCAATTTATTCCCTTCTCAATCGCGTAGACTCTCATAGCGGTGATATTTGACTGAAATTATTCTTAGGGAGAACCCGGCCGTCCTGGAGACAGCGGTCGTCCAGGAGATGCAGGATTCCCTGGGACTCCTGGTACCCCAGGGATCCCCGGGTCACCTGGACCACCAGGCCCCGTACCAGACGTAAGTTTCACTAATTGATTACAAAAAAATTATATTGCCTGGATTGATTTCACGAACTGGGAAAAAGGATTTGAAGAACTGTGAATGAGATTTACTTAAAATTACACTGAAATTGACCAAGATATACCAAACGAGTTGGTTTCTCTTGATTAGAAAAGAAGACAGTATTCTAATCAAGGGAATGCCGATGTGTTTAGGGATTAGAATCGATAATTTCAAGCCAAACGCAATTATGAACTGCATTACTGATCATCTCGACTGAATCCATTTGTTCGATTCGAAAAGTCCTCACGCGATTTATCTGGTGTCTGCAGATGTCTGCCTACTATCAGCAACTGGCATTAACTCAAGCTGGACAAGACAAGGGGCCAACCGGAGGATCCGCAGCTTTATACGGAGCTCCGGACGCGTTTTCTTATCTACAGGCTCAGGTTGGTTCAGTCGGACCACGAGGACCTCCAGGCACGTGAAATTTTCGCTACTGAATTATCTTTGTCAATTTGTAACAACAATTTGTCAATAAATTGTTCTCCTATCGCTTCAGGGCCACCCGGTCCCTCCGGACCCCAAGGTTTCCAAGGAACGAGAGGCGAGCCTGGGGAACCTGGGCCTCCAGGACCCACCGGCTTACCAGGACCTCGAGGATTGACTGGCCTCTCTGGAAAAGATGTACGTTCACACTCGGAGCTTTTTCACTAATTATAGTAGACACTTCTTGCTATGCGTGAAACTCATTTTTTATTTTAAGGGCGACGCTGGTGAGGATGGAGAGACTGGACCTCAGGGTTCCCCTGGTCCTGTTGGACCTCGAGGTTTACCTGGGATGCCTGGCCTGCCTGGTATCAAAGGTCATAGAGGATTTTCTGGTCTGGATGGTGCGAAGGGTGACCAAGGACTTTCGGGAGAGAAAGGATCGTCAGGATCACCAGGACCGATGGGTCCTATGGGACAAATGGTAAGCGGATAAATCTACTCCACAGGTATACCCATCCGAAGAATAGATTTTCATTCATGAAACAAGTAAACTGTCTGATTATTTTTTCATTCTAGTGTAATGTGATTCATGTCTGTTTCAGGGTCCGGCTGGACCTCGTGGTGAGAGAGGGCGCGAAGGACCACCGGGTCCTCCTGGAGTCCGAGGGATGGACGGTATTTCTGGTCCACCAGGACAGCCCGTGAGTATATTGGATCTTTTGGATTATTGTACCTGAAAAGAGTAATATAAGATGGAGGAAAATGTGAGTGTAAATTATTCCACGCGTGTAATTCTATTTTTTAGGGTGCGATTGGAAAGTCAGGGTCTCCAGGATTCCCTGGTAGCCCTGGGATCAAAGGTGATCAAGGTTCTCAAGGACCTAAGGGTAGTCAAGGTCTTCAGGGTCCAAGAGGTTCGTATTATACTTCTAATATTCTAACAGGATATTTTGAACTCAAACATTTTCACGAAAAATTATCAAGTTTATTAGCTATTTCAAATTGCGAAAATTCAACAATTCGCATCGATTCAAAGATCCACTAAAGCAAATCATTAATTGCATACAATTCAATGATTTTCAAAGGCGAATCAGGACGTCCTGGACAGCCCGGAGAATCTGGCCCCCCGGGAGTTTCTGGTAAGGATGGATTACCAGGTGAAAAGGGAAGTACAGGAGCAACAGGAATGCTAGGTGCACCAGGTTTCCCCGGAGTTCGAGGGCAACCTGGATTGGCTGGAAATCCGGGTACACCAGGCATGAAGGGGATGCCGGTAAGTTATGTTATCTCATGTTGCATCGACTTCGATTATTGAATTTAGGGTCCAAAAATCCTGCTGTGTAACGTGCGAAAATATTTTTTCTTCCATCTATTCCATATGATCGAATAAACATCATCATTTTTTCTAAATCTGATATTTTCTCAACTTTAGATATTAGAGTATTGTTTTTAGGGGTGCTAATCGTACTGTAAATTCAATTTCTGTTAAATTCAAAGGGAGCGCCAGGTGAGAGGGGATACAAGGGTGAAACAGGTTCGAAGGGCGATGGCGGAGCACCAGGTCCTCGAGGTATGCCTGGACCAACTGGTAACGAGGGTAAAAGAGGAAAGCGAGGAATGCGAGGACCTATCGGGGCCACTGGATCATCCGGGGAACGTGGGATGCCCGGTGTTCGTGGACTTCCTGGTCCCGACGGTGCCATCGGACCAAAAGGTTCGCTTTTTACAGTATCTACTATTATTACATCCCTCATAAAGATTTCAGAAAAATTGCGGTCATCCAAGAGAATAAAATTTCGAATGAAATTCTCGTGATGAATTATTTCAGCGATTTTGCTTTTGTAATCTTACTCGCTTGGCGATAGTTTTATAACTACAATTTTAACTACGCAGAATTTTATTTGGATATGAATAGCAATTAAAAGATATCTCTTCCATGTTTCGTAATCCAATTAAACTAATCACAAGATTCTACATTAATACATGCTATACATTTATCGGAACCCTTCTTGAATATCGTCAGAGAACAGAATTCACACTTTTCATTCGTTGATCTTGCATTTTTTCAAAGTACGAATATTTATGCTGATCCCTAGGACAAACCGGAGATCGTGGACCAGTTGGTGGTAGCGGGCCAAAAGGATCGACAGGAGATCCTGGCAGACCGGGTCTTTCTGGGTTGCAGGTAATGAAAAAAAAGAAAAAAAAAAAACGCAGAAACTTGACTTTATAATTATTTGTGAATTTCTTTAAATATTTGTGAAAAATTCGATTTTTTTTCCAACTCAAGATATCGAAAATTCAATATAATTCGTTCGTTCATGACATGCAGAAAGCTGCAGCTCTTAATATGATCAACCGTGAGAGGAAATTCATTTTCAATACAGGAGAACAATTTTTGCAAATCCAGAAATACGTCTGAAATATAAATATCGCTATTCAGGGTCCACGTGGTTTGATGGGACGCCCAGGTGCTCCAGGAAAAGCTGGAAACCCCGGTGAGAGAGGTATCGAAGGAGCTGACGGAAAACCAGGTGAACCAGGGCCACCAGGGCTCCAAGGTTTACCAGGTCCCTTAGGTTTACCTGGAGACAAAGGATACACGGTAACTCATATTATTATCAGCATAAGAAGGAAGAAAATAATGATTTAAAATCAAGCAGAACGTATATCACATCCTTTATCTTTTATCGGGATTATAGGGAGAGCCTGGAAAAGACGGAGAACCAGGTGGACAAGGTCCACCCGGGCCTAGAGGTGATTCAGGCAAAGACGGACCACCCGGTGTACAAGGGCCGCCTGGTCCGCCTGGAAATGACGGCGAAAGAGGACCTTCGGGTCCTGCAGGTCCTAGGGGATTCCAGGTAAATATCACTCCCTTCGATTAAAAAAATTGATTGACTTTTTGAATTGCACTATTTATAATTTAACTTGGAGTTCGTTCGGCGAGTAGAAAAACACGCGATTAGTCGGACGCGTTAGAGACCGTGAGAAATAAGTAGTCACACTCTTGTCTAGTCCGACACTCACCCGAGTTCCAAATCGCGGCAGTAGTATGAGCCGTGTTATTTCCGCCGTGAGCAGTGACTAGTGAGTGGTAACGCTCTTACCTTGTCAGACACGTATCTCGCTCGAGATCCGCAGTAGTGTGAGCCGCGCGGGCCGGCCGAACAAAGTAAGTGGTAATTTCGTCGTTTTGTCAGACGCGCACCTCTCTCTATTCTGTGTGATGATAGGTGAGAGAAATCGTTCGTTGAATAAATTTGTAGGACCTTTGAAGACCTTTTTTAAGCAATTCAAAGTAACTACCCTTTGTCAACGTTCTTTCATTCTGTTTTAGGGTCTACCTGGTATTAGTGGTAATCCAGGTATGCCGGGAAAAGACGGAGAAACAGGAGTCCAAGGTCCTCCGGGGCTTCCGGGTTCCGTTGGAAACAGAGGAGAGCGTGGTTTTCCAGGAGATCGTGGACCCGTCGGGTCTCCCGGAACACCGGGGCCGAGAGGAGAGCCAGGGGCACAGGGTACGGATGGGCTTCCGGTAAGTTTCGTCTCCCGTAATTATTATTTCTGCATTGTGTATAACTATTTCCTTCGTTACTTACATTATTCCTCCGTAGACACAATAACATTTAATATTCTGTTTCTTCTTTGTCTTCTTTCTCAAAATTAATTCAATACCACAGGGTATTGCGGGTCCAAGGGGTGAGAAAGGACATTCCGGACTACCAGGATTGGTAGGTTTACCAGGGCTTCGAGGTTTTCCTGGAGTGGCAGGCGAGAAAGGAGAAAGAGGATCGTGGGGTCCCGTTGGACCCGAGGGTCCGCCAGGTACATTAATATCGTTGAATCGAAGATTTCATTCCATGTTCTACTGAATTCGATATTTCGAAATTGAACTTTGTATTAACCCTTGCGTATAAAACAATGTTGGATCTATTTTTAGGACGAATCGGTGAACGTGGTCCCCAAGGTCCGATGGGACCGGTAGGACCTCCTGGTGAACCAGCTGATCGTGGTGACACTGGACCTCCCGGTGCTCCAGGAGAGGTTGGAGCTCCTGGAAATCCGGGAGACAGAGGTCCTCAAGGTCTTCAGGGGCTACAAGGTTTCCCAGGACAAGTCGGTCTCGCTGGCTTACCAGGTGTTAAGGGAGAACGTGGGTATCCAGGGCTCAAGGGTGATCAAGGAAATCCGGGAGTGTCAGGTAATTATTTTATCATTATTATTATTATTGTTGTACGAATAAAACATGTTCTTGTAATCAGAAGTAAAGAAAATCCTTATTCTATAAAACTGGAAGAAAATTAGTCAACTTTTTTTATCGAACAGGTAATCCTGGAGAACAGGGACCCCAAGGATTGATAGGCTTGACTGGAACCAAGGGAGTTAGAGGCGAACCTGGAGCTAGGGGTGAAATTGGAATTATGGGACCTCCTGGTCTACCTGGATTGCTCGGAGCTGCCGTGAGTGTTTATTTTATCGAATATTTATGATAATTGGTGTGATGCTCCTTTCATCTTTTGGTTCAATCGACGTATACCAATATTTTTGTTTCGTTCTTCAATATTTATATCAAGATATTTATTCACGCGTAGAAGATAATTTCTAAGTCTATTAAATTTTGTTGTTTCATTTCAGGGATTACCTGGAGCCACAGGACCACCAGGTATCTCTGGATTACCGGGGCCAAAAGGCAATGTCGGGGATGTTGGACGTCCTGGAAATCCAGGACCAGTCGGCAACCCCGGAGCACCTGGAATGGATGGCATCAAAGGAGACAGTGGATCCGAAGGACCATCAGGTCCCAGCGGTCCACCAGGGCCACAAGGACCCGCAGGTGATCGAGGCTTACCAGGTCTACCTGGAACTCCAGGTTCCATTGGCGCCAGAGGCTTGAGGGGTGCTGCCGTAAGTGAAAATCAAACTTACCCGAAATTTTCTTAAGTATCATAACTTATTTAGTCACTCCATGATTTTTCTTCACGATATGGAGTTGCATTATAATTATCATTTTTCTCTGTTTGTGATTTAATCGTGCTTTTAATCCGAGAACATATTAAAATCAACGTAGGTATATAACATTCTATGTCCTTATAGGGTGAAACTGGACTGCCAGGAAAACCAGGAACTGAAGGTCCACCAGGACCACACGGAATGCCTGGACCTGGAGGGCCTCCTGGTCCTACAGGTGATTCTGGACCAGAGGGACCCGCGGGAAAGCCTGGTCCACCTGGAATTGGTGGAAGACCTGGCGACAAAGGACCACCAGGTATGGCAGGACCACCTGGATCTTCTGGACCGTCTGGATTGCCGGTATGATAATTTCAAAGTATACATCTCTTCTTTCAGAGGGCTGGGATAATTAAATATGCATTTATCATGGCAATAATATTTTTTCATCACGTTTCGAATGTTAAACCAACAGGGTCCACCAGGACAACCAGGACCATCAGGACCAGCCGGCGAAAGAGGGGCGAGAGGAGAAACTGGACCACAAGGTGTCGAGGGACAGCAGGTAAAATATAGTTTTCAGTCGTTTAATAGCATAATTCGATGATTCTTTACATCAAAGTGAATTTTCACTTAGGAATATACTATATGCTCTTCAATGTTGTTGTGTATTTGATAAAAAAAATCTCACTAATTCCATCTGCAACTTAACGTGAATCCGTACTATTCAGGGTCCGCGAGGTAAACCAGGGCCACTCGGACCTGAAGGAGTAAAGGGAGATCGAGGAGAGACGGGACCAATAGGTGCTAAGGGTCACCGAGGTTTGATAGGACTCCAAGGATTGCCGGGTGCACCAGGTTTCCCAGGAGAAAAGGGTATGTTATTTTATAACTAGACATATGTCATCTTATATCTATGTAATCCTGACACCGTTTGCTTGAATCATTATCCTATTCGACAGGTATAACCGGAATGCCTGGTCTTCCTGGCAAGGACGGAGAGCCTGGTTCTCGAGGTAGTCCTGGAAGAGACGGTAGCCAAGGTCCTCAAGGATTGCCTGGAAATCCTGGACCTAGAGGACCACCTGGCGAAGAGGGACGAAATGGGCCAATGGGACCAGCAGGACCACCTGGACCCCCTGGACCACCAGGAGAACTTGGACTCGGTTACGACGCAGCGTCTTTGGCTGCTCTTTTGAGTATGAAGAAATATGTTATTTTATTCCTAATTATGTAGATGGTATAAAAGCTGAACTAGAAAATAATTTTGTGCATTATTTCAGATGCTGGTCAAGGACAGAGCAAGGGTCCAGACTCATTTAGCGGCGATGAGCCTGCTAGAGTATTCGGAAAGGGTATCACCGAGCAGGAGCGAAGAGAACTGATTATGAAGGCGTACGAGCAGCTGAAGGCATCTTTCCAGAAATTGGTAAAACCGGATGGACAGAAGCAATCGCCATCGAAAACTTGCAGGGATTTATTCGTCGCGTATCCTGATAAGCCCAGCGGTAAGTGATAGACAATGAACGGGATAAAACTCGGTTATTTTGTTTGAATAATACAATGGAATATCCTTGATAAAAATTGATCTATTAAAGGTGAATACTGGATTGACCCCAACGAAGGAGACGTGCGAGACGCGATACTGGTTTACTGTGACGTTGAAAAACGTAAGACATGCGTAATACCGAAGCCACCTCTTTCTCCAGAAATCACATACATGGGTAACGAGCCGGAAGTCTGGCTCAGCGAAATGGAGAATGGAATGCAGGTATAATTCGATTCAGGAAATTCAGGATTCTATGTGTTTCGTTGGAAACTGCATGTCTCTATTTTCTGTTACAGATCACGTACAAGGCGGACAACAATCAGATCAGTTTCCTTCAGTTATTATCTAGCCATGCCGAACAGAACTTGACATATCATTGCAAAAAATCTGTGGCTTACTTCGACACAGAACGTCGAACTTATAGGCGAGGATTAAAACTCTCTGCATGGAACGACGCCGAGCTTACACCACGCGGTAATCAGCGATTGAGATACGAGATGATATCGGACGAGTGCCGGGTAAGATTATCCTTCTTTCCATCTCGTCTGTTTCAAACATCGATATTACATTCTACGAGTCGTTGGCTATTATGCCTATGCTATTCATAAATTGTGTTTTTTTTTTTCTTTCTTTCTATCTACAGGATCGTTCGGACGAATGGAAGAAAACGGTCATCAGCTATGAAACAGACAAACCAGTACGTCTACCTATACTGGATGTAGCTCTAAGGGATGTTGGCCAGCCAGATCAGAGCTTTTCGGTTGAAATTGGACCGGTTTGTTTCAGGTAAATGTATAACGGCTTCGAATAATTTGCTGTTTTTTTTTTATACCATAATGATACCATTTACGCGATATATACTTAACATACTTTTTTGTGTATATGCATACATATACCTTTTCTTTTTGTGTACTCTTTTTTGATTCGTATAACGTAATGTATGATTGTTATACAAATATTTTTAGTACTTATATAATATATAATATACGTATAGTATGATATAATATTATAATAATATTGATAATAATAATGACCTGTACAGTTAACAGTAAACTATAAATAGTTATGGTAAGAATCTTACGAAACTTCGCGTGTTATATAGATCGCATCCATTAATTAATATTAAGCCAATATATACAATATACAAACATAAAATAGAAACGTTACACTGCCAAGATTGATACGTTACTTATAAGTAAACTATTTTGCACCTCTTATATACTTAGGGTAGTTATAATTGTTGAAATTTTTCTCTATTAAGAAATGTTTAACTTTACGATACTTAATATATTGTATAACTTGAATACTCGAGGCATAATCATGATTGCAGCTCCGAGGTTGAGTAGATACTTTAAAGAAAAATTATACCATTCAATGCCAAAGTGCCAATATACTTATTACACTCTATTATACATACATGTAACATTTATAGGTCTAAGTATTAATTGCTATTATACCTTACGTGCGTACGATATTGTTACGATATTTTACTAATCAACTTGTAAATGAATATTTATAATTATGTGGCTCTCATGATATATTATATACTGTATGGTTATTAAACGCATCAAAAATTTATAATCTTTAAACAAATTCACATATCTTACCCCTTTCTTCTTCCATGAAACGCAAATCGGTAAATATTCAAACAATTAGTTTATCAGTACGCCTTATTATATGCAACCATAAATCAGAGATTCGGGAAAGCTATGTGGGTTGCATATGCGTACTGAGGCGCACCGATGTTGTTGGTAAAGTAGTTCGTCAATTCGATCGCAAAATGGCGATATTATTTCGCACCCTGCTGGTGAGACTAGTCGGTCAAGAAGGGGTACTGATCTCGGGTATGAGCAGCTGTCGTGGGTTCAGTCTTCGAAAAAAAAAAAATCGATGCCCCGCCTCTCACAGCAACTACTCCATTGATACCTAGAGAGCGCTGGTCGCGTATGAATGAATGAAAGGGAAAGTGTGGTGCTGCACAAATATGCGGACAAAAAATTACTACCTTTTCTGAGAAGCGCTCGTCGATGAATGAAAAGATAGTGGTGCTGCACAAATATGCGGACAAAAAATACTACGATCCTTTCGCTTTCTACCGGGGGGCGTGGCCAATGACGCATCGTAAGAATTCGGAGAAGCAGTATAAAAAATTACTAACTCTTCACTACATTCATTAATGCAATTGATCTCAATGAAAGTTCTCCAAACGCAGAAGAGTTGTCGCAGACCATTCGCAGACTAAACAATGTACTCATTGACGAAAAAAGACTCTTCACAGATAGTTTTTAGAGAAATTTATTGAATGATAATGATATTATAACGTATATTTTTCTGTTACAGTTGAATGCCCTTCCATCAGAGTCTAAACGTCTCCGTCCAACAAGGATTCTGTTCCTATTGCAACGAACGAGTGTTTATGCCACTCAACCTTCGTAATATTAGTTGTAATAACTAGTGTATCCAGTATCATTGTTATACCGTATACGAATGTGGTTTAGATTATGATAACTTGTATGCTAGGAAGCAAATAAAAATACTCGACCAATTGCAATCTGTAGAATATTTATTTTTAAGAAACAATTATGAATTGTACACAATTCTGATGATTAGTGATATTGTATCAATTCTGCATCAATAAATTGCTAGATATACCAATAACCAATTACTTCGTTATCTACCACCTTCCTTTTCCTGCAACTTTCTATTTTAGATATCAAGCAAGCGCTACATAGCCACGTATAAATGCTTATATACTGTACCTTTTTCCCGTTAAAAATTTCGGCACACCTCCTCGGGTCAGATGTTCTCCTGATACCAGGAGCAGAAAATTTTCGACTTAAAATTATTCTAATTCCGAAAAACGCTAGTATGAATGAATATACCTATAGAGGCGTGTATGAAGACACGTATGAATGCCTATATCTATACACATATCCAAAATTTCGGAACACCTCCTCGGGTTAGATGTTCTCCTGATACCAGGAGCAGAAAATTTTCGAATTAAAATTATTCCAACTCCGGAAAACGCTAGTATAAATAGATATACATATAGAGACGTGCATGAAGCCACGTATGCGTACCTACATCTATACACATATCCAAAATTTCGGAACACCTCCTCGGGTCAGATGTTCTCCTGATACCAGGAGCAGAAAATTTTCGACTTAAAATTATTCTAATTCCGAAAAACGCTAGTATGAATGAATATACCTATAGAGACGTGTATGAAGACACGTATGAATGCCTATATCTATACACATATCCAAAATTTCGGAACACCTCCTCGGGTCAGATGTTCTCCTGATACCAGGAGCAGAAAATTTTCGACTTAAAATTATTCTAACTCCGAAAAACGCTAGTATGAATGAATATACCTATAGAGACGTGTATGAAGACACGTATGAATGCCTATATCTATACACATATCCAAAATTTCGGAACACCTCCTCGGGTCAGATGTTCTCCTGATACCAGGAGCAGAAAATTTTCGACTTAAAATTATTCTAATTCCGAAAAACGCTAGTATGAATGAATATACCTATAGAGACGTGTATGAAGACACGTATGAATGCCTATATCTATACACATATCCAAAATTTCGGAACACCTCCTCGGGTCAGATGTTCTCCTGATACCAGGAGCAGAAAATTTTCGACTTAAAATTATTCTAACTCCGAAAAACGCTAGTATGAATGAATATACCTATAGAGACGTGTATGAAGACACGTATGAATGCCTATATCTATACACATATCCAAAATTTCGGAACACCTCCTCGGGTTAGATGTTCTCCTGATACCAGGAGCAGAAAATTTTCGAATTAAAATTATTCCAACTCCGGAAAACGCTAGTATGAATGAATATACCTATAGAGACGTGTATGAAGACACGTATGAATGCCTATATCTATACACATATCCAAAATTTCGGAACACCTCCTCGGGTCAGATGTTCTCCTGATACCAGGAGCAGAAAATTTTCGACTTAAAATTATTCTAACTCCGAAAAACGCTAGTATGAATGAATATACCTATAGAGACGTGTATGAAGACACGTATGAATGCCTATATCTATACACATATCCAAAATTTCGGAACACCTCCTCGGGTTAGATGTTCTCCTGATACCAGGAGCAGAAAATTTTCGAATTAAAATTATTCCAACTCCGGAAAACGCTAGTATAAATAGATATACATATAGAGACGTGCATGAAGCCACGTATGCGTACCTACATCTATACACATATCCAAAATTTCGGAACACCTCCTCGGGTCAGATGTTCTCCTGATACCAGAAGCAGAAAATTTTCGACTTAAAATTATTCTAACTCCGAAAAACGCTAGTATGAATGAATATACCTATAGAGACGTGTATGAAGACACGTATGAATGCCTATATCTATACACATATCCAAAATTTCGGAACACCTCCTCGGGTCAGATGTTCTCCTGATACCAGGAGCAGAAAATTTTCGACTTAAAATTATTCTAACTCCGAAAAACGCTAGTATGAATGAATATACCTATAGAGACGTGTATGAAGACACGTATGCATGCCTATATCTTTACACATATCCTTCGTCCTGCCAAAATTTCAGATGTTTTCCTGATACAAAGTGGATTTTTCGACTTAAAATTTGTCTAACTCTGAAAAATGCCTGATATCAGGAGAATATTTGATTCGAGGAGGTGTGCTAAAATTGTTAGCGAAAAAGAGGAATATTGTGTAGATATAGGCATGCATACGTGGTTCCATGCAAGTCGCTGTATAATTTTTCGCATCGCGTTTATTTGATCCTGAAATAAAGAGTTGCTGGATGGGAAAAGTGAAAAATGATGAAAGAATTAATCATTCGTATATCTGGGAATTTATTGCTGCAGCATCGATACAATATTACTTATTTTCAAGGTTCTATACATTTTGTAATTCATTCTTAATAATAAATATGCACCTATTGCAATTCATCCAGTCTCAATTCATGTGGCATATAACTGATGATATGAACCATGTTTTTGTTACAACAATACATTACCTAATATAATAACTAATTCTACGAAGACTGAGTTCAATGTATACACTTGTATGTATACATACATACATTGCAATTGGAACAGAATCCTTGCTGCATGACGGAGCTATTGGAACTTCAATGCAACTGTAAGAGAAGGACGAGTGTTGATCACTGATATAACGCTGTTATTCAAGATTTTAATCAATAACTAAATAAAGAATAATCTTTCTACGTAGTACGTAACATACATTGTCTATCTTGCGACAATTAGGATTTCGGAGAGAAATTCGGAGTATTTCTATTAAGACGCGAGTTGCAGTCGTATTTCGTTGAAAGAATCCCCATGCGAAGCCTTTGACGCCACGAGGGTCACTGATCCCACAACAGGTGCTCGAGGTGCTCATCTTCTGATGAGTCGAATCTTGCTAGCGGGGTATGAAATGGTATCGCCATCTCGTGGTCGAATTGACGAACTACATTTGCCGCAATATTTCTACGCCTTATGATATACACTCCTACTAAAGGCATTACAAGAATGATATGCGGGTTACATTTCATAAGGCGCACAAATGTTTGCGGCAAAACTAGTTCGTCGATGCGACCGCGAGATGGCAATACCATTTGCCATCCCGTGCGACAAATGTAGAATTTATAACTCATCTAAGTGGTAGCGAATTATTTTTTCCGCAAAAATTGTGCAGCAATTAGTTTGAATTCTCTGTTACCGCCGCTCTCTCTCCATTGAATCATCTAAATTGGAATGATTGATATTGATTTTGTAGAAATGTTGAACAAGTTTCTAATGCACCATAGTACTTCAAAATCATTTCCATAATCATTCCGCAAATGATTCAATGTATTTTTGTCATAGAAATCAAAAGAGTATACCTACATGTAGAGAATATTGTACGAGGCGAGCATAATAAATAAAATACATCAAATACGTTGGCAATATAACAATACCTGAAATATTTTATTGTCTCTGTACATACTGGTACTCAATAAATATTATTATAAAAATATACCTACATAGTAAAGTACTTTCTACAGAGAATATTCTAATTAATTTTAATCATAATACGAAAATATAGGTATATGTATTAAAGATACTTTCAAAAAACACATCCACCTACAATTCCACCACACAAGTTAGATGCAATTAGTTAATTATTGTATTTACAGAATACAGTTTGCCTCACTCATAACTATACGGGGTTACGGCAATGATTTTGTGTGAAAAGCCAAAGGCGCTTTTCTAATTTCACTCAAAATATTTCTTCATCTTTTGTAAACAGGAATTTAATACAATTCAAAATCTGATCTATTATTATCTAGTTCTCAATTCATAATTTATTCTTAAAATTAAAAGCTATTTTAAATTACACTATGAGTACACCTAATAAAAATCTACCCATTATAGTATGAAATGCTTGTATAATAGAATAGACATTAGTTATAAATCGTTATATAGAATATTAGATTATTGCTTTATACATTACTAGCAAGTAATTCATATAAAATATATACTCTTTGGGTATGTGAAACTTGTTTATCATATTTCACGTGAACAAGGTTCTGCATATAGTATGTATGTATGTAGTACATACATTTTAATCGGTAACTAGTTACATCAACCAACGGAAATATATCTATGTATACCAGCTTCATTAAATTAATTGACTTTCTTCACCTATAAAGTCTAGCAGGCTTTTGAATTTGTAAATATCTACTGGAATTCAAACCGTCCATTGGCCAAAAATAATTTCCGCGTTAAATTCATGAATAGGCACAGGCCAGTTATAACTAGAAGTTACGAGCTAGTTCTTTGCTCGTATGTTTCATCCAAAGATTAAATACTCATAAAGCATGCAGGGCGTAAACTTCTATGACTATCTATTACTTCAACTATCGGGTTTAATCGTCCGCTCTGTTTATAACTCGATTGTATTTAATCCTGGATGTTTTTACGATGAATTAAAGTTTAAACGAAACATATACCTACTCTACTCTATTCATATTTCGCTTTCCCTCTGTCCATTACTGTCTTTATATTCGGATGAATTAAATACATATACATACAATTTCGGAGAATTTTAGGACACTAGATACGCCATACCGTATTAAATGCACGGATAATTGCCAGTGAGCCTGTTTAATTTTTCTTATCAACAAAAGTATCTCAAATCTTTAGTACGCGAGATACAGTATTATACGACTTGCTTTTACTAGTAGTGGATGAATAATTCACTTATTACATCACAAACACAAACATTAAACAATTAGAGTACGAGGTCTATTCCCGAGCTTAGCACAATCATGATGGACCCTGAATCCGACTCAGTTTTGAGTATATAGCAAATAGAAGAAGGTAATATAGATCCCATATTAACTATAATTGTTCACTTATCGATAGCATTTGAGATCCATGTTTGTTTGAAATGAAGATGTTATTACTCAAACTTAAATATTCTTTTACCAAAATAAAAATATAGTATGTCCAATCAATGAATTTGTAAAGAAAAAAATACGACGTAATTAAGTTAAGAATCACTGCTGTTAAACAAGATATTGTATAAATATAATAATTCGGATCATAGATACCTTATCTTCAACTTTACCTAGTTTCTTATCATTTTCTAACTTAGCTGATGCAAGTTGCAGTCGATTTAAAAAATTATATTAATCACAAATGCTTTAGGTTGAATGATAGTAGCAAACCGTAATTGAGAGATCTTACAATAAATCAATTATAGATAAGTAATTATAATCCTCTTGAAATGTTCAAGGCCATAGGATTTTCGAATGCTTCATTATGGTACGAGAAATCGAATGTATTCACCCAGAGTCTGTTTTTTTTAACTTGCTATCATTAGATGTGAAAAATTTTCACTTGTAATATTTGAATATATCACAGCGTAAGTACTACATACGTGGGGATAACTTTTCTCGAATTATAATACGAATATGAAGTAAAATTGAGCTTTAAATAATATTTTCCATACCAAAGTTAACGAGCACGTTATAAAACTATCTTTCTAATACATTCTATAAATTTACTAACAATAAACTGACATGACAATCGCAGGAATGTGAAAATCTAATGCTATTAAGTTAATAACAATATTCATTATAGGTATATATTATTCTCCGTCATGAGGTAATCAATGCTCGTTTATAGAAGGGTATAAATTCGGTAATATTTTGGCTAATTGAATATGCATGTTCAATTAAAAATAATACTTCCTTATCATACGTATCTCCTGTTCTTTGGCGTTTGACTTTTAATGCATCTTCGCCTTCCGAAAATTGCGATTATACAAATTGTAACAGTCGCTACAAGTACCACTGCTACCGCCCACACAGCCTTGCTGGTATTCATATTGACACTTTTATCAGAGTTCGGTTCCTCTGTTACCTCGAAGATGTCGTCATTATTGTTTATCGGTATACGTTTATTATCACTCAAAGGTTTTGCTGTGGAAACTACTGGAGGAGGTAATGGCAAAGATGAATTCGATGTTTTAGATGGAGTCTTGGGATCTCTTGGCTTATGAAGCGGCACTAAAGTTGTAGTTGGTCTAGGAGTAGTTGTAACGTCTATCGATCCATATAACTCTTCAAGATGACGGAGATCAGTTTCTTGTGAAGCCGTTAGAGGAGAGATATCCTCTGAATTGCTTTCCAAATATTCAACCAAAGGAGAGAAAAATGAAAACAAAGCTTCAACCGATACATCATATATTGCCAGATCATTCTCAATAACCTTTGTCCAATCGTCAGCTCCACGTTGCTGAAGCATTGATCTATAGAAAGGAGAATATAAAACCAATATAATATCGTAAAATCGTAGCTAGATATTATAAAGCCAAATACTTATTGCTATCACAAGAAATGAGCTTTTTTAGAAATAAGTTGACAATGCAACTCACACAAACTCATGTTTGGCATTATGCTCCGTTACTGCGTTGTATCTGACCTCCGTCGATTCTGTAACGTATTGGTAAAGCTGGAAAGCTAATACAATTCCAACAAATTTCCTGAAACAACAGATTATACCAGCTTAATACAATATTGAGTATTTTAAACATCTAGGAAGTCTTCCATCAGATGTAAATAGACTGAACGATCTTATGGAAATTTAATACACTTACGGAAGGTAAGGTTTGTTGCTGGTGATAAATTCGTCATCCAAGAATGTGGGAATATCGGAAGAGTCGGTTGTTACTTTTTCGTATTGTTTTCTGAAAAGTAGTGTAATACATTATTCACAAGTCTTCCCTCAATATGGTGAAGAAAATGTTTGAAAAAACTGTGAAAGCGAAGGTATGACTGATGTTAACGGGAACATTCTTAATTTTGCTGATAGATCGTGAACGAATCTACTTTTAAAAGAGTTTGAAGAACATTGAACACACCTAAACTGCCACCAGGACTCGAGAAGTTCTTTCGGTACAAAAGTTCCATTTTGAATAACATCTATCCTCCACAAATCCGCAGATATGTAGTATGCCAAGCGTGGCAGAACGTCTAAGGCAGTGATCATCAATGAACTGATCTTGGACTCCTCGGATGCAGTACTGTTATCAATAAGTCCCAGAGCAACTAGTTGGCCTGGACTTACTGACAGTATGGAGAAAAATTCCGATACAGCTTCGTCGAGACCTTAAATAGCAGAAGTTCTTAACTTTCAACCTGTTTGATGAGATACACAAGCATTCATAAGACATGGACAAAAAAACTTGCATGAATACTTGCCTGAATATCTGTTTGCAGTGTTGAAAACAAAATGAGTACTTTCGTCCACTCTCATCTGACTCATTAAGACCTTCGCTACCACTTTGTGTGCAGTTAGATAATTTTTTAGAGATGCTTGGTGGCACGTTAAGACTCTGAAATCATTTGAAACACAATTCTATTAGTCCCCTACTCTTAGAGGCGAATGAAATTATCCATTTGAATCAATTAACTGCGAATTGTACCAAACCTTGTAGCTCCGTCCCGACAAAAGTTGATCAACTGGGTAGAACACGTCTGGTTGAATCTACTATCTTGCCAAAAATCAGAAACTGGAGTTTCTTTCAGGACTGATTTACCCATCGCGGAAGCAGATTTGTACAAAGCTCCGCCACGCAGATTCTGGAATAAAGATTCAATTTTCGTATCAGAGGATAAATATTTACAGCAGTCCTTCCTACTTTCATTATCCAATTTTTCAGTCAGCTCACTTTTTGCCAAAGGTTCTTCATTATGCTGTAAGAGACATTTCCATAAGGCACCACGTCAGCCGCTACAGAAGTCCAGTCGTCACCATCCAAGGATCCTTGCGAATAAAAATCACACATAAATATTTCCTAAAATTATTAATCAAGTAGAGAAGATACGAGTTATCAGTGCATTAGGAACATACCTAGAAGATATGCTGGAATTGTGGAGTCACTTAATGTAATCTTGTATTTTTGGGCCAGCCTGTTTCTTACAAACATAACAAGTCTTTCATGTAAATCAGTTATCTCCAGCCACATGTCTTTTATTTTCTCATAGCCTTCTGTATATCCAGAAAGTAGTTCCCAGTAATTTGCCACGTTTTCGACATCTAATTGAAAAGATGAGGACGTTATTTTATTTCCATATTTATTATGGCCCCAAGATATGGAGTCCTGTATTACGGACATACAACAACGCTCACCGTTGGCTCTTGCTGCTTGAGGCACGAGCTGCAATGTGGAAGAATAAGTTTCGAGAAGTGGTGATAATCGAAGATGCCAACTAGACCAAGTGGCACGCTTATCTTCAGCTTTAGCATCCCCAGATAAGAATTTCTCGATTTCTGAAAGCGTAATTTCAATGTGTTTTCTCTAATGGGCTTAGAAACAGAAGTCTGGATCTATATCTAGGAGTACTTAAGGAGTAGTTACCACGTCGAGTATGATTCTCAGTTCCACCTGTGCGTTCAATCCCCATTCTCAGAATAGTAGTCTTTCCGGAAAATGATACCAGCTGAAAAGAACATTAAGGCTTGCGTTAAGTTAATAGCTATTCTGATAACTCATAGACTTTCAGTATTTACACACCTTATCCCATTCTGTAGAATTGAGCAACATATCCCCCAGCTTTTCTGCAACGCTGAGTTTATATGTGAGTGAATCTTCTTCGGATGGGACATTTGTCTGATTCTTGATATCCGCGAGTTCCTTTTTCTTTATCAAGCTGTAATTGGCCTGTGCTCGTTCCTGGTAATGAAATTCATTTGTATTAAAGTGGAATCAATGGTTCACCGTTTCGGTTCATCCTTATCCCCACAATCTACCTACCCAAGCAAGGCGGAGAACATTGTTTGTGGGATCATTGATAAACTTCCATTCAGCCTTAGCAGTTTCTTCGCAAGCTTCTTCGTACTCTAGTACATTTACATCAAAGGTTTCTTGTAGACCCCAGGGACTTTTGGCACAAGTATTTGTTAAAAATGTGTAGGAGCTTAGAAGTATCAGTCCACATTTTAGTATCATGCTGTGATCCTGTAATCATAGAATTAGAAGGTAATATAAAATAAGGAGATACAACTTTTTTTCCTTATTCGCGGTCTCATCTCCCGTTGATTTCTTTTAATGACCAATAAGAGGAATTTCACGAAGAGAAAAAGAATGTGTGGTTTTGTCTTCAGATTGTATCAAACTTAAGCAATGCTAGACCTCTAAAAATAGCATTGAATGCGTTTGATGAATGTGAACATGATTCTTTTATCGTGTTTGACGAAAAATAAGGGGACAACGTTTCATTCAATAATTGAAAACTCTTACTTGATAAAACAATAGGAGATATAACAAATTTGAAACACTTAGAGTTAAAAATGAGCGAAATAATTATAAAGCCTAACTGTATAATGAATTTAGAAATTTTTCAACTCTGTAAGAGAAAATGGAAAAGTCGTTTCCAACTTTCTCTGCAATGCAATGCAATGCTAGGGAATTATTCCTAATTAGATACCCGAGATTCCACCCAAAATAAAAACTTGTTTTGTTCTATCAGATTTGTTTGAAAGATAAAGTAAATATTTCAGTGAATATAATACAGCCTTGGGGTATTTGGTTTGAAAAACAAAGTCGTTGTACTTGGGATCGGGAATAGTATAGTAAAAAATAAAAGTATTTTTTCTTTTCTTTTGTTTTCTTTATTTTTCAATACGATTTCAACTTTAACATTAACGAAATTTTAACTATGTCTTAATTCAGTTTCGAAACTATTTCTCGAACAATCCGAGGGCAGAATGAGTCAAATAATTCAAATATTAATTGATATAGAAGTAAGAAGCAGTGTGTAGAATTGGTCGAACAACACGATCTAAAATGAATTCGTCTTGCTGGTCGACGACGTGCGGGGTGAAAGAGGTCAATGAAGAGTCAATTATTCATGAACCGTTTGCAAAGAACAATAAATAAGTTTCTCATGGATGAAACTGACTGCTTTGTCCTATGTGCCGCAACTTTAGAAAAATAAATAATACAAGAACAGGCAAATAAAAGAACACAACGCAGCTGTGTGTATACATATCCGCGTTATGATGAACTGAACTTTAAAAAAGGTAATTAAAGCAATGATATAAAAAACACCATCGGTGTTTATTACTTTCCTTATCAATTAGATTCGGCCTTTCGATTCCGTTAGCGGGAATTTAATACCGCAGACAATATATATTCCGGCTATCGGAATAATGACAATTGATACATTATTCATACCGTTAGCGAATTTTATACGGAGGCTGGTAGTATTCGATTACGTGTAATACAACAGAGCGATCATCGCATGGTGAGTAAGCATGGTAAACAGCAAGTATGATTAATAACAAAAACGGGTGTTCTTGTGGACTGGAATAAATCCTCAGGGTCTTTCAGCAGTGGCGATATTTTTACACGAATAAATACGTATATATTTATGTGGTATCCGTAACTGTGAGATGTAGTACGTAATATACGTTGGAACAGAAATAGAATGACAATTATTTCGCGTATAATGTACTGCGAATAAATGCAAATCATGAACTTCACTGTTAGGTACGTACTTTACTTCGCTATTATTATAGTTCCGGTGATGAAGGATAACCTTCAATGATCGAAAATTCATTTCTTTAAAATTTGACGTACACGAGACTATTATGACGATATAGACATTTGCGGATGACCGTGGACGGTGTTGTTAGCCTTGTTTTTCAAACCGAATTATAATACATGTAATTCGACTTTCCTTATATCTTAAGTCGGATTGGGAGACTGCGAGAGAAAAAAGTTGAAGTATAGATCTCGCGTTACGTATGTCATACATACCTGGTTCTTTTTAATCCTGCTATATACTTATGTGGGTTTCTCCGAACTGTTATTATTCTTGTTATTATTATTACCGAAGGATTACTAATATAACGTATGATTAACGAATCGTCTATACTTTTGTTGCGGAAGTTGGAATTAAGTGACGAACGAACTTACTAAGCGCGAATATCAATCAACGCGATGATACATAAACGATGTTATCTGAATGGGATCCAATACGCAAGTGAGCGTGTATCTATCAACCGACGTCAGTTGATTTGTTCAAAGTCCGTAAGATCGAAATTCCTTAACAACACTGACTAAACACATAACTAAATATCATAATGTATTTCTCTACTCAAGTGATGTCCCTTCGGCATTGACAATAATTAACACTCTCTCGCGTTGAGCGTGGCTTGTTTTCTGCACGTTTATTAACGATGAGATATTCTTATAACCGATTGACAAATAATTATAATTAATGAATATCTACTGGAGATAATTACGACAGAGAAGAATATAACCCGAAAAAAATATATACGAGGATAAGCAAGTTGATCGGGCGACTTTACGTTACGATTGTCGAATGTCGATAGTCACCTGATTTCTGAGAGCCAGCCAAATAATTCCGACATTGGGCTGCCCAAACCACTGGCTTATGCGATCCTAGCGATATTTTTTGTAACAATTTGGTTTATTTTTAGCAACACCACTGTCGATAAAATAGACGTGTTACCCTGCGTCGTCGGTAATTGTCTTTCTTATCGGGATGTGGTAACGTCGGATACTTAGTCGAGGAAATATCGCCTTAAGATAGGCAACTGGAGTAACGCCGAGGCCACACGAGTTTTAATCGTATAACTTACAGGCGATAGAATTCTGATGATTTATACATAGGTATAAAAAGTAAAGATAATGATGAGAATTACTTTTATTTTGATGAAATAGGGCATATCTGTTTTTGGGATTACATCTACCGATCACTGCATAAACGATATTTAAACAACCATTATTTGAAATATATCCAAATTTATTACATCTACGTGTAGGTAAATAGAAAATTGTACATCACTATATCACAATAAAAATATCTAAGGCTTATTTTATTCGAACAGGGTCATAGGTGATGTTGATTATTTCAAACTGTATCCAAATGTTTAATTTATTTATCCCAGTGAAACTAGAACGAATTGGTCAAGTCAATTTTTCCAAATATTTCCAATTTTTCGGATCATTTCAATTTCAAGATTTGGAGAACTTCGAATTGCCGAAACGTGATATGATATTCCTCAAAGAGGAGAATCCATATCCGTGTGACTAAGAGCTGTGTTTACTAAGAAGAATACAAGAATTTCGTACAAAAATTGTCAAATGATTGACCAATTTGAATTACTACCGGGTGATGATAATTCCACTATATGTATATGTATAGGTAATAATTGAAAACCGGAATCATTGGGCGTAATTGGATTCGTTGTAATAATCTAACGACGAACAATAAGGCCAGAGATGAGAATAATTTGCAATGATGGTGCTGCAGAGCATAAACGAACAATAAGATAATCACCACTCATTCAAAAATAATAATATTTAATTGTCTCATTATATAGGTGATAAGATTTATCAAATTTATGTATTAACTCTACTTAAGTACTTGATAACTGATGCACTTTACTCGCATATGGGCGAGTTGACATTAACATAAATATATTCCATATCATCATATACAATAATAATTAATCAATTTCGATATACATATGGTAGATATACGTATACACAGATGTAGATATACCTACAACACGGAAAGTTGTCTCGCGACGCTATTATATCTTTGTCGTTAAAACAACGTATTCTTAATTAAAATTATTCTTTTATTTCCATATCGTTATATTTAATTATCTTATAGCAATAACTTTTCCTACTATTATTATAGTATACCTATATCATCGAAATGAGGCTTCGTAAAATATCTACATAAATATTATTAATTTATTACGTCAACTGTATAGAATTAATTATATCGCATGGAAGGCACACCGTTTATCTTCTACGTACTAGATCAGGAATTTTTGGCTCAATTTTTCATTTCTACGCCTACTTCGAAATATTGAATGAATACATATTAAATAAAAATTATTGTACCCATCGTGTTCAGTATAGACTCCAGAATATTTACAAACAATATAATACCTACTATAAAAGGGGAGGATAGGGATTGACACGTTGAAATTATCATAAATTTTTAAATATTTCAGTTAGTCTGAATTGTTTCGCCGTTAATGAAATTTTCTTTAAATTATTTAATCCAATTAACAAACCTATAATCTAAAGAACAACTGTCCCAGAAAAAGAAATGAAATTAAAAAATAAGAAGAAAAGAAATATCATCGTACTTTATTTCTAGAATAAATTAATATCGGTCCGATTAAAATCGTCCGTTTCAATTAATCCATTAAGAATTTATTTCCGCACGTAATTCGCTTATGCCATTTAGTCTCTACTTCTCGACTGTGATTAAGGGGAGCCTTGAGAGAGGTAAATGGCGACTGAAATCTATTAGTTTCACTAAACTTTATTACTTTTTACACGTCACATTCGCTCCGTAACGAAGGCCGCATTATCCAGACCTGATCGATACTGCACCTTGGATGCTTCCGATTTCCCTTTTTCCGTAACTTTTTCCTTATTCCTAGCCTCTTCAGCAGCCCGCGCACGGTCTCCTCTATGCTCGGTGTAGAGCCATCTAATTCGACGATAATTAGTAAAGAAAAAGTCCGACGCAAATTAGTATACGATTAAGAAAGTTACTTACAGGAACAGGACGACAGCTGGAATCGTGAGGCCTCCACCTAACAGGAAGAAGGCACCAGGAAGGGTGTCCATGGTTGCAGCATAAACGGAACTGTACATAGGACCGTAAACGAGAGGCATCAAAGCTTCGCAGACACCGAAGAGCGAATTTACTTTACCTGCGTGTAATTAGGGTGTTGATAATTGAATGATTTATTGGTATTATTTTGTAGGATGATAATTTTTAAGGATTATTGACGTAAATTAGGTGAAGAAGATATAAGATGACGAAGATTTATTACATTGTGTATACTATGTATATGAATATGTATTGTATCATCGTTAGGTAGGTAAACGCGAAGCTTGACCGATTGATTGATGATTTACAGCTGTGTAATGGCTTTTCGCATTCCATATAGAAGATCGATGTCCTTCGTTGACAAGAATCTCGCTATAAGGTGTATATACGGTGATTATGTTCCATCCGGCGTTCTGCACCGGTCGCGTAGATTTGTTGTGTAATACATAAATGAATGTGTTTCCAAGATAATTGCAAAACGTGCTTCGTACGCTTGAGGTAGGTGTATATGTGCATTCGTACAATGTACACATACGCATGTAGAGTACGTGTAATTATATAGAATGATGTCGACGTTTTGATGAGACCGTATAAAATGCATAGATGTAGTTAGATTTATATACACCTATAGACGCCAGTTCGCGGATAACAAAATTATATTATGTAATACGTCCGCGCGTTTTTTTTTTTCCCGATGGGAATTGACGTTTTCACCTGTC
This sequence comes from Tenthredo amoena, assembly GCA_963966615.1. NCBI lineage: Eukaryota > Metazoa > Arthropoda > Insecta > Hymenoptera > Tenthredinidae > Tenthredo > Tenthredo amoena. The sequence goes on from OZ016486.1 coordinate 11,976,311, forward strand.
TGGATATCCATGCGAACATATACGCTATATAGAAATTGACAAGTTAGATTTACTCACCTAACTCGTCAGTAGGAACCAATTTCGAAGCGATAGATCGCATGGCGATGAACGACGTGCCATTTACGATCTCTGCCAGAGGTGCTTTAAACGAGTAGAAGAAATTCAAATTAGGATTATTAATTATAATTTGCGGTAAATACTACGTGTCCATTCAATTTACGAACCTAAATATATCATCCAATCGGTACTTGCAAATGCGTAAACAAAACTTGCGAGGATCTTGCTCATACAGCTCATCACGCCGACCAGAGCATCGTCGATTTTCAATAGGTGGCTGAACACTCCGACAGACAGCATGGTTCCTGTTTTAAAAAAAATATGTTTTGTTGTTTTCTTTGTCTAAAAAATCGACTTGTATTTTTCACAGCTGAATGATCGAGCAGATAAATTAAAATGACGGGTATAGTTCGCTCCGGATCAAATGATAGGAAATAAAAAAGTAATTTACATATCGAGTAATAAAAAAAAAAAAAAAAAAATAAGTGTTTTTGCAATTTTAATATACCGTTTTGGAATCGATTCTCATGATTACAAGGTATCTGCACAGGAGCGATTACATGCATTCATTATACTAATACGCGCGGTTATAAATAATCGTTACTACTGGTTGATCAGTGCAGTATAAATGAATTATGCATTACCATTGATTCTAATGGCAAGATGAAATTTGATTTAATCTACAAGCTCGAAAGGCAACAGGATTCAAGTTTACCAGTTTACTATCAACGTTACGTAATCTATATTATGTAAATGACTATACGTTCCTTTCATAGAACTATATGGTATACTATATCGTACCATTAATCCATACATGTAGTACAACGTCTATACAAAGTTCAATGATTGTGTAACCCCGATACAATTGAGATTGATTTACATGAAATAAAAACCTGCACCTGTTCATAATTTCGTTCCGATAAAATCAATCGATTTCTTATCAATTTCTTACACGCATAACTGCATGTCGGGTTTAATTAAAAAATAAATAATTTGTTATTACTTTCGACAATTTCCGTCCGATCCGGCTCAGACTGACCGCGGACATTAGGTTCGCAATGGTAGGTGAATGTATGCAACATACATATGTGTGTGTATGGTAGTAATACATTGTAGAGGTACGGTGAGGTCTATACACATGCAGTAATAATAGGATAATAGTAACGATGCGAAATAGGTGATATAATAATAGTACTGGTTTGTTTTTGGCTGATGGTCTTGGTTCAATAGCGTCCATGATTTTAGAAATTCAACCTAAATGTTTACTCACCAGCTAGATTAGTTAACATGCCGTAGGTCGAAAACATGCTGAATTGAACTTCGTTCCAGTTGAATCGGTACCGCGTGAACAAGTACATCACCGCCATTTCACCTGAAAATTAATCCAACATTAATTAAACCCTGACGAATATTAACGAGGAAGTTAATGAACATGGCCATTTTCTGACCATGAAATAAATCGTTTACGACCACTGTTAGTATACAGAACATATAACATGGCAGTGTTTGTTGATGTGAGAACGATTTAATTTGCGCCTTGAAGCAATTCGTGCTCCCTGGAATAATAATAGCGGTAAAGCAGTTTGTAATATTCATGATAGGAGGAGGAAGAGTATATGGAAGGAAGGGCAATGTTTCGGGCAAAGACTTACGTAGTACGTAGCTGTTTCGCATAACCGGATTGAACCCGTACCTATCGGAATGAGAAATGTGTTGTAACGTAATTCCGTGCCTATCGGTAATAGAAACTTTCACAAGAATAGCCGATAGGTGCAACTTCTAGAGAGTCATTTTCACCGTACATAATGGGAAACATTCCGCTTACAGGATATATCGTAATTGCGAAAGTTCAACGATTTTATAATATACGGAACATCGCGATCCCGGGAATGACTATTTCGCTTTTCACCTAATTCGTTTCGGTGCCGAAATGACACGTATCGTAATTAGATTTGATCACATATCTTGATGAGGATCAGAGATTCAAATGCGTGGTCAGGCCTCGATACTGCAGTATGTAGGCATAAGTACTCTTCGCAATTGGATAAGTTTTCGCGACACGTTCTCTGGGAGTATAGAGTTCAAGATCGAGAACCAGCCCAGTTCCTTGAATAAGGGTAACAGAGGCTTCTGAATTTTTTGGAGCAGTATGAACCTTGAAAATGATGAATTTAGAAAGAAGTTGGATAGACTGAATGGCTTTCGCTTCACCTTCCAACTATGATATTCATCGATTTCTTCGTCAGAATCGGCGGCAATGGAATCCAAACATTGCAGCGTTTCGTGTCAAGGTAGACGTTGAAGGTAGTCGAGATAACAAACCTGCAGTATTGAGCCATATATGAGAGCGAAAGAGATCCACTGGCTGATACTTTCGCGAAAAAATGTCCCAATTCGAAATCCTTACGATCTAATACGTATTGTTTAAATTCAGCAGAGGAACAAGGCCAATGCCAAATGTCGAGTTCTGTCGGAACCCAAATATTTAAACCCCTACGAGAAATGAATTGATAATTTCTAAATTAGGTATAATATGGTTTAACACTATCTGACCTAAATTTGTATAATACATACAAATACGGTTCTTATCTTTTAATAAAAAATATTATCAATTAAACTTTATATAAGTGGATACTTAGGCTTATAGGCAGACGTATTAAGAAGACTTGAACACATAAAATAACACACACATCACATATGAGCAGATATGATATAAACTTGGTGTGTGTCTATTCGAATGAAAGAAACTTATCGTTACCTTGTTCCAAATGCGCATAGGTGTACGTAGTGTGTAAAACCTGCGATTACGGTTAGATACGATGCAAGATCGTTGGTGAACTTGGATCTTAAAATAAACGTTAAAATTTCATGGGAAATCGGTATGACTAAACCTACTCCATTCAAATGAGCTATTCAATGCTGGGGATTGACAATGAGATCTATATCCACAAATACGTCGCTAAAAAATAAGGAGGAAAAAAGAACAGTGGACATAAATGGAATTTCCAAAGTTATTGATCTCCTTGAGCTTATATAGCGGAATGAAAATTAATTAGTAGAATATATTGGCACGAGAAATGTGTCAGAAATTTTAAGATCAGGTAAGCGGTTCAGATATAATGGAAACAGAACGTTACAGGAGCATTTTTTAGAAATTCGTCGATACCGGTTATGGGGTGTCTGGTTTACTGACTGTGATAAAGGTTACAAATTAGCCAACGTACTCGGTTGTATTTCGAAAGTTTTCTGGCTCGACAGAATCGACGTGTTTATATCGACTGCCGAATGACCCATAATTTCTATCCTATAACCGCGATGATCTTATGTAATGTCAATACGAAGTTAATTTGTCAGCATAATAATTGCCGAGTGAAATAATAAAACAGAATAATCACATTGTTTGTCGAAGTTGATTCGATACGATTTTTCGTTTGGAAACGATGACGTGAGAGTGTTCTTTTTCATTCTTCTTTTTTCACCTTGATTACCAAAAAATTTTGCACAGGTGGAATTATCCGATTTTGTTGCGACGCTTTTCAATTATCGTAATCGTCCCTAGACAAAAGCGGGCGAGTATATAATTTATAAATTTGGAAACAAATGAATTATGTACATATATATATATACTGCTGTAAACATATTAAATTATACAGTATTTTTACGCTATACGTATAGGTATGTGGATGTATACGTATATATATAGAAGTTACACAACAAGCCCACTTATTAGAGCCTTCATCAAATCGTTTCCGCTCAGCCACGGTCTTTATCAAATTATACTTTGTTCTCCTTACCGCACGACCTTTTAACGCTCTAAGACGTCGGTCTGAGGTCTCGTTTAACGGGCAAAAGAAGAAGGATTCCTATATCATCCTGCGAAGATAACTTTAGAGAGGAAAATTATTCCTAAATATTCAGAATGGGAGATCATCAATCTCGATCCTCCCTCGTAACAGAACTATACCTGATTAGTAGAGAAAAAGCTCTCTTTCTATTTCCCCCGGTACAGGGTTGATCGCAAAACGAATTACTACTGCGAACACAGCGGTCGAATCGGTTCTACAATGTTTGCAGTGTAGAGTGTATGAATGAAGCGTAAATCCTGGTTGGTTAAAAAACGGAGATCGTCGTTAAGATCGAGACTATTGTAATATCCTCGTTGTAATTTAGTAAATTTTCTCGGCGCCTGTAGCTGCCCATGTGAAATAATGCGAATTAACACCTCCGACGGTGACGCCGACGCCATAATTCTTCACGTAGATGTAGCTAGGTTTACATACGTATGCGTACCAGTTTAAGAGAACTGAAATACGGCCCTGACCCGAACCAGAACAGTATTATTTATATCCATTTGCTAATCAGCGAGGAGAGGAACAAATTGAGCAAAGTTATTCGGGGCCGGGTTGAAGTTCCGAATTTTAACAGTCCCGAATGGCAAGCATTCCGAATTCCAATATCGCCGACTCGCAGTTTTCAGAAAGGGTATTTTCCCAAAAGTCTACATAGCCGATTTGAAAAACTTCCAAACGAAGAACAACGGAGGTTCAAATTTCCGAAAGCTAAAGATCCGTACAATAAACCTACTCATTCAGTGTTCAATAACTCTTGCTGCATCGATCTTATCCAAGCCAACGAGTTATCGAGTAAATCGTCCTGAGATATACTTTTTGGAAAAAGAGTTTCAAAATCTTATCAATTATTTACAAATTTGTCATGCGAGAGAAAGCCTTAAGTCTTGCTATAACGGACACATACGTAGTACATATCATACGCCTGTTTTAGTTCAATCGGAGTGACGAGAGATTTGTATTTTTTAATTTCCTAGCTGTTGTGTGTGATACGCCGAGAATTATTTTCGAGTCAAAAAAATTAAGGGAATTTATTAGGCATGTGTACAATAACTATTACTCATTATAGGTTTAGCTGGTAATGTATAAGATGACCTCGCGGGTTGATTAAACAAGGTTTTGCGCATCCTGCGTGGGTTCTACATCTTAACGGGTTGATTTTCCGCAAAACTGTCCACTTTAAAGCTGTTACTGTTTCCGTTTATTAAAAAGCAAGACATATCTCCCGCTTCTTTTATGATTGTGTGTACTACGTACTTATATCCAGACACTCCGCAGCAGCTTCAACCGCGCTTACTTATGGTGTATTATATCACCTAAGTATATTATAAGGGGCTATTCAACAATTACGAAAGGCTATTCTCAGCCATTTCATATCCCCTACCTCGACTCCTCGAACAGTCTTTCACCCCCTTCTAAAATTACGTAACAAAATCTCTCATTTTCCGTTCAAATTATACCTTTGGTCAATTATTCCTTTCCCCCTTAGATCCAAAGTTTGATAAAATATCAAAAACGGTACGAAATTTACAAGTGAGGAAAATAGGCGTAACGCAGCGGTTGAAAAATAGGAAAAATTTCCACTCCGATCATCGAACCGAATTATGGTATTCCTCTGTCCGTTAATTGTTATCACGTGCCCTATTATAACAATGCTACTATTGTTTTACTCTGATTACTCGAGGATTGCACGACCTCTGATTATAAAATAAGAATTAATAAGGTCAGAGAACAGTAGGTAGACAAACATGCATATAATTATAGCTAAATAGCTGACTTATACCGTCTGTTAGATTGAAAAGAAACAAGTTTTTATTTTTCAATCTATACCTCAATGCGAAGATCCATCCTAAAATCCGTCCACAATAGTAACGGAAGGCTGCGCTAATGACACTAATTATGAAAATAAGCCAACCGTTGCGATGCTTGTAAAACTGGTATTTAAAGTCATGCAGATTGTGCACGTGAAGGTATGCACACATCTGTGTATGCATGTACTACTTTGAGAACCGCGTAGTGTGGAAATTGATAATCTACCTATCCAGCTACCACTTTCACCATTCGGTATAACGAAACCTATAGGCAATTACAAGGGTCATTAGACAGCGAGAAATCTCCGTAGGGTCTATCCCAATATCCGTTGTTTATACCTCTCTAAAAATCTGTTAGAAATTAGAATTAGAAATAGAAATTAGAGATAACTTTCTCACAGTCTGTACGGTTATACACGTAACTTTTATCGGCAAATTAATTATCCATTAAAGAGACGATCATTAACATACCCAATTCACAATTTTTTCTCGACTTTGTGTCGTCGACGTCTAGGTACTGTATCGCTCTGCTGCGGTGTAACGAACTTGAACTCAACACCTTCCTTGATTCGATCGTTTGCGATAAATCATATAATCATCTATTCGCGATGGTAATTAACATTATGTAAGGTTATTGATTTTGCTATTCCTCCACGTAGAGCCAACAGCTATTGCCATTCTGATTTAGAATCAGAATTTGAGAATATCATGTTTTCGATCATAGAATCTGGATATCGAGTTTCTTGACTATCGCGACGATGGGGATACGGGTGTATGAGTTAGGCAAACAACTTTTTTCGTCGTTGTTAGGACCGGAGGTTTTCTTTACAACTACGCAGTACGTTAATTGTCAATGCGAAAAACGATCCTCTCCAGGTGAATTAGAGTCGGAATTTTCGAACAGCACATGTCCCCTCAGGGCTCTATGTTCGCCAAAGTTTCGAAGCCTCGCAAATTTTGTTTTTTTTCTTCATAAATCGAACAGCGAACTGTAAAAAGCGCCGGTTTGTGTTCAGTCTACGTGCCTGCAGGCGAAAACTATTCAGTAACTGTTCTATATTAATCTGCATACGTCAATTAAGAAACGTGATGGTTATATGGACTCGGAATAATCACGTCAGTATTCGTATGTTAGACAAAATAAGTCAAGCATAAATGTATGAACGGACAACGAACACGTCTTGAATGCTGTAAGTTATTCGACACTGCGGTTAGGAGCAGATATAAAAATGTTGAAAAATAAATGAAAAATTGCTGTATAGAATCAGCATCGAAAAAAACTTGAACACTTATTGTTTTGTTGACGAGGGAAAGGCGGTAACAGTAGACTCTAGACCATCGTGATAAAAACAGAATAATGTGCGAATCGGTTTTACGTAACCGCGCATAGAGCAGATCCAGCGGAGCCTGCAGGATCGATCGATAGATACGAATTTTGCAAACTGATCAATTCAATCAATAATGATTGGTCCCACCACCGCAATGATCGAGCAATACGATTCGCGATAGAATATCGTATTTCACGGGCACTAACGATCGCGGATACCTGTACTGGCTGGTCTATTCATTTAATACACATGGTAGATATATTTACCGGAACTAATCCTTGCTTTGTTGCTAAATCAACCTTGGCTTCGGTATCCGGTAACGATCCGTCATTAACTAACTATATTCGTTTTTTCTTTTTGTTTTTTTTTTTTTTCTTCTTGTATCATCGCGACAGTGTCGGATGTCACCCGACCGAATCAATCGGTCGCAAAAATGAAAGAATCCATGAATCTAGAGACTCCTATAGATAGATGTTTCGAAAAATTGATGATCGATCCTGAAAAATGATCATTACCCGCGTAAATTAGGAAACGGCTGTGATGTGGCGAAGCGGAATTTTCACAAAGTGCAGGAAAGTATGTATATTGGCGAAAACTCACCGTGCATCGGTCCGATCACAGCCATAACGATGATCATAAGAACGACGACCCTCTTCTGCCTGTTATTAGCTCCCTTTTTGAACGCGACTTTAAATGTTTCGGAAATATGTCTGAAGGCGAAGAAGTCGATTACGGCAGCACATCGAGACATCTTAACAGTTTTCTCCTGTTTTATAGACGCCGGTCTTGGAGCTTCCTTGATGCAAACAAGCCCGTAAACAAAGCTGAGGACGTAGCATGCCGTCGATATCGCAAATACTCCGTAGAAACCGATTTTAACGTACAGTACTCCGGACAGGGCCATACCAATCGGTATACCGATTGACACAAATACGTTTACCGCCCCGATACGCAATGTCCTTGATTCAACAGACGTTATGTCAGCTATGTAGCTGAACATCCCCATGAACATTGTGAACCATCCGCCAGTAAGGGCTGGCCAAAGTGCCTCGGAGGCGCCAGCAGCTTCCATGGGAAGTTCGAAGAACCAGTAAGTGCAAATGATCAGGCTTATACTGGTGAGAAATTCTCCAACGATGGGAAAAAGCATGCATGGTTTACGGAGTCCGGTTCTATCGCTCCACGCACCTATGAAGAGTATCAATACCGCTGGTAGCCCGCTCTGAAGTGCTGTTTTCCACGATTGCATACCGGCGACTAATTGCTGAACGGCGATTTCCTCTTCCTGAAAAGTGGTCGTGTTACGAGCCGCCAAAGCCGTGCAGACGTGGTCAGGATAGCCAAGATTAACCCGGCACGCTTTCTCGAGGTTTAAATTCTGCGTTGCAAGGGCTGCGAGGACACTGGGCATAATGTAACACGCGACCATAGGTTCGACGGTCACGTTTCTAGCCATGTAGGAAAACTTCTGTCCGAAACTCATCCCCTTCCATGTTACTACGACGCTACCAGCTCCGTCAACCTCGGGGTCGATTACTCCCGAGGAAACCTTCTCGGGGGATGATTCCTTCTTCTTTTGGTCGGTCATGGCGAAGAGATTTTTATTTCGGATTTAAATTATGGTAATTAACGTTAATTTATTGCCGAAGTCGTTAGGGACGCATTAATACCGGTTAAACGACCCCGGACCTCTTCACCCGTATATGTTTAATCCGTGCGGTTATCAACTCGCGGTTAAACTACTTCAGGTTTAGTGTCGTTGACGTTTACAACTACCTGTGTACCACTGATGCACGCGACATGACCGAGTCCCTGTACAAGCGCGAATGCCTTCTCCTCGTCGTCGGTGCCGCACTTACTTTGCAATATGCCCCCCTGCCAGCTTTAGTTCTGAGTTCGTCGATTCGTTGGTTCGTCGGTTCGTCGGTTTGCTCATCCTGTGGGCCGTGGTTATGACAACGAGCGCTTATGCCCGTTGACAGTGGACGGTGGACGGTGGACCACCGCCTCCGCTTCTCACCGCGTGCCTGGATCTCTAAACGGTACGCAATTTATAGATATTTATATTTCACATATAGACCCACGGAGATATAAACAACTTTATTATACTTACGTGCACTAACGTGTAACGTGCGGACGACGCACGTGGACTCAACGTACCGGAGTTCAACGGTGCATCCGCCTTTGCGGACAACTTTCTATGCAGCTCTTCGATATCTCTCATCATTGATCGGAGTACCCTGATTTTTCTTTAAATTTCCTTTTATTTTCAGATCAAAAGAAGAAGGGTAAATTCATTTTATTTTATTTCATCAATCATCGCGTCTTTTCGCCCGAGGAACACTTAGGCAGTAAATGTTTTCTAGGTACTCGTTTAATGACTTATTGAATTATAAATGATTCATATCAGGTACCGTGGACTTTACCTACGTAGGAAGCTACTGTTTAATCGGTGCTAGCTGCTCCACGTTAATCATTCGTTGTCATATTGGGTCAAAATAACCCAGCGTTCAACTTTAGCGCTAAATATATGTCCTCATCTGATTTACGATGGTCATCAACAGACATCAACAGTTTGAAAATGGAATGGGTCAATTTGACCCAGTATGAAAAGCATGTTTTTACAGAGATGTGTGACAACGAAGGGTTAAAAGCAGACTGTAAGATAATTTGAATTCGTGTTTCTAGATCGTTAATAATTAATTTCTTAATGAGAAGCTAAGGGAATTCCTTCTCAAATTTCCCCATCAGAATTAAACACGTTTCATGCATCAACAATTGCGACGAAAATTTTTAAATTCAATCCCACATCCCGCGCATCCGATTTTCAAAAATTTCAGATCCACACAAATTGAAAAGGATTTAAATAGCAGAGAATTTATATTCACGAAGGCGTTTCTTATTCCATAAATAATAAAGATCAGTCAAATAAGAGAGTGACTGTAATAGAAATTCGATTCCTTGAAATTCTTGATTAGCGTCTCATGTTCGAGGTCTTTTGAACTTCGCTGGATGATTTCCAGAGTTGGGTCTAATATCGCTTTTTAGCTGACTATATCTACATGGCGTGAGTTATGTATACGCGTTAAGCCACTATATACCGCAATTCCATCACGTTTGTATGGTATACAATTCTCTTGGTTATTGACACTCTAAGAACGAGTTGTTTCCAACATCTACGTACGATGATACCAGGTGGACTGCCAATATTATTCTAACACGACATGCCAGCCGGCCATATGTGCGGTGGACAGCGTACATACATTATACTGTAGTCCTTTTATATTTCAGAGCAGAAAAATCACAGCTATAATAAACGTATATAATTATAATAAAATAATAATAATATAGTATTGGATTCGCAATTATTTTTCCTCTCGCCAATTTTTTATCCTGATCAAATACCCGCAGGTGTAATATATTAATTGACGTGTTCTGTTTTCTTTTTAAATTATTCTCGGTACTCGGAACCGGTTTTTATCAACTATGAATTATATTATATGAATATTGAATGTACGAAGAAAAGTTCTCTGGCTTATCGCTCTCTACGTTGTATTATTACAGTTTCTACTGTTATTCTTTAACGGATCGCATACATGTCTATTCGAAATCCACGCAGATACTGTCTGAGATTAATACATGTTCTCATCGCCAGTTTCGTATGCATTGTAAATGTATGAACGAATGTTGAATGAGATTAGGTTTTGTATTCAAACTCTGCTCCTGAAGCTATAAATATACTACGTCATCGGCGAATTTCGACGAGGGTTTTGAATTTAAAAAAAAATAGATGACGTACGAGAGGCAGAAGCTTTTTAATTATGGTATATTTCACCATACAAATCTACAATTTTTTTATAATTGGAATATAAGGCACGATGTATATGATGAATCACATATCAGCCGGTGAAAAAAACAAAACATGAATCAACCATCAACCTTTACCAACGACTTACAAGGTTCGAGCAATTTCACTCGATTACTGAACATCCGATTAGTGAATCGTTCTTCTTGCGTGCATGTATATAGGTATATATATGCCCATATTATACATGTGTACACGCGTATGCGTACCGTGTATATAATGTATGCATGTACAACATATGTTTATATTATACACATCCGATGTACGCTTCTTTTAGATTAATAGAACAGAGGTAATTTCTAGCAAAACTATATGTATACTATGTAGAACGATAAATATCGTTGTATAACGAATCGAATAAATATACCTGCTCAAATGTTTTATGATAACCTTGGGAAAAATTGGTGCTTGGTATACGTATAAAATTTGCCCATGGATACCGTCAGAAAAATCGACTCCACAAGTTTTTGCTAATTTCATTTCTACGTACCGTTTCAATCGTTTCACTTATTTATAACTATACTTATACTTACCTACTTACTTGCCTTCGTTACGGAGCTGCTGTCCTTGTCGTTGCTGATTTTTCTCGCTTTTTTTCTTCTTCCTCTTCTTCTTCTTCTTCTTATTCTACTCCTGATTTAATCTCAATCAAGTTGATGTATGTACTCGCACGACAAGTAGTCGTAGCTGCAGATTATTTCCATATTCTTATTTGTGTTAAGTTAGGAATAAAAGAAAAGGGTAACCTTCGTTTGCAAGATATATTTTTATCGTTCGGCTTGTTACATCGGAATTGTGTCTCGGCACTTAAGCCTGCAGCTCGGGATTAATGACTGAAATTAAAATGCATTCTGCAATTTAGATAATAATTCTATGCACTCGTAATTAGCAGGACGTAAAAGCGAAATGCTCGGGTCTCATTGTTTCGAAAATAGTAGCATTATTACTTATCTTAACATACAATATATACTACACATGTATACCGTTACAGCTTAGGTGACCTGAAAACCAAAAGTCAACATGCATCTATTCCACGATAAACCTTTCCAACATATCGTTAGGTTCTTACTCTAATTATCAGTTTGTTACAGCAATGCCTGTTATAAATGTACAAACGCATGTTACATCTAGGTCCATACAGCTTTTACGGATTTGAAAGATTTCACCATAGACAACGAACTGCAATTTCAACGACATACATTTCGAGCATACCATTTCTGACTCTCACCTCGTTGTTTGCTTGTCTCCAATCGACGAAACTGGCTGGAGCGATGGACCAGGCAGAGAGTATCAGGGTCATGCTGAGAGCCGGAGCGACGATCAGATTGCGACAGTAATAACGCCGAAAGCCATTTTCGCGTTGTTTTGTCAACAACTTTCACTAATTTTCATACTAAATTTTTCGCGAAGCGCTCAAGAATTCGTAGTCATTTCGTCGAGCGTTCTAATCCCATATTAAACGCTTAACAAGGTCGACAGACTGGCTGATTTACGAGACAAGTTGAAATAGCCACCGAAATGATTGCGAATTTTCATTAATCATCAGCTGAAATATCATAAATATTTTTAACACCGATTGATTAGAGTTTTTTTCTTTCTTGTTATTCTAATCGGTTCTCAGAAGTCGGAGCCTCTAGGCTGTCTCACTTTTCTACCAAGAAATTAATTTTAATATCCACTGTATGCAATTGTAGTTACCAGTCTGTATGCTAAGTTGCCTGTAATCAGGCGCTCGATGACTCATTCAACACCAAAGAGCCAAATGAATCTAACTCCAGTTCATTCGCTGAACCTTGAATACCGTTCAAAATTTTTCACGAACGTCTATAATTCAAGCTAATACGCTACTTGCTATTCATAAACTGATCTCTGTACACACGTGGTCGGTTTTTTGTAATATTTAATCGTTTTGATTGAGCGGCCAAGTTTGAAAAATAAATAGAACAGTCAAAAACTGCCTGCGATGAAGAGTGCAGTTTGGAAATCATGTTCAGATGCAAAACAAGTATTTTTTTTTAATTGAAGCATTGGGAATCTCTCACAAAGAATAAGAATCCCTATGGAAAAAATAATCTCCAGATCAGTAATTTCTACATTCGAAAAAATTTTGCGACATGATTTACTGGTTCATAACTTCTCTAAAAAAAAATTAATCGATTACCAGAATCAGACCAGATCATTACGCCATATTATAGGCCAATGTTTTACTGCGTTTCACCTCCCACTGATATTATTATGCCGGAAATAAAAAGTCGCAGGGAGGGAGAAGTGGAAAATAATGAGGCAATTGATTAAAAGGTGTATCTGGAAATTTATTTCTGTAACGTCGAGGTTATGTAGTACAATTAGTAAATCTTTCTTAGAAATGGTAACATGTAGCCATCGCAAATTATTGAATGTCTTTATTTGCCTCTTAGCATACAGTTAAGCAAGTTCGGACTATTTATAAAAAGTATCTCGTTAACACAACCCCCGTCCGAACTCCTCGACGCCACGAAGGCCACTGAACCCAGCAGGTGTTTCTACTCAACATCAAGGTCAACGTTCGTCCTTGTCCAGCCAAATGCACCGAATGCAACGTAGCGGTAAAATAGTATCGCCATCTAGCACTGGAATGCAAGGCGTACTTATGTTCGCGCAAAAGTAGTTCGTCAGTTCGGCCACGAGATGGCGATACCGTTATCATTACGCGCCCCGTTCGGCCTCACATACCAAGCAAGGACGAACAGTGACCTTGACTTTGGGTAGGGGCACCTGTCGTGGAGTCAGTGGCCTTCGTGGCGTCAAAGGGTTCGCACGGGGGTTGTGTTGACGAGATATTTTAAAGAAATACTTCGAAACTGTTGAACTGTATACCGAGAAGCGAATAAAAAGACTCGGATCATTCGCGATGGATACATATTTATTCTCAAGGAACAATTATGAACTGTAGATATCTTTAGCGCTGGGCTAATATGCAAAAGAAATAAAAATTGATTTTGAAAATTCTCAAGCCATCCTAATCCCATCAAAAAATTCTTTTTCATAGCACAATATTTTCAAGCCAACCGTGCGATATTCTAATGAAATTCTCGCTAGATATAGACTGTCACCGCCGCAGAAATTGAAACCGCGATCGCATTCGTACGGAATTTGAACAAAAAATGAAGAAAAACTGCAGTTCAGAATTTGCCGGTTTTCGAAGAAATGAAAAACGGATTTTTTGTCATTGTTACTTTATTTTCCTGCTTTTTCCTATCGTACCATTGAAATCTGTAGATGAAAATCGTTTCTAATTAAAAATCACCGCAATGTCTATATCTTATAAAATAATAAAAGCCAGTAAGCTCCAAGATACTAGTCTGTCAAACTACTGGGCTTCACTTTTCGCATCTTATCAGCTAAGTTGCGAAATCGAACAATCTAAATTCAATACGGAACTGCTATCAGTACAGAAGGATTCTAAGAAGATCGATTTGTTCTGAAAAAAGCTAATTCAATACAGAAGAATGTAGAAACCTCAGTAGCCATATTCTGAAAGATTGTCACAAAATTTTCAGAAAAATCACCAGTGGTCTTATTCCGGCACGTTTGGGTCTCCAGACAAGATGCACCTGTAGAATTCTTGCAGAATGAATTTTCCACAACCCTTTATATAGCAGGCTTGTGAGAACCTGCTGATTCTATTGAAATTATATCGGAGTGGAAGTATCTTGCAAGAATTTTGCAAGTTATTTATGTATAAGTCTGCTGCGAATCTCTCACAATATTCTTCTGCAAACAGATTGTAAGTTTCTTGCAATGACCTGCTCGATTCTGTTTGAAGATGTTTGTGAATGATAATTGCAAGCCGTGAATAACAACATTTGATTACCAGGGAAGATAACGAGTAAGTTATGATTAAATAGCGATTCCGTCAATCCGTTAAACTTTCCTGTGAATTAAAAGGTCAATAATTTATGAATAATCATATAAATGATGTTTTATTGCTATATAATAACACGGTTGGCCACCATTATACACCTGCAGAATATTATATACATAGTGCAATGCCGTTCTTGGCAGATAGATAAGAACTAAAGAAGTAATAGATAGCCTCTTCCAAGTATATTTAGCTAGTGTAAGGCCAGCACCTCGTAATCCCGGAAGGAGAGTTCCTCGCCGTCGTAAGGAATATAGAGACAGCCATGACTTGGTTGTACCTGAAAATAATACGATCTACAGTAAAGATCTATGTGACTCTATACAGGAGCCCCAAAGATCAGTGAACGAGTTTCGTTATCAGTATGCTTTTTCCTACTGTTGCTGCAATTAAATGATAAATATTTAATTGAATTTGTATAAAATTTGCCAAATCATTTTTCCAATCGCGAAATGAAAGATAATTCATTCCTAATATAGGACGAACCTTGCCTACACACTGGGACCCACTGTGGAGAACACGTCCAACGTAGAGCGGCTCACCGTCCGCAGTTTGTCCGGCTACAACTGCATGTTCTGGTACCGAACCGTTGCTACAAAACTCCCAGGCAAACTCCCCTTGGCATAATACCTAAAGAATTACAAATTACTGACACAATAAATATAGAATTATATTTTGCTGGTCAGCTATCGCGATATTTATATTATGCTTGCGGATTTATAATTTCAGCACCGGAAATGCAATTTTTCATTACATGATATTAAGAAGTATAATAAAAATAAAAACACGGAAATAATAGACCTCGAATTCATCTTTCGGGTGTTCCTCGCCGTTCCAGCATACATAAGCGACTCCCTTAGCGGGAATAACTTTAGCGGGAATCATATCACCTTCGTGGAAGGCTCGCCCAACGTAAATATCGCTCCCATCACTGTCTCTACCTCCCCGAACCGCGGTATCGGGTAACGAACGTCCTGCACTACGACTGACCCACCTGTAGGCTGTCGAGAAATGGTTTTTTTTCCTTAAATTAAATTCTTACACCTTCCAAATTATCATTGTAGAATTATTTCCGCGAATGGAATATACGATCACTGAATAATTTTATCGCAACGAAATAACAGCACAAATACGTATACCGCCTGAAATCCCCACAAATACGTATAATTACTGAATTATTATACAAGGAAAGACGATTGTGTAGAAAATAAAATTATAGAAATCATTGAACTAATAATAAGGAAGCACCTCACCTGCCATTTCGAATAATTCTATTTCTTAATAATAAAACTCCGATCTGCTCAGACACAGGTAAAAGACTAACTTCGTATCTGATTAAAATGCCTGACCTGATATTTCGAAGTGAAGTATTATCTTATCATTGAAAACCGTGTGACACGTATCAGTCGTTTATTTGAGGACGCAATCGCGGGAGCCTCTTCTTGTAAAAATTACGAATTGGGTGGGGTCGACCATTTTTTCCCTTACCTGCCTCCTTTTATAGTAATATTGAGATCTCTGGATGAAAATTGTTTCTAAATAAAATTACCTTCTCGTCCATTTACATAAATGATAGTATCTTGAGGCGGTTCGGTATTAAAATCTTGATCCACATCGTCAGAGCAACAATTTCCCATCTTCTTTGAAATAGAAATAGAATGAAACTGTTAGTATTTCACCAACGCGATATTATATCTTATAAAAAAATAGAAGTTAGTAAGCTTTAAGGTGTAGCTATCTATATACTCGGTAGTATTAAGATAGCCACGTCTCCAAACCACCGGGTATAACTTTCTTATCTTTCAAACTAATCTGCGAAATCGAATACTAATCCAAATTGCACGTAGAATTTTTATCGGCACAGATTGTAAGTTCAATTTGTTTTCAAAAAAACGAGTAGGTAAATCCGGCTAATGGGATGACTGAGGCTAATTCGAGAGATGAGGAAGGAGAAGAGAGAAGAAAGAGAAGAGAGAACAAAGATAACAATCAAGTTATTGTAAAATGGCGTTTATTCTCGTGGCAGCTATCAACATATAGTCAAACCCCGGTAATACCGGAAATAATAAACGTATATACCAGACAGCGACCGCGACTCGCTCGAATAAACACCCCGAAAAAAAGACTAGGAATATTCCTAGCGCTTTCGGCGCAATGAGAGAGAGTTTCTTCTGAGCCAGGCTGCACGACGAGATCCACCGATTGTCTGAGAATAACGATGGCCCTTTCCCAATCCTCGCGAACTCCTGCCTACTGATGTCTTTCCTCTTAGTTCACGGTGCTTTTGTACTGAATTACAGATCCAGTTCACTTTAGGATCGTTGCGGATTGCCTAGAATAATTCAGATATGAAGGTAAAGCTGATGGCTAAGGAATAACTAAAGAATGCTTTAAACAATTTGCTGTGCACAAAGATTCGATGTAATGAATGAAATTGCGTGTGATTTAATATTATTCCTTCAAGATTCTGAAGAAAATGAAAACGTTATGCAATTTCGTTGACTAAATTTAAGAAAAAAAAAAGAAGTATTCATCTATTTTTCTTTGCACTTTCACACATCGCTACAGAATTTATAAAATAATAGAGAAGAAAAAGTAAGTTGTGTAGAATGTAATGTATATTAGAAAACCCAGCGATCAGACATCCAAGGAAGCAAAAACATCATCAGGCTCAATGCTAAGATATAAATATCATCATATCGCTAGGTGATTGTTATTTTTTTGACAAACAATACATTACACTGAAAAGAAGATTTAGAAGCTAATTAAGTATACAATTTTGTAAAATTTCTCTCACCTTATGTGCTGGGTCTACGAGAATGATTTCGTAGTACTTGTAAGACGAATCTTGAGCCACCCAATAGCTGTTCAATACCCGGAGACCTCCGCAACGGCGACCAACACGTTCCTATTTAAGAAAATAGTAAATTTTGTTATTCAGATACAAATATAATAGAAGCGTTTACTCCTTAATTTCTTGAACTTTCCTATTTTCACACAATCCTACCAAATTTTCATTTCAATAAAGAATTAAGCAAGTTTGGCTATTATTTCAGATAATTTGATTACTATATCCAAAATTACAGAGTTTGGATCAAATTCTGAGTTTTGTTTCTGGTTTTCCAGGTCTGCCACAGACCAGATTCTACATTTATATTATTTAATCATTGTTTTATTTATACCTCAGCAATAGACTGTAGTTTACGGGTAGGTTTCAGCTGGTTAACTCCGTGACTCTTGGGTTTACCAAAAGTGGCTCCCTTTGGTACTGGGCGTTTGCGACCACCACGACGCACCCGAATTCTGAAGATAACGAAGCCTGAAAAATTGGAAAAGTTGTTTAAATAAAATTCCAATACTTGGTCATAAAAAAAAAAAAGAAACATTCTTGAAATAATAAATGGATCATTTTCTTTTGTCAGAGAGTACATATCTCCACGATTGAGTAAGAGTGGTGCATGGTACTGCAATTCATCACAGAAAATAAAAACAATAATAACAATACCAAAATTAGGTCTAAAGTTCATTAAAATAGGATAGAAGTTAATACCTTGCTTAGCCTTGTAACCCAAACGACGAGCTTTGTCCGGGCGGGATGGTCTAGGAGCGCGATGCATCTTGGTCAGTTGACGATATTGCCAGCATCTGACACGTAGCAAGAAGCGAAGCACATCGCTTTGCTTCTTACGGTACAGCTCTTGCATATACTTGTAAGCACCCATTTCGTTTCCCTGGTTAAGAAATCGTATTTATTGTTTAATAAAAAAACTCGACTCAGATTTTTAGTAAAAATAAGAATATGTCTACATATTTTCAGAATATATATGGATTATTTCTCAATTCACTCCATGTCAGAGTGGTGCATGAACCAATCATCATTAAATAACCTAATCAATTTATAGAATTCGTGAAAAAGAAGAAAATAATTTGGACAGTGAACAAAACGAATGAGAAACTTGTGATTATCGAAGAAGCGTGAGTATGGAATATAATTGAAAAAAAATGCATCAGTGATAACTGTGCACGCGTACAGTATGCGTTTACTGTCAATATTTGAGGGGCTGAAGATATATAGAATTTGTAATAAAAGTATATAACGGTAAGAATTGTTGAAGGCAAATGAAAGAATATAGAACGAGCCTGTTTTGAAGACGGTATAAATAATCGTACGGAAGAATCGAAACCTGCGTATTGTTAGTTTGCTGTTTAATAACCTAAAACTACGAGCGGTGAGAGTATTTCTCTATTCGATTCGAAAATTGAAAACTATTACCGGATAAATACGAAGGTATATTTAATGTCGAAAAATCGTAGTATTTAATTATTATAAAGTTTAGGATGTTATAGATAAATTTGGATTATTGGAGAAAATGAATCACTCACCCCACGCTACCCGAAACAGAAAAGGAAAGGACTTCAACACCATGGCAGAACGAAGTGTAGATGGTCGGCGTATCGGCGCCACTAGTCGTGCAACACTTGTTACCGGCGTTCCTAAATTCATCCGAAAAAAACTAACTGATTTTCAACTCTACAGTCAATTGACAGATTTTTTAATCACTTGTCATCGATCGATGAATCATTAAATATACTGATTTGTAAATTTGGTAGAGTTCATTGATGACGTTAAATAGGAAACCGTAGATTTTCGTGATTAAATATCAATGCATTGAGGTCTTGATTTTGAAACCTAAGAACAAAGGAAATCCTCGATGTGGAATTAAATCGAGGCAGTTTCAAAATCAAATCAGATAGAAGAAGCGAGGATAATGAAATAATTAAGGTAGATATTTTATTAACACGGGGCAGAATGCAAAAATCTTCACGTATATTGTCCGAATTGTCAAAAGCGCATCATAGTTCACGACTTTACTGACCGGAAAATATATTGCTGAAAAATATTGTTTCTTGGAATGACAAATTAAATAAGGTTATTTGATTGTAATTTAAAACCTTGCACATAATTGGTTACAATTATAGAATATAACTAAATGAACAGTTCGAATAACTAACAAGACAGTATATATGCGTGCGACCTGTCATCTGACATCTGTTCATCATAGCATGTGATGTCATAATCTTAACGCATGCGTATCACAGCTTGTGGTCAAAGTACGCATGCGCGCGTTATCGGTTTGGAGGGGCGTAGAAAGGAGGCCATATTGTACAGTTAAATTGAAAGGAAGAAAATAATTAATTGTATTATTTTCGACTGGTAACCGTCCGGTTGTAGTGAATTTAAATAAAAGATCTCAATCGCATCGGTTGAACTAAATCGAATCGTTGAAACAGTGGTAAAGTGTAAATCCGCTATAATATTGTGGTATCTTCAACGTAAATAGAGGTAAGAAATATTCTTGCGTGTCCGTGATCGAAGGAAGTAGAGAGAACGAACCAGTGTCGTCGTCGTTCGCAACGCGAAACCAAGGGAGGAGTTGAGAGTTACAAGAGGATTGAAGATGGGCACTCGAGACGACGAGTACGATTATTTATTTAAAGGTATAAATCCTCATTATTAAACCTTGTCATTATCTAAATAAAAATTAAAAATCCAACTAACAATAAACCCGACCGCGTTATCCTATCCGTTAGCCAACCTCCGACCGCAGCTCCAATCTCCATCAAACACTATTATTCTCTCTTTCTTTCTCTCTCTCACTTTGCTTATTGTGCCTTGATTTTTGTGACATTGTTCGTACGTCACCAAGGACTGACGTACGTCACTAAGAAAACTATGAAGCCGTGATTATCGCGCGGTCGTTACATTAAATTCTTCATCTTTGAGGAAAGAAACAAGTAAAAAAGAACGTATATACACACACATTATACTCTAATTATTATTATTTTAGAACGAATTTTACTACCGCTTCCTTCTTTATATTGAATCGTAATTATTTACGTACAAAGAAACTTCACCTTTATTATGTCCTTCGTCGTCTGCAATTACGATATTTTCATGTACTACTTCGATTAGCTCCTAATCATTACTTACCATTAATCATTGAGACAATAAATAATAATGACGTCAGCGAATTTTTTTTTCATTATTTTTTCCGTCAAACTCCAACTATCACACCGTGTCACTGACGTTAAACTCGCCTCTGACTAATGCTCATACTTGTCTGATCTTTGTCTGCTACCATTATGTACAAAACTTAATATATCTCGTATTTGAAGGATAATTTTTATAGAAGTAAATGTTCCGAAAATTCGATATACTACGAGATATATTGATTTGAAAAAAAAAAACAAAAAAAAAATACTATTTTTTTCCCCCCTCTTCCCCCCTCCCCCTCCCCGTCCACTCTCATCTACAGCAAAAGCATAACTTCCAACTTACTGCGATGTGGTAATAGTTTTAGATAAGACAATAGTAGAGAATTCTTTAGTTAGTTGTCGTCGGTCACCTACTTACATATTCAATGTAGAATCTATTGAATCTATTACCTTAAGTACGTAACATATTTAATTTGCATATATTAGACGATGTTATTCATGGACCCACCTGACGCCAAGAATAAAATCAATTTTTGTGTCACACAGTAGAGTGGACTATTAGTCACAAGTAATAATTACGATTATTGTCTTGGAACAAAGAGTTTTTTTTTTCATATAAAGACAGCGAGTCGAAAACCATGAACAAAGAATTATCTTAAATATCTAAACACCAACATTTTCTATTATTTACAGTTGTTCTGATCGGAGACTCGGGAGTAGGAAAGAGTAACCTGCTCTCTCGCTTCACACGTAATGAGTTCAACCTGGAATCAAAATCTACGATTGGCGTAGAGTTCGCTACACGCAGTATAGAAGTAGATAGTAAGACTATCAAGGCTCAAATCTGGGATACTGCTGGACAAGAACGTTACCGAGCAATTACCTCAGCGTAAGTATTTCACTTACTCAATATTTTCATCATTTCGTTCAATTTTCATCAATTTTCTGATCCTCTCTCAATGAAATAATCTTTATCTTTATATTCGATAGGTATTACCGTGGGGCAGTTGGAGCCCTGCTTGTTTATGACATAGCGAAACATTTGACGTATGAAAACGTTGAGAGATGGTTGCGAGAGCTGAGGGATCACGCAGATCAAAATATAGTGATTATGTTGGTGGGTAACAAGTCTGACTTGAGGCACTTACGAGCAGTTCCAACCGACGAGGCTAAAGCATTTGCGGAGAAGAATGGTCTCTCTTTCATCGAAACATCAGCCCTTGATTCGACCAACGTTGAATTGGCTTTCCAAAACATTTTAACAGGTAGTTGAACCGATAAGGATCATTGGTGGCTCTTGAGTCTTCCAAAGATTGCTAATTTCCTAATAACTTTGTTTCTTCCTTCATTGTTTTATCCAGAAATCTACAGAATCGTTTCTCAGAAACAAATAAGAGATCCACCCGAAGGAGACACAATCCGGCCAAATAACGTAGAGCCTATCGACGTTAAACCAACGATGAATGCTGACGGTATGCGCAAGCAGTGCTGCCAGTGACTCGCCTTACTGCTTTCTACGTAAGCGCCTAATTATTTATCTGCGGAAGTGTTCAATACTATAAAAAAAAAAGAAGCCAATCTTTTGAAATGTTAATTTTTCAGTTATTAGCTTGAATAAAATTGATGCGACAATTGATCATCGCATGAGTAAAAAATTAGCTCTTTTAATAAATGATCTGCAGCAACTTGTGGCTTGTATCTTAGTTTGCTTTATTTTTAATTTAAATTTTTCAAATTTTCGACCTTTCAGAAGCGGTTTAACGGTGGGCTGGAGGGAGAGAGTGGTGACTGGTGGTAGGTACATCAGGTGCGCGTTAATAATCGGGGAGAGAAAATGTGGTCGAACTTGTATGAGTATAGATGACCTGTTTTTGGTAAATTGGTATAATAATACGGAAAATAAGGAGATTAAACGATTGGGAGATATATACGTTGAAGATTGGAAAGGATACACCGTAGCCCACACACCATTCTTCTGCCCTCTATTTAAATTTGTCTTATTTACTGCTATACATACATGTGTATAAGTTATCATATATAAAAATAATATATGAATATCTATATACATATATGTATATATATATATATTACGTTATGATAATTAAATGTTGTATTACCGCTTCTTTGTAATACATATATATAATTATTCTTCTCTACGCATAGTGTGATCACGAGTACATATACATAAACAATTTATAAATAATAAATAAACATTTACGATGACAATTTATTGTGCGGAGCAGACGTAACGTCGTAATGGAAATTAACAAATAAAAGAAAAAAAAAATACAAACCGATATCAATAAAGAAATAGAAGAAGAATAAGATTAAGTATAAGAAGAATAGAGAAAGAGAGAAGAAAGACGACGAAGATGGGAATAATTCCATTTTGATTACTACCTGCTGCTCTTGCTCGCACGTAGTAGGATTAAAACCGTACGCGTTAGGCACTAAGCTGTATGCTTTTTGATTACATTATTTTTACAAAAAGCTTGT
This sequence comes from Tenthredo amoena, assembly GCA_963966615.1. Lineage (NCBI taxonomy): Eukaryota > Metazoa > Arthropoda > Insecta > Hymenoptera > Tenthredinidae > Tenthredo > Tenthredo amoena. The sequence continues at coordinate 11,999,614 of OZ016486.1, forward strand.
ATGTCCAGAGCCATGTGAAATGTGAATTAAAAGTAAAGAAAAAAAAAGCAAAAAAAAAAATCATAAAAAGAAAAAAAAATCATAAAAAAAAATAAAATAAAATAAAATAATAATACAACATACAACTATACATAGTCTTTTAAAAAACTTAACATAAGATTGCCACCTGGAAGATATTATTTTGAATATACGATGACGCGACGAACTGCGAGAACCATCTTTGTCGTGATAGAAACAAGTAAAGTGAATGATACGAAATGAAATGAATTGAAATGAATTGAAATAAATGCAACGGCGAACAAAGGAAGCGTTGTAAATTAAAAATGTCTAGGCTTCGCGCACTACACGAGAGATTAACAAATCCTAATAATTACGAATAATATGCTTTAGAAAGGAAAAGATAAGAAGAAAAAGTATTTAAAAAAAAAAAAAAAACACTGGGAAAAATTAAACACACTGTTATGAAAACCTTATGATATGCGTAATTTACTAACACCTTATTATTAGTTACAATTACTTAATTTTTTTTTTTTTCTTTTTTTTTTTTATCTACATTTAATTTTATTCATATTTAAAATAAAGAAAGTCTCTTTCGTTGTCTCGAAGAGTAAACAACTAGTGCTGATTGTGTGGTTACCCCCCCGAATTTTTAATATCCATGATGATAGGTATACATACATACATACATAATAAAATAAAAATAAAAATAAAAATAAAAATGATGAATTTGCATTTTAGCAATAAATATTATGAAAAATTTTAACTTATTCTTATTAGATAATGTGAAGTGGCAAAGCTTTATTAAAAAAAAAAAAAAAAAACAATAAAAAGAAAAAAAAAGACGAAATCTATTCGATATGTTTATCGATCATTTTTTACAATCCGATCCCATATTTAACGCAATCAATTTAGTTGATACACAAGCGTTGATTATCTGTCCACTTTCAATTTTGGTACTAAGATTTTCTTGTTTTTTTTCTTTCCCACGTATATAAAATACTGCGAGGTGGTAAATTTCATGATTGAATAAAAACAAGTATTCACGTTGTACCTTTGTATTGAAAAAAATTGTTTTCTCTTAACGCTGTGCAGAACAGCGATTAACAAGAAGGATCAGCTACGATGCCTGCTGTACCGAAGCAGGCTCAAGGCGAATTGTATTCCTGATATTACTATTACGCCGATTTTTTTGCCTCCATTCAAGCCAGCGTACTAATTCTTGGTTTGCCGCAGCATCGTTTATCTCAGCACGAGATTCGAGCTGCTGATAATATGCCTCTCTCACTATTCTAAACGTTTGTATATTTCTGTACGGTAGCTGAGTCACCGGATCCATGTAACGGGCAGGAAGTCTGGAATTGATGAAACAAAAAATATTCCATAAACGAGAATTTTCCCTCAGTAACCATCTCTACATATCATTCTCAATAATTCCTGCAAAAACTTTTAATGTCCTATCAATTAAGTTCACCTCGTAATTGCGCAGAGTGACTTTAAAGGTGGTCGAGGAGGAGCTGTACGTTTAAAAGCGTCTGTGAAAAGTCTTTCGTTTTCAAACGTAATGAAACTTCTTTCATATCTAGTCCCTGTATCCTCATGTATAACTTCAGGCTCACATGGGGCTGGAATGGCGCTAGATTCTGCCTTTTGATCATCAGGAACTGCCATAGTTGCTTCTTCAGCGGATTGTTGTTGGTCGATCATTTCCCTGGAAAGTAAAAATGTGAGAAATCATTCGAAATAAGAAGTTCAAGTTATGATTCTGATTCTCTGTTCAAATCAAAGATATATGGAATTCAAATATCTCACTGTTTAACAGAGAGTAGGATCGTATCTCCATTTTCATTCGTAACGTTTGTGGCAGTACTCTTATCGTCGTCAGCTTCCACGTTTATTTTTTCCTCATCCTTTTCTCCTTGCACTTCGGACAGCATTAATACTGGCATAGATAAAGATTGGTAGCGTATTATAGGCCCAACATTTGTCTTCCTTACAGTCCTAGTGTTCTTCTTTTCGTTTTCTAGCTTTTGATATTTTTCTGTAAAAATGCATGTATCAAAAGGTCAAATGATGTTATCATCTAAAAGATTTTCTTACTTCTACCAGCCTCTAATCTTCTGATTATATATTACCCAAAGATTTCAAGTTAAGTTCCTCGGTGACCAGAGCTTCTTCAAGCAGTTCTTCTTGTGTTGGTTTCCACACGTCGTATTTTACAGTCTTAACTTTTTTCTTCAAATCCTCATTTCTTTCTTTCAGTCTTCTTTGTGTAGCTGCAGACTTTGCTGCCGTCGAACGGCGAATTGATTTTCTTTCTGCAATTTTTTAATCTTTAATATTTCATTTAATATAATTCAATATTTAGTCTAAATTCTTCTTCGATTATAAATAAAGAACATAAGACACAACATCTTTCACACTTCTTATATCATTATCGTAAATTGTGTGAATAATGTTTTAAACGGAATAAAATCGAATTTCTTAGAAGATTGCTATGTAATACCTGAATTGTCAATTGAAGTACGCCGCTGCCTAGGAGTTTTAGTTTTCTTTTGTTTAGGGGTAGAATGTGCCTGCGCAGAAGTAGGTTTGGGTTCTTTATAAGCCTTGGTAACAAGCCGTCGTTTCTTTTTAGGTCCCTCTTGTTCAGGGTCAGAAACAGGCTCGTCATTTTCATCTATACTAAAGTCCGAGTCTACTTCGTCTTCGCCTTCGTCTTCCTCCCTGGTTTCAAGAACAATAACAAGAATAATAATAATAATAATAATAATAGAAATTACTACATAAACATTAATTTGGGATTATTATTATAATTATTGAACGAATATGACAAAACTAACATGTAATCATTGTCCTGTTCCACTTCCTCAAAGCCACCGTAAGTAGTTTTATAAAAGTCGTCTTCTTCTTCTTCGTTCAATAACCTAGCCATTTTATTTCCAGCATTAGAACGTTTTTCCCTCGTCGATGCCATGGTTAATAAATATCAATAAACTGGCTACAATTAGACTTTATTGATCTATGAAGCCTTCAACGTACACCGAAAATGTATTTGATTAGTAAGAATTTTGAGTTTTGACAGATACTCGAGCCTCTTAGAGGTTATAAATCACATCGCTTGTTGTACCACGATACATGCGCGTCGCGCGGAATTGCAGAACACTAATGTTCGTTCGTCAAAGAAGATGACGTCAGAAAATAAATAAATTCAGAGAATATCAGTCCGTAAATCTCGTCCGATAATTTCAATTCTTACGATTGAATTATCAAATAAGAATCTGATAATTAAAAGATGCTTCTTGGGTGAAATAGCTGCGATTAGGAGAAATATGCGTCCGATATTATAGCTTGACTGCGAAAGCGTCGATACTGATGTTTTTTATACGACATTTACGCATCTGGAATTCAAAATTGTAGAAAATAGATAATAAGAGATAATAAAATGAATGAACGGAAATAAATTTGCTCGAGATAATTTATTAAATATTTAATTAATCAGATAAATCTTTGTACAATATTGATACACATCTGTTATTATTTTATTGACAAGAGCTAGGGTTTCCAATTGAGGAAACTATCCTGTATAACAATTTGTTTAAATATGCTACTAGGCACAGATTGAGGAGTAGTTCGATTCCTTTGAGCCTCGTAAATGTATGCAACTTTTTCCCTAGCTACAGCTCTAGGTATATCGCCTCTCAGGCTGAGTAATCTAACGAGATGATCCTCGGTCATGTCCGGGTACTTTTCAACCAGAGAATGTAGATCTAGAGACAATATTTCCGAGTCTTCGCATCTGAGCACCTCAGCGAGTCGTTTAATAACTTCAAAAGGAGAATCAAAATTCCCAACTTTAGGGGCAATCCTGACAAAGAAGTTCTTTATCTTTTCAGCCTCGGTCATTATCTTCGAAGTACAAGTCAGACACTCGTCGTATGTTTTAAGGGATATCTTTCTCTGCAGCATAGCGGCGATGTATCTTTTGGCTATAAGATTTTGGGCCTCTGTTATAACATATTCAAAGTTCTTTATCCTCAGATGATTGTAGTCTTGGAAATAGTCTTCCAAAGTAACGCAAATAGTTTCGACCGGTATTGGCGAAGAGAGCCATTTAGGAGTAAGCAAATCTTGGAAGTGAAGTTCCAAATCCAAGAACGATTCCTCCAGCAAAATAGTAGCCGCCTCATCTCTAAGCTGTTGATAATTTGCTAGGAGAGCTTCGAATTTAACAGCAGCATCCCCGCTGGCGTTAGAAACCCAGTACAGTTGTTTCATCTGTTGAGCGAGCTCTATAAACTGTAGACAATTATTAACGATGGTGATCATGTGGTGGGTGAAGTAAGGCACTCTGCTACGATCCTCAAAATGTTTGCTTTTGAACTCCAGTATGGCCTGGCGGTACGAAGCGCAGTATCTAACGACTTGGTCTATGCACAGAACAAGCGCCCTTGCGGTCAGTTGATTACTGATGGTTTTAGTGACCTGAAGGTTCTGATCGACCATCTGAAATATGATAACCGGTGCCGCAGTGTGATAGTAAGTCTCCTGCGTACTGCCTTCAGGCAAGACTCCGCTCCACCAGTCGACTTTCTCAGTTTCCAGAGTCTTTTTCATCCATTCTTCGTAGTTTTGTTGCATATTTCTCAAGTACTGATCCTGGAGCTGGTCTAGGATTTCGTTACTAAGCAGCGGGCCTATGTCTGTTGTGTCTATGTTGAGCTCTGGATGTTGCATCAGTTCCGGACCGGTGTAAGTATTCATAATCCACGCCAGCAGAGAGACGTATTCGTTTCCCTCAAGCCCATTGGCTATTATCTCTTTCAAATGTTGGGACAGACTGTTGTGATACATCTCTACAAATCTTCTGACAATGTCATAAGAAGGAGGGAAGCAAGGGCCACACAGTGTCTTTACGACCCTCAAATCCTCCAGTATAAGTAGCCTAGCAAGTTCCAAGTATCTAGCGAGCCACATTTTGTTGTCTGCTCTTTCATCGACGTGAGTTCCCTCCACTCTATTGGCTACGGATTTCTCAAGGACTTGAATCGCCATGTTTTTCCAATTCTTTGGTCTCCCAGGGGGCATAAATCCGCTCTGCTTGTGCCTCTGGACCGCAAATTGATCCGCCTTCTCCTCCCGCTCTATTATCCTCAGGGCAGTGACGATTATCGTCGGTTCTTTCCTGACGGTATTCAACGTGCGACCGACGACAAGTTTTATCTGTTTTTCCATCAGTTGAGAGAGAGTTTCAACGTCCTCAAAGTACGCCTTGAGCATCACTTTGTCTGCGGTTGATTGGTTGGGTAGCTTGTGTAGTTCGTAGAGTAAATCGTCTCTGGAATTTTCTAAATCCATCAGACTCTGATGGGCGTGTAAGAGTTTAGCATCGTTTATCCACTGCTTTGTCTTCTCCACGCTTTCAGGGACTGTGAATATGTGTTTCAGGTTTTCTTTAGCAGTAACGTACTGAGAGTGGCGCATATTCTCGTCCTGTACAACTTGCAATGTGTTGTTGAGCTCCGGAGCAGAGCCAAACGATTCGCCAATCAGGTCTAACTCCTGTTTTATAGAGGCGATACTCTCCAGCGAATCTTGGAGCTGATTGAAGCCGACTCTTACCCCGTCCAACTGACTTTGCATCGCGGTTTTTAGCTTCGTTTCGATCGATGCTTTTTTACGACTTATTCGGCGCTTGTATTGTTCGACTTTTTCCAACTGCCCCGGACGTTGTAGCATGTTTATTATGTGCTTTGTTGCCGTCGCTTTTGCTTCGTCTTCTAATTTTTGTAGATCTAGCATCTTTTCGCCGCCTTCGTTCGACATTATTGTGTCTCTTTCTATTTTCGAACTGTTTTTAAAGTCTTATTGTTGTTGTTGATCGGGTTTTGACAGTAAGTAATTTTGGGGTTATGATGTGATGTGATAAGCGTATGATTGACGCCCAGTTGCCATATTGCAGTCAATATACCGGTGCTGGCATCTTGAGGCGAATTGTCTTCTGCTTCGTCTTTGTGCCACATTTTAACCTCATTTGAATCAACGATACATACTACAAATAAGGAAATAGATTAATGATTTAATACCAAAATGAAGGTGAAGGTGTTGACGAGAAATCCAGACGATTATATCAGAGAAACTAAACGAGATATTCACAAAGGTAAGAATAACACGTTGTTTCCGTAACCTAACCTAATGAAACACAACATAACCTTAATAGAATCTAACCTAACGAGGAGAGTTTCCCGATTTCTCAACTCGAATTTGCTTGCAATATTATTTTTTATTCGATCTGAGGTCAGAGTAAGCGATTCTCAAAGTCATGTGCTTACGAATTTGCTTGCCTAAGAGATGAACACTTTTTTGAGATCGTCAAAATAAAGTGAAGAAAGACGATTTTGAAAATACGATTCTTTACTCAGCTTTTATTTATTTGTTTTTAATATCGTGTAATGAAAATAAATTGTATAACAAATTTATGTTCTAAAACAACGCTGCCTTATATCATATAAAATTTCATATCTTGTAAGATTCTTTAGTCACATATTCATTTTTTTCCCAAGTCCTGATAAATAATGAAAAGGATTTGATCTGTTATCAGCCACAAAGCCACAAACCCAAATGATTCCGGATTTTTAATTGTCTTATTATTTCCAGTACCGAGGAACTACGACCCAGCTTTGCATCCGTTCGAGTCATCCAGAGAGTACACAAGGGCATTAAACGCAGTTAAATTAGAAAGAGTATTTGCAAAACCGTTTATTGGAAGTCTAGACGGTCACAAAGACGGAGTATCATGTCTCTCCAAGCATCCTTTAAAGCTGTCGACTCTTCTGAGCGGTGCGTTTGACGGAGAGATAAAAGTATGGAATTTGCCTCAGCAAATATGCGAGCGTTCATTCCTTGCTCACGACGGAATAGTACGAAGCATCTGCTTCTCACCTAGCGGAGAAAACTTCCTTACAATCGGCGATGACAAGACCATAAAGACTTGGAAGGCCGAAAGTTCGGTAACAGGAGAGCAAGAAGATCCGACAAACACTATCGTCAGCAAGGCGAGTCCCCATTAATCAAATAGTAGAAAAAATTTATGTATGATTGGTAATCTGCGATTAATTCCACGGAATTATTCATCCGCCTTTGCGACTGAGGTTTCTGCGTCCTTTAACTGGTGTAAAGACTTATCAATCTCGTTAGATATGTCCCCCAGGACACTAGACGCCCCGATTCTGAATAGGCTATTATTCAGCCATTCGTTGCCAAGCTCTTCTTTAATTAAGACCAACCATTGCAGAGATTCTTTCCAAGTTTTTATCCCCCCAGCTGGTTTGAAGCCGATCTGAAAACAGGTGCAGCGTATATAGCAGTCTTATTCTTAGTTTTCTCCCTCATCCCCTCAAATGGTTCCTCTTACCTTAATGCCGGTCAGCTGATGATAATCTCTGATTGCTCTGCACATAACAATTCCCACAGCTAAAGTAGCGTTCACAGTTTCCTTTCCGGTTGAAGTCTTGATGAAATCTGATCCAGCAATTGCCGCAATGATAGAAGCTCTGTAGACGTCTTTTAGATCGAAGAGTTCTCCGGTAGCTAAAATAGTCTTCATTCTTGCCTCCCCGCAAGCTTCTCGCATCGCTTTAATCTCTTCATACAATTCTTTCCATTGATGAGTCAAGGCTAAAGTACGATTTATCACAACATCGATTTCCGTTGCTCCGCTCGCTACAGCGTATCTTATTTCTGCCAGTCGAGTTTCCAGAGAGTATTGACCACTTGGGAAGCCAGTGGCAACTGAAAACATAATTAAAGACATAATTCAATGCCAATTGGTCTCTTTAGCTTCAAAATCCGTACCGCTGGCTATATTCACACTCTCTAAAGCCTCAAGACTCTTCAATGTCTTCACAACGTCGTGAACTCTGGCAGGATATACACAGACAGCGGCTGTAGATATTGGCTTTGACCATTCGAAGGGTAAAGCAAGGGGCTTCACAGCCTAAAAGAATCACGAAATATTTTTTAAGAAAATGTTAGCTAGTCAATTTTTCTACCAGGAGTTTAGTTTACCTTTTTAGTAAGTCTCTCAACACTCGCTGGAGTATCGTCGCCTCCTAAGGTTGTCAGATCTATACAAGTAACTGCTTTGATGAGCCATGCTACTCGATTGCATCCAGTTATGCCTTCTGCCTTCTGAACAATCTGCTTTACTCTGAGATTCACCGCTGGCTCATTCAAGTAGATTTTTTCGTAACGTTCTGTTAAAAAACAAGTTTGCTTGTTACCTTATTCCGAAATTCTTCACTTCGGTTACTCGTAGATTAGTTAATACACAGAATAATCCGAGTCTCTTAAAATTCAATCATTTCGAAAGAAACATTGAACTGATTCTCTTACCGCCGTCAAACTTTAAGCCAGGATTCCGCTCAGTCATTTTAATCAACACGAGAAACGTGGCTATAGAATGATGATGGTGTCGGACTGATATCAGTATGTTGTTACTCGGCTTGTCTTATCTCCTGACCTGGCCACAGCACATTACTCGTGCTACATATGGACCTCTGTCTGTTGATTACAAATTAAATGGCGTCAAGGCGGGAGTTTCAAAACTATGATATAGTCTCAGGAGCTAAAACGCACCATAAACTTTACTCAATATCATTTTTGTTCACCATACAGACGGTGCTAACAGGCCTTACTCACCATCGGAAAGATCCCTTGTTTGCTACCTGTGGAGAAATTTGTCAAATATGGGAAGAAAGTAGAAACGAACCGGTGAGGACTCTGAAATGGGGCGTGGACAGTTTACATGACGTGAAATTCAACCCTATTGAAACCAACTTGCTGGGTGAATAGCTAATAATCATGATGCGTAGCCAATCTGCTCAATTCCTGCAATTTACTCATGTTGATTGTTTATATCTTTTACAGTTGCCTGCGCCAGTGATAGAAGTATAATTTTATATGATACACGTGAAACGGGTCCCTTGAGAAGAGTCATCATGAAGCTTAGAAGCAATAAAATATCGTGGAATCCAATGGAAGCCTTTGTCTTTACCTGTGCAAGCGAGGATTATAAGTAATCTTTCATAATGTGACCTAAATTGGCGATTATAGAACTGTTTTAACAACTCTCATTCGATTTTCAGCCTCTACACATTTGATACTCGAAAACTAAAGTCTCCTGTTAATGTCCATATGGATCACGTCGGAGCAGTAGTCGATGTAGACTATTCTCCTACTGGAAAAGAGTTCGTATCTGGAAGCTATGACAAATCTGTAAGGATCTTTGACGTAAGCAAAGGTCACTCTCGGGACGTTTATCACACAAAACGAATGCAGAGATTGACTTGTGTGGGATGGTCTCTGGATGATAAATACATTATGAGCGGCAGCGACGAAATGAATATCCGAGTGTGGAAAGCTAGGGCTTCGGAAAAGCTGGGAGTGGTCAGTTCCTCCCTAATTAAATCGTTTAATTACCTCCGTTCTCTTACAGCTCATCTCATTGTCCCTAATCTCTTTGGTTTAGCTAAGGCCTAGGGAAAGGGCTGCTCTTAATTACAGCGAAGCTTTGAAGGAGAAGTTCGCCAGTCATCCTAAAGTACGGAGAATTGCTCGCCATAGACAAGTTCCGAAACATATCTACAATGCCCAGGCAGAGCTTCGAACTATTAGAGAGAAAGTTAAACGGAAGTAAGTATAGAAAAAAAGTGTTTGTATTCGGAAGCGGTGATATGAATGGTACATCGTTTGGTTTGGTCTCTTTTTTGGGCAATGGAAAAAGATTAGAAACTTCTTCATCCAAGTTTTTGAAAAAATCGTTTTATAAGCAGCTTAATTAACAATTTTGTCTATTTTTTCAGGGAAAGCAATCGTCGTACTCATTCGAAGCCTGGTGCAGTGCCATTTGTTGCTGAAAGATCGAGACACGTTGTCCGTGAGGACGAATAAGCCTGAAAATAAAGACAAATTTGATAGGCATATCGAAAATGCTATTCAAAAATTGATTTGTAATTGACTAAGCTGTGAATTCTTGCAGAATAAAGGATCGGGATCGATATTTTTCACTGTCTAAAATCTTGGTCACAATTTGTCGATTTATTTGTAATAAATAATTTTTATTGTTTAATCATACAACGAATTCATAATATATAATTATTCTTATAATATTACAAACCTCAAGCAGTGGTTGATGCGTCTTTTATCATTTCTTTCAGCCTAATATATCTCACAGCAGTTTATTTTTTCCCTATCTTCTATTTTTCATTTTAAATTCTCAGTTTTTTTTTTTTTTTTTTTTCTGTCTCCTCTAGTATCATTAAATTCTTTTCTTTTACTTCTACATGTATGTACTAAAAAAAAGTATACTATACTTCAATATCAATATTCATAATAATTTTATGCGCGTGTAATAAACTGCCGTAAAATATCGATTAATTGATGTATGTTGATTCAATAAGTTTTTTTTATTTCTCAATACTTTATATAAACTCGACTGCTCAAAAGTATCATTGTACCTATAGTAATATATATATAATATATATTATACTAGCTCAGTTTAGGGCGATTAAAGCGGTTTTTCTTTCTTTTTCTTCTTCGTTTCTTCTCTATTCTTTCAAACTTATATTCTTAGCGTTTGACCCCATCTTCTTTCTATGTATACAAGACTAGGTTTTTTTTTTTATTTTTATCTTTTTATTTTCTTCCTCCTCGCCGCGATGTCTTTTCAATATTTTCTTATTTATTCATTTTCCATTTTCTATTATCCTTTTCTTTTTATTCATCATCATCATCATCATCATCATCATCATCATCATCATATGACTTAAGTTTAAATCAAATGAACGAACTAAATTCTCGTATAATTAACATAATAATTATTTATAATTTATATATATATACAATATAAACACATTTACATCAAGTTGACGACATACTACCGAGGATTCCGCACTGTAATATGGACAGGTAGGTATAAATTGTATAAATTGTTATACTCTCAGTTAAATCATTCTCATTTCTATACCTAATGGTATATTTCATCTAGTATTGAGTAACGCACAATTTTACTCAAACTAATATCAAGAAAGTCGTGCAATAGTCTTTCGTACTTCCTTCCTTATCAATGACTCAGGTTTTATTTCTGTAGAGAAAATTATATCACGGATATATATTATTCTCTTTCAATCATTCGGTCATATACCTTCGCGTAATTATTCTTCATCGCTTACGATTTATTCACTATTTTTTTAATCAAACCCCTATCACTCACGAATGAAAATTATTAAAAAGTTTATTAAACGTTGAGCGACAAGGATCCTTGAGTTTCGATCTATAGGAAAAACTCTCTGGCAATTTTTCGGATCTTAATTCCTCCGCAAAGTAGATATAATACGGAATCGAATTAGACGTTTAAGTCCGCCATCATCTTCCTAAAATCAGCAAGCGTGTTGTAGTCAGGGTCAGAATCAATGTCTGCGAAATCCTTGTTAGAATCGCTCTTTACAAAACTCGGGTTGTAACGGCTGAGGGATAAGGGACACGGCAGAAGCTCTGGCATCACAGAATGATGCGTTATCAATGCAGTCAGGGTCGTGAATTCCTTGGTGAAACCCTGAATCGAAAGAAAAGAGTAGTCAAAGTCCGTGAAGAAGTTTCAGCCAAATAATTACGAAAAGATAAATTTCCTTATCGATAAATAATCAGATAAAAATCGTTACCTTGATTTTGTATCCCTTGTTAGTCCGCATAATGAGATAATGGGCTATTCCACTGGGTTGAAATTCGCGTGGTACCCTAAGCGACAAAGCGTAGCATCCCGGTTTGCTCGTACTTTCCCTTACCATAAATGCACCTTCCGGTTCTTGGCTGAGAACTTCGAGCGTTATTTCTCTGCGGAAAAAGAACAAGGCCCTCGTGTAACGTTTGTTATCAAAAAGAATAAAAAAATAAATAAAAAAAAGAAAGGGAAAAAGCGTGCGGTATTAATATAATCTGGCCGGACCTCCGCACATACCTCGGAATTCCTGCTTGAAACCAGGGAGCTTTACGAAGCTCGGTTTCCTCCGTGCGATTATTCAGGCTGTCCGTTCTCTCAGGTAAAGGCGGTGGCGTCGGCGTCGGTGTCTGGGTCGGCGTAGATCCGTGGGTACTCCCATCAGGAGGAACGGAACTCCCGGATGTACTGATCTGCGATCTTCTCTTAGACTTGAACTCCGTTTCAGCAACGGAATTTGGCGAGTTATGACTAATCCTGGGAATAAAATAAAAAATAAAAAATAAAAAACGGACTTACGATCACTTCTCCTCGTCGAAGACCTAATATATTACATAAGAAACAGCGTCTCTCCCAAATGCATCGAAAATAACAGGCGAAAAGTTCGCCCGGGATAAAACCCACCTGTTGTTCTCAGCGTTGAAGTTTTTCGCAGTTATTGACGAGTTTATGTTATTGTCAAGGTTCTCAGAGGCGCATGTGATCTTGTTGTAGCTGGTCCTCGTGCCCTCCGAATCGATAATGGCTTCATTAACGTATCCCCCAGACCTCGGTCTGTTCGTAGGACTGGTAGGTGTGCTGCCCCCGCTAACAAGAGGGCAGCTATCATCCTCCCCGTTGATACTAACGACATCCCGACCCCCGGCAAGCCCCATAGTGAGTCTTTTTATCAGGGGTGGTTTGTCAGTTAATCTTTTATACGAGTTTAACTCCGTTGGTGAATTGCTCTCGTCGCTACTCGGCGTGCTTTGTTGCGAGAGACTCTTAGGCCCATCATCGTTCGTTATAGGACCTAATACGTTGTTGAAATTATGCGAGGGCCTCAGACCTGGGATCGAGTTTGGCGTCTGTATGAGAATATCAACGAATTACAAATCTATAGAAACGATTCCCCACGTAGTTTGGCTCGAGGAAACTCACTTTGACTGTTGATAGCCGTAATGTGGGAGACCCGGCACTACCGAGTTGCACGTTCATCTCCGCTGTGGAGGGTGGAACACCACCTCCACGTGGGGTCGGAGCCAGTACACTATGGGGCCAGAAAATTGTGCTTTTTTCCGTCGAGTCGCCGCCCCGCGCCGATTGTTTGTTCTGCGGAAAGATAAGAGTAGGTAATTTCGGCGATTCCGGTCTTTCGAGTAAACGGATAGTCAAGGATGAAAGAATGCCGATTAAGCGAGTCGATGAGTGATCACGTCATTCGCCTCCTACCGAATTTATCGTTCGTTCCGGTCGATCCTTACGACGCGATGGAGTCGGTTGGGGCGAGATCACCTCCTGGAGGATCGGCTGTCTCTGGAGTTGCGCTGCGTACGCCATACGAAATGCATTTCCGACAATGGTGTTCAGTTCCTCGGCCTGAAGGCAGACGATTTATTAATTAGCACACAGCAATTATAGCAACAGGTGAATGAAGAATGGAAAAAAATGTATAGGTATATATTCAGCAGAGGATCGGAGAGGATGAGAAAAAAGTTTGCAGCGTTGTGGAGGAGAGATCGTTGCACCTGCGTCGTGTTGAATCCTTAAGAGTCTGGTTATATCGGAGACGATGGAGGGACTGAAGGAGCCAAACACGTAGTACACCGAAGGACTCCAAAAATCTGTAATTCTAGACACCTGCCAGATTCTGGGGGAATTCCTCAGTGTCCATGCTGTATAATGTGTCAGACGTCGAGCGATATAGGTAGTATACGACGGTAAGGATGTTTCAAAGGGGGAAAAGAACCGAGTAAAAATTCCGTGGTCAAAATTTGTGTAAGAAGACAAAAATTTCTTTTAAATATTCCGAGGCCAAAAATTCGTCTAATTCCGTTCGAAATTTCGCACAGCCTTTGAACAGTTTTATGACAAATATTTTCATATAGTACTCCGAGCAGAAACTTATTCGAAGTTAATATTTATTTGGAAAGAGCTGGCGAGGAGCCTAATTAGCCTTATTAGTTGTTCGAGCTACATAAGTCTTCATCATTGAATAAACTTCGTGTACTTTTTAAGACCACCTATACTCTTTCGAGAACGGAACGAGCAGCCAGCCTCTTAGACGTTAGCATTTACCTGGCTTCTACAACGTAATTTCATTTGGGAGAGAGCGAGGGTGAAGAAAAAAAAAAAAAAAAAACATGAAAAAAAAAGAAAAGAACAAAAAAAAAAACATGGGCTGGGGGTTGAGAGGGATGATCGACGCGTCGGCAGCTGCTGACGAGCCGCGATATACCATACTGCAGGACAAACAGAGTATTATGACCCTACCTGGTATACATGTTGTCAGTTCTTCTTCCCTTTTTAGTTAAAATCGGATAATCTATTCGCGTTATCCATACAAGAGGGCGGAAAAAAAAAAAAAAAAATTTTTTTCGATATGACCCTGAATGTTTGAGAATAATTGTTCCGTTAAATATGTGTGATAGGGATGCCTGCAAGCACGTCGACATGTTAGAACGATATTATTGCGGTTCTGTTAAGCGTGGATAAAATTTGTTCGAAATTGTAATATATTAGCATAATTTCATTTTCAGCACATTGCATATGAAATTAGTTTCCTCGAATGAGAATACATTTCCATTTATAATTTAAGAAATGTTAATTCGCGATTACAAACAGCCAGAACGGTCCCGACTCTCTCGGGGGGTTCTTATAGCTATAGGTAGAAGTGCACTTCGAAAGTTGTGTAGAATGAAAAAAGAAAATGAAAAAAAACATCAAAAAAATAAAGAAAAGAAACTTAGCGGCGTTAACGTCCCTCCCCATTATCATCGGGCTAGGATATAAGCGTAAGTAGTGTATACAAGCCCGAGATACATGCATAATTTCTGAATATTTTTTCCCACCCCTTCCCTCCCCCCCCCCCCCCGATCCTTTTTCAACCCTGAGACAGGGTCTTAATTAAGACCACTCGAATCTTGGTCTTAAAATTCCACCTGAGCGACAGTCCTGGAATACCCTGAGGCTAGTTTCTGGGTAGGTATCTGCTTCCGTTGTTCCCCCTTGTTACAACGAGTGGTTTTAACCTCTTGAAGGGTTGCGGCTGGAGTAGGGTGCGAGATACGTTCCAGAGGCCAGTATGAATCCGCGAGTATGTTTGCTCTAGGATGAAGGAAGCAAGGGCTTTTCTAAATGCAGACGCGAGTGGCTATTACACATTCAGGACGTATGTCTACCTATACGCGTCGTGCGGTTACCTACCTATACCTATCTTCCTACCTGCGTACTTACATACGTGTACGTATCACAGGAAAGTCCGGCTCCCTTCCTTCACGCGGATGGTAGAAAAAGACAAACCAACAAAAAGGCACCCGTTACCTTCCACCGCGGAAGAGAGTCTAGACGGTTTCGTAACGCTTTGACTCCAAAACGGAAATACATGAACATATGTACGACATGTGAACCCCTGAATTTTTATCCCTGACAATATCATAAGGACAAATACGGGACTGAACTAATCGATTCCTGTTTTGTCGCATAGAATTGAGTCAGAGATCGTTCCGAGTTTGGGTTGGGGAACAAAAAGAAAAACGGCTATTAGGGATACGATTTTTTGCCCCAATGTTTCACGGTGGGATTTCACCCCCGATGTTTTGTACCAGATATAGGTATGGCACGGGTATCGGTATAGTCCGGTAGATTAAGATGCTGCATCTCTGTTTGACGATCTGAAATGGTTGCTGCGATATGGGTATGGGACCGAGAATATATTAGCGTTCCTAACGCGCGCGGCTGGAGTCTGGAATTGCTTGGTTGGATAATTTTACAGTCGGAGAGGTTGAGGTCAAGTCATCCGCGCGGTCTGCGGGGGCGAAGAGGGATTCAGATATTTCAATTACGACCCCCTACTCCCTACCCCTTGCCTCGTAGCCCATGGACGTCTGCTCTGCCTCACGTTGTATTCCAGAAACTATTTCGCTGCTCGATATTATAACAATCATCGAAATTCCTTATCACCGGAATTTTTCCGTCGAGGAGTATTTCAGATTTACAGAACACCCTCATCCCCCATAATCGATAAGAATCCAACTGTTTTTAGTCTTCGATAATCGCACGGTCTCAAATCAGATCCAAAAGAAGTCTAAAGTCAAAAATGAAAGGAATAAGCAGCAACTAATCAACCCAACGTCGACATGTATCGCTTCTCTTTCATCTTTCACCGATAATCATCAGTCTAATCATCACACTCCGTGTGAAGCAACGAAACGAGAGTTCTAGTAAACAATAGGCAGTAGGTAGACGAATTGAAAGCTCGCGAATGAACGTTGGCATTAAAAAGCAGACATACATCAACCCACTAAGTATGTATGCAGACGTACTACACCAATACGTATACTCGTACTACGGATAAGGGAGAGAAATGTGCGGAGGCGCAGGTGATGACGTTCTCTGATTGATTTCTCCGAGGGCCTCTAAACGCTAAGATATATACTATTATACAAATGTACGCGTAAAACGGTGTGCGAGTATGTATGTAGTACCTAAGTATATAAGAGAGGATTCTCAGCTGCGGAGTGCTCCCTCGACTTGGGTAATCAGAACTCCTCCTTCTTTTCTCTAAGGTGCGATCAAGGGGGAGATTAGAGGACAACACCGCACCTGTCCGATGGGGCCCAACTAGGGTATCCCATTATCTCTTTCAAGGAGGTTCGGAATCGCGGCCAGGTGTTTTTGGCGTTATTCCTGGTACCGGGACGGGAGGAAAGGGATAGAGGGAAAAAGAGAGAGAAACAAAAAGAGAAGATCAGGGTTTGGTTTGGTTTGGTTTGGTTTGGTTGGGTTGGGTTTGGTTGGATCGGGCGAGGGACCATGGCTAAGGTCCTGCGAGCATGGACGTCGAGGACCGCGCAGCGGATGCTGGGCTCTGGCGTGACGGGCCACATTCCTAACATACCACGCGGTCACGGCCATATCTCCCGTTCCTACGCCCCAACATCGCGGAGCGAGTCACGGGAAATGGAGAGAGGAAGAGACCGAGAGAGGAGCTTGCGCTGAAAGCGACAGCGCCTAGTAGGTATACATAATGGATACATAGGCATATATATACACGTTATCGCGTTATGCCGATGTACTACTAGAGATACGCGGGATGTGGAGCGGAGGAATAGCGATAAACAAGAGGGTAATGTTCGACACGTGTTTCCTGATTTCTCGATATAATTTCGCGATATAATTTCGATTCTTTTTCCGCAGTATTTTATGTATGGGGGAAAAAGAGTGTCGATAAATTGACTGTAGAATCTGGAAAGAAATTTTTGGACTATTTTGTTGAAGTTCCGAATTTGAATATTACCGACTCACAGTTTCGAGAAAGGGTATTCCCCCGGAAGTCTACGTAACTTTTAAACGAAACACACTCGAGGTTCAAGATTCCGAAAGCTAGAGACCCGAAACTTGAAATTCTCGCATATATTCATTCAATGTCTGATATTGATCGTATCGAAACCAATAAGTGGTGAAATTAGTCGTCTTGAGATTTACTTATTTTGAAAAAAAAGTATCAAAATCCTGACAATTATTGACGAAATCAAAGTTTCGGAATTTGAATATTCCGAACGTCTCAAACCTCGTTCGAAATTTCGACTCTTCGGAACTTCTATCCAGCCCCAGTCAAAGGGGTGGAAAATTCTTTGATCGTATAAATTTTGTGTAGGAGTAGATATTAGAGCTTACGGGTACACAGGATGCTCACAGGTAGGTGTAATCTATAAATAAACTGGGTATAATGATCGGAGTGACGTTCTACTCGAACGTCGAGCCGCAGCCCTGACGGTATAAGGTATACCTATACGTATATATACATGTATAGGAATAGGTATAGGTATAGATGTATATGTATACCGACGAACCAAAGTCTTCAGGCCTTTGATCAGTAATTATAACTGGCGAGTGGCCGGGCGCGTTATACGCCTTTGGGAAATTACGCGACCGACGGAAAACAGGAACGGTTCGTGTTGTGGACGGCTCTTGGGATTCCGGTTCTTTTTTCCGTTCGTCTGTTTTTCTCCTCCTTTCGTCCGATTTTTTTTTATTTTTTTATTTTCTCTTTATTTTTCCTTTTTCTTTTTTTTTTTTTTTTTTTTTTATTCTTACTTTACTTTACTTCTATTTTATTTTCCTTCGCGTCGAAATAACGCTCGACGAGGAGCCGAGAGAGGGAAAGAGGCGGGGATCAGCTTCAGGTGAAACTGGCAGGAAACGAAAGATAATTAGCAATTTCCATGTCCCGAGTGCACTCTAACGTGTATTACTTTTAAATAAAATCTCAGCTATATTAGGTTCATCCTTTAAAATATACCGTACAGCTATAATCGAACGAACTTTTATCTCGTCTATTATAATACCCCTACAGTTCTATAACAGATCAATAAATTCGTGCAAGGTATTATGAATTTTAACGAAAATAACCGAACCTCCGTCTACCACGATCCACGGGATATCGACAGCCTTCACGAAGAATTAGTATTGATAAAACTTTGCATAAAGTGTCTATACCGGCAGATACAAAGCTCGAGTTGAAAACGTGACGGCAGCTTTGAACCCCGAGTAACATGGCACAGGACGTAACTTTCGAAAAAAAAACCAAAAAAAAAAAGAAAAAATGTACCAAAAACTAAAGGGGAAAAATCGAAACGAAAATGAAATTTTCGAATAAACGAAATAAAAAGTATGAGAGAAACCGATTCTTTGCACCTCGTTATTATTTCCGAAGGGTATATATATATATATATATATATATATATATATATATATATATATATATATATATATATTCGCGAAGGCGAATCCTGATCCTCGTCGTCTTACCGCGTGAGAACCGAGTGTGGAGAATGTTCGGTATGTGTAGACCGTACACGGGGGTGAGACGCTGGTGCGATGGTAGGTTAAGAGTTGGGTTCGGTACGATGTAACGTACGTACGTTGGATAGGATGGTATATAGGTAGGTGAATGTTACAGACGGGAAAGACCACCACGTAGTACCAAGCACCCTGTTACCCATTTCGATATATAGGTATAAATGTACATAGATGTGTGTATTTACGGGTGTGCAAATGTCCGTGTGTGAAGGTACGAATGGAGGAAGGCACATGATGTTCACCCGTTGAGACCCGAAACAATGAAAACCGGTGCAACAGAACTCGGCCGAGGCTACAGTTTCATTAGTACCTATTTCTACAGACTGATGAAATTAAACCCCTTCGGTCTGGCACTAGTGCGGTGACAGAACCAAACCACGTATATACCTATATGTATATGCCGTTATTACTATTCCACTGGCAGAGGAATGGCTCACGTCAGTTGTTAATTAAAACGCTGTGCATCAATTACCGAACTTCATTCCGATACACCGATACACAGTGTATACACGGTGCAATCGTCAGCAACTTCTTTACCGGGACAGGAATCCCTGATATTTTGACAATCCTCGTGCCCAGGGAGACCGGGGTTATTCGAAACCAGTGGATAGTGTCAATTATATACTCGTATGGCACAGAACTTGAAGGCTCTTTCGGGAAAAGAAGGGAGTCATAAAAGGACCCTTGTAACTCGAGAGCCCGGAGTCACCCATTGTATGTAGTCAGCATGGCCCTGGTTACGTACACACACACACACACACACACACGTATACGTATGTATGTATATAGTATACGCAGACATCCGCATAATGTGTGTTGCAGGTACGTTAAGGGAACGTAAGGAATGTCCATAGAATTAGGTGACTGCCGCGACTATAGAGACTCTACTAGAGAGATTTCTGTATGTGTAAAGATATATTGTTATTATTGAGTCCTCGTGAGGATCTAATGGCACGTTGAAGAACTCCTGGAGCCTAAACCAGACCAGGTGTAACTTTTGCCTTTGGTAGTTCGGAGTTCATATTGTGCCCGAAGGCTGGCTATTATCGTTGTCAAGTGCCCCGGCAATAATACGGTTTTGTGTGTCAGAGATTATAATATCATCGTATACAAGAAAAAAAAAAAAAAAGAGGAGAAGTATATTCACGTATAGTACATCGAATAAAGACCCTCGCGTCTCTTTTAACTTCTTGTTAGACCGCACCCTCGTTTCTTGTCAAATTCACCCCATATCCGACCCGATCCTGGCACCAAGATCTTCTACACATACATATAGGTATAAACTAACCGCAGGGTGGATATACCCTCGGATCTCTTTTATTCGAAGGAACGATCTCCGAAAGACTATCAATCCACAGCAATTAATCTCCTTATCTGTAAAGTTCTTTCCACAATTACCAACGTACATACATACATACCTAGGTATATATATGCTGCGGGATATAATTTCGTGCGATCGCTATCGACGATGTTTGAATAAAGAAACGACGTCTACCTTATACCGACAAATATTTTCACTGCCTACACTACGTACGCGGACATAAATTAACAACGCAATTAGTTTAATTGCTGGGATAGTGCGAGCACGGCAGGCGAGCGTACGTAGTAGTTTGGTGCTCTTATAAAACCAGGTCTAAAACTCTACCGGAGCTACGAGGTTCCCTAATTTCTAACTGGACAAGTTCACGGTTCAACTGCGATAACAATTATCATTCGTACACGGTTTCCACCTGAACCTAGTTGGACCCCATTGTAATCTCTTTATCTCGAGGGGCGGTGAGCCGTATGAAACTGTGGGAACGAGTTCGCGCTTATAGTACGAAGTAGCCGGTACCGGGCACATGCGCTCATTGCGAGGAGAGATCCTAGCCGAGGCATAAAATCGCGAGACATTTTATCGGCATACGTGACTGACTGCGAGAGGCGAAGAGATTTTTATCGAACTTTGTATTCCGATCAGCGATACTCGTTCGTTCTGATATCGATATAAGAGGAGGCGGGATATATAGCCGAGCAGGAAACTCCTTGGGTGAATCTCTCCGGGCGTCTACCTCGCGTTTCTTCATCCCAGGCTCCTCATCTCTCGGGAGTCGTCATTTGCAGAGGTTCAACGTAGTTCCACGTGGTTCCGCGTAATTGCCTCGTGCATGAGTACTTGTCCAGCAAATTACGCTGCCTGGCTTCGGCGACACGGCGTAAGCTTCAGCGGTTTGCAAAACAAAACAACGGAATTATATTACTTGTCCAGGGATCGAGGTGTGCAATGCGCGTACGAATTCCGGCTAACGTTAACCCGGTTGCATCTGAATCCGCAGAATCGAGTCACACAAACTGATCCGATAAATGCGCATTGGGTTTGACCCAAATGTTAATTGAATCGAAGCAGCTATTCAATCTACGGAACGCCACGTCACGAAGGCATGCCACCGAGTCGACGATAATGCGGCAACGATATCGCGAATCAAACCATAAATGCAATCAATGTATTCGCAACAGTTGTACGAAATTTTATTTGCGAATTACCGCCTACACTTACGCCTACTTCTCAAACAACTTTTCACACGACACACGTATTCAGTCCTGATGATAAACTCCGTTCGGTAACTGTACCCGGATAGATGGATTACCGAGTATAACTACTCCGGGTTTCCAGTTGTGTATAATAAATGGTTCGGCGCCGTGTGGGCGGGCATCAGCCAGATCAGAACTCCGACTCCAGCGTTGTACGAAACCCGCGTAACCATCGGTTCGTAGATCTTTGCGAATGGGTACGGTGGGCATTTATGGAGAGACCCGATGAATGGTGATATTCATTTATCCCTGAGAGAGAGAGATAGAGAGAGAGAGAGAGAGAGAGAGGCGGACTTACTTTTAATTTTTGAGTGTGTCCACACTGACAGCAACAGTAAGACATGTAGTCCGGCAAAGCGGGCGTAAATTCAAGCTGTTCTTGTTGCTGGGCAAACTCGTCGACCAGCTTTTGATAATGTACCCTAAAGATGGGCCTGGTCGTTGTAGACGGGTGCGAGGCTCTCCCAAGCCGTCCCATAATCGCTGAAAGTGCGAGGCTGTCGAGGGACTTCCTCATGCCACGTACTTCTCACCCTGAACTTATTAAGGACCGCCAGGATTTAGGATTCGGGGTATATGTACCGAGGACGGGGAACACGGTTTCACACTACGTTTCAAAACCGCCAACACAACACCCACGAAGTTAGGTGCGCAAGGCAGGCCCCGTAACAAACACTTTCTAATTATTCTTCACTCGATGGAACTTGACCGAAACCCACGAGGATACTCTCGCGGCACTCCGGTGGATAAATTCTTTCCGCACGTTGACCACCGCGTAACTTATCGCGCTTCCGGTACCAGGGGTATTCTCCCGATGCGAAAATATCATCCGGGATAAGATCCTCGACGCTCGGTGGTACCCTTCTCGATTCCCTACTGATCGGACACCGAAGGGACATCAGCCTCGTATAGAGGGAGTCTGGAATGTCTGAAGGGGGTACCGAGGGGGCTGGGGAAACGGTAGGGGCCTAGATACGAGACGGTACAGTCGCTCTACGGCACAGTTGCATCTTCGTCGTCCGGAGGCACCGAGGGGGACTGAAGGTCCGACTGGCTCTGCTCGAAAGGAAGCCCCACCGCCACCACCAACTACCACTACTACCACTACTACCACTACTACCACTATTACCACTACTACCTTCTCTCAACCTCAGCCTGGTTTTGCCTCCACGTCTCTCCCCATCTCGTCCAACTCTCGATGAGGTCCCACCAAGCTTCTCTCCAGGCTTGCCTCTCCAGGCTCGCCTGTTTGCCTCTGCTCGCTGCTTGCCTGCCTTCTTGCTTCAAACGGCGCTTTTGAACACATTCACCGACAGCTGGCATCGGGTACACTGGATACCTGCACGCATCGACTCAATGCCAAGAGCTGCCATGAAACGTTTCGCTGTTTCCGTGCTTTGACCTCTCACAGTCGGCAGTCGACAGTCGGGAGGCGAGAGGTCGGTGCATCGTGCTTTGATACGCTTCAGGGTTTGTTCCTGGGTCATGAAAGGACCTTCGGCTCGTTGTCTTACCTCCTGTACTCGGATATATTTCCAGAAATCGAAGAAAAGAAGAAAAAGAAGAAGAAGAGAAAAATGAGAAGAGAAACTCTCGCGAGGCTCGGAAAACTCTCTCTCCTCGATATCCTCCGGTATTCAATTCGTGAGATGGAACGAGATCAGCTCGGGATATCATAACCCGATCGATTTTATCTCGGATCTTTCGTCTTCAAGATTCACGAGTATTGCGGAGGCTCGGTAATTGCCTGTTAGTATAAGATACCCGGCGACTACCTAAGATCCTCACGTTAATCAAATGAAAGCGTTCAAAGAATATGATATCGCTTGTAGATGCACCGATAGAAGAGCCTTGAAGACGTTCGGAGTACATCTATCGAACGAAGAAGCTTCTCGTAGAAACGACACACAAACTTCATCGAAGTCTGATAATTTTTCTAGCAAACGGAGTACAAACGTTGCCACTTGGAAATCGAACCCCGAGGTTAAACTCAAATATGTACGAGATTGGTTTACCTTCGGCATTAGAAAACAGGGGATTCCCCGACTCTCGTAGGACGCTATGTCTATTTACTGTTCCTTTACCTCGCACCCATCATTCTTTACCCGTACCTCGGTGCTTACCTTCGACAAACAAGTCTTCGAGCAGCTTTAAAACGACTTTTTGACGCTACCAGTCTTACGTGAATACACGTACTGTATGGATACCTAAAGCAGCCTACCCACGCTTTTTCCCTGCTAGGTTGACCCGGCTCCGTTCTCTCCTCCTTTCTTATTCTTTTTCTCCCAGGAATTCTCTTCTCTCCTCTTTTTTCCCATTCGTTCCGAATTTCGTTAGGAATTTTTTTTCAGCAATCGTTAATTCCTCGATCAACCGGATTGAACCGAGGCCTAATCACGGCACCTAGAGACATGATATCCGGCCAAGAAGTATGCGACTACGTCGACCTACGTTCGCAGCTAAACTGGCCATTATCGAAACGGGTATGCCAAGGTCGGCTTCATTCCGGAGCCGCACTTCTCTTGGCACTGGGAACGGCGATGAGAGTCAGAGAGGAAGAGGAGGGTCCGGTTATTCGCATTATCAACCTCTCCGAGTTCGCCAACCCGCAGTGTTCAATCTGTTTCAGCTTCTCGTTATTATCATTATCGGTTGAATTCTACTGAAAGTAATTGCCCGAGATTCGACGGCGAGAATTTGCTTATTGTATAATACGGAACTTTGGAATATGGAATTTGTTTACCGATTTAATCAGCTGCCGTTCTTTCGTTCGTTCGTTTCAATCGTGGGATTGATTTATCAGTAACTCGGACCCTTGGAGTTGAAAAACGTTGCGCAGTGGTCGAGTTTCGGATTTTAAACACTCCCGAGTTTCGAGTTATTCGTTAACCGACAACTAGCTAATTTAAGACGCACCCAAGATTAATACGGGTCGGGTTTTAAACTAATTACGTGTTTGTATCACGGATTATTTATGGGTAGGTGGAGGTACGGTAGAGAAAAATAAAAAGAGGAAAGAAATAGTTTAGAATAACGCGTAGCTTCGAACAGAGAATGCGCTGGATGCTGTGAACGAGCGAGTAACAAATCGAAGAAGAGGAAACGGAGGCTAATTGTATCTCGTTAGTTCTAGACGATTCAATTCGAACTTTCTTCTTCCCTTTATCCACGGAGCACGAGTTACAACAATTTCATCAATTACGTGATACGGAAATATCGAGAACTGTATATACCTACATATATACCGTTTAACAAAAATCTGCACAAGCTTATCATTCCTTTGGTGAAATCTGAAAATTTCGCGAGCGATAAGACAAAGCCTCGGTAATTGAAATAATCAGTAATTAGAATAATAATTAATGAACTCTGCGAAGTATGCATAGTTTCGGTCTTGATCTTCGAAGGTAGGCACTCGGGCCTGACGGAGCTCCTAGGAAACTCGATAATGTCCCACGTCTCTCCGAGGGATAATGCGAGAGAGGTATAGATATAATGTACACGTAGAGCTTTTGACGTTGCTATAAGGTCTGCCAGGCTCTGGAGAAACCTTTACCTGACACTCGGTATAATCTACATAGAAGGTATAGTATACCGAGTAATCAGATCCTGCACCGAGGCCTGTGTACCCACGATGAGGAAAAGTTCTAACCAAATGCAACCGAGAAGTTAACCACCGCGTCTTGTCGTCGCATTGATACGGAGGATGATGAGAGAACGATTTTCATAGAAAAACTAGAAAAAGAGAGAAAAGAAGAAAATTGCAAAGTCCGTACAACCAGACGCGGTCGAGTGTATATTTCTGTGGGAAATTTGAACGGTGTATCTATTAGTTGTCGTCGTCTTCGTGGGGGAAGAAAACTAAAAGCATGTCGTCTCGGTGTGTTCTAATTCCGTCCTATCCATCGCACAGCACCTTTGCCCTCGTGTATTTTGAACAAACTCCAGCTGCACCTAAGATATACTTCCACATGGATATATTATAGTCCGATGTCTTGTTTAAGTAGAGCTGCATAGACCACCCGAGAGGCTTTACTCCAGGATTACTGCCGAGGGTATAAAGCTCCGGGGAATTCTTCAAATCTCATTATCATCGACCAGTCTGGATATAGTTCAGAATTTTCTAGTCGTTCCGTACGAGGCGAATTTTTAACGCCTCGAAATGTTGAAGATTCCGGATTTCAATATTACTGACTTTCGGAGTCTCTAGCTCTCCGCATTCTGAACGATCGGAACTTCAACCCGGTTCCTCCGATCTTTCGAAAAGCCACGTATCCTTTATTTTCGTGAACGAAATCACGATTTCTCCACATGTATAATGGGCGTCTAGTTTTTAACAAATGTTTGAAAAATCTCTTCAGAAATCGTTGGGGTATCGGGGTGTTTCCATCACTCGGATTGTCGGTAGCTGGTGCAGAGAGAGGCGAGAGGCTGGGTAGTCGACAACCGACAACGGGCCACTTGGCCCGAGTATGTAAAAGGTTTATAGGACGTCGCCGTCAGAGCTGTCGTTTTCAAGACGCGAACGAGAAAATACCTCGAATTCCACGACGAGGACTGTGCACTGTACCTTTTAACCTCGTGCATGTTACCGATGCTGATGCCGCTGCAACATGCACTACTATACCTCCGACCAATGTAATACCTCACCACCTTTAGCCCAAGTACGACTGACGACTGATGGCTGCATTGTTTTCAGTCAAGGGTCCAACCTCCCCGACTTCTTCGCACGTATTTACCAAACTCGACGTTTTTTAGTTGCGGTTTCGCATTGCGAAAAATAAAAATTGCCGTTTATTTGAACATTTTTTAGCTTTTGGCTCATTTTCTGATCTATGCAGCCGGTGGTTCGATGCGTCGATGCAACACGGGTATATCTTATCGATAGGTGGAGAAAAAGGTTGCGTGGTAGAGAATTCTGTACAATTAGTTTCCCCTCCCCGTTGACAAATAACTAACGTAAGTATAAGGTAAGAACCTGGAATTCTATAAAGGAATCTGAAAGAAGTTGAGGAATTTATAGGTGGGGTTCGTTCATGGGGTGCTATTTTTACCCGAGCAGAAGTCCTCTCGGTGTCTCTTCGGGGCGAGATTCCTCGCTATGGAATTCTCAAGAAGCTTTGTTGATATCACCGTTGCATCGCGAGGTGCTCTTCTTTCTTATTTCTCGGTCCTTTTTCCCTTCCCCTATCTCATAGCCAGCTGCGGCAGTAATTGCCGTTTGGTTTTCGACTCGAAAGAGTAAGATCTACGCTGCTGAAGTGGAATAATTAATCCAAGAAACGGAAAAGAAAAAATCTACATGAAAAATTAGGGACGGAGGGAAAGAGAAACGCAGCTTAAAAATTTAGAAACTTAAAAAGCTTCGACGGTCAAAGTTTCATCGAACATCTATACCGACGTACCTCTTCTCGCTATTAGGATCAGCAGAACGTAAAGTTCGAAGTTCAGAGTGCAAAGTCTGTTCTTCTAAAGCTCGCCTGTTCGTCGGAGATGCTCGAGGCCGTCCATAGGCTTGGGAGCTTGCGGAGCTAGTTTTCCAGAAAACAGGGGCATGCTTTTAGATCGGTGGATGCGACGGGTGGTGGTTTGGGTAAGATCTTATTCCAGACGCCTCGCGGGGTCTGTTCCTTTCCTTCGTTTAGACTCGAGAGTTTCCGATCAAGTCTTAATAGACCTCGACTAACAGCTGCACTTTTTGCACCCTCGACTCCAGACTCCAGGGTCTTTTTTCTCGTTCGTTTAAACCCGATTCTCGGTCTTTCGCCTTCGGTTCAGCGAATTATTACTATCTCATTGGATTCCTGATCAAGTACGGGTATTGTTATGCAACGGGAAAGTGAGCCATACCTCGATTCATGAAACTAGAATAAGCTCATATTTTCCCATTTATTACCTGCCCAGCCCTTCGCGAGGCGAAATCTCGGGTCGTTTCGCTCTCCACGTTTCACGTTTCATGGAAAACTTGTAAGCCGCGAATAACTATGAATTATTCAAAAACACGCTCACCTGAATAATTGATATACATGGGAACTCAATGGGCCAACTTAACGTGGCGTATACGTATGTCTATAGTATATACCCGACCTCCTGAAGCTCGCCGGCATTTTCCATGTGAATAAAAATCGGTTGATGCAGTTCTTTCAGGATCTTTTTTTCCCCCGACTGTTACGAGCTCCTATATGCAGCCCTCGAAGAACGTCAAAGGTTATTCTAATTACATAAACTGGGGCGGTTATACGGAGGCAAAGAAACCGCGGAACCATGCGATAAGGTAAAGCGGCGTAACTACGCCCGCTGAGAGAATTATTTTGCCCATTAATCTCAGCTTTTATCGAATAAGACTCGCCTACGGTACCGCAACCATATATATATAGGCGAACCTTCGTCCATCCGTAATCCAGCGCCTCGGACAATAGCGGAGAGTACAGGCCCGAGGGACCGCCAGCTATTAAACGCTCAATTAACCAAAACGCTCAAAGTACATATCCTGCAGGATGCATCGTGTCTAGGAAACGCTGGATAGGGGTAGAACATTTCAGTCCATAAGCAGGTGGTAATCTTTATCGTCAAGTTTAAGTCGAGGGTGAAAATAAGTCGAAGTATGATATTTTTCTAAATTTCGATCTAAATCTCGGAAACTCCCTTCGCGGATAGAGAAATAAAAGAAAGGGGGTTGCTCGTTCCAAGCTGTCTGTACCACGTGTAGAATCGACGACGAACACATATAGGGGGTACGATTTCCTACGTATGTATAGATCGAGGTATACGTTTGTGGAAGTCGATATTGTCTGGCGTTGCCTCCGGGCTTGAGATGCACCGTCGCGGCGACAGCTGAGGATTGGAGAACCAGGACGTAGCGGAATCTGCGGAATGACGTTGCCTCGCGTCCCGTAGCGTCGGTCTTCCGTTCACCGTCCTCGTAATCCTCCGGTAACCTACGTACCTAGGTATAGCTACCAGTCAGGATCACGTTTCCCAGTGAATCGAATAATGACGACTGTGAGACTCTTTTTTCTCCATTTTTCTATCGACTATATATACCAGACGTATTTCTTGTATGTGAACCGATCCCACGTCCTATATTCCATAGTAGGTATGTAACATACCTACGGTATTCCGGCCTATCGATTCTTCTCATTTTTTACACCCATCCTCCACGGTTTCTTTTTTATCTTAACCCAGAAGTTCTCGGTCTTCGCGAATCGCGCACAAATTTCATGATTTCTTCGCGTCAATTACGATCCTCGAGAGATTCGAGGTGAACCTGGGTGTCGATATCTATTGTCAGCGAGTATTCCGCCAGATTTAGCTTCCACATAGACGCAGAGTTTCACGGTTCATTTCCGGCTTTGCATAATCGCGTAGTTTACAAACGACAAGTAGTCAAAGCGTTCCTGCTCTCCTCGCTGCAGCACTAAGTACGATATGAGATGGGAAAACGTCGGAAGACGAGAATGTAAATGTAACAGTTCTGTGTAATGACTGATCTGACGTGTGTGTGTGTGTGGGTATTTCTGAAACACAGCCGTGTATGCATTCGCGGTTGGAGACGCAGACCGGAATGACCATGTTTGGCGATGGAGGATCGGCTCCCTCAAAGAGAGACCTAATTGAGTGACCATTCGAGTGTTTACCTGTTCAGGAGTTTCGGTGATGAAGGAGTGGCAGTATTGAAGACTGAAGTGCGCCCCGGGTTCTCTTGCCAAAAAACTGAATTGCGCGTGTCGAGGCTCACAAGTAGCGTACGAAATGCGTCTCAACGCATGTGCCATCTGCACGATCTGAAAAAAGAACATTGCTTCTCAGTTTCCTGTCGAACAGAGAATATCTGATAATTTCACAATTCTGGTCACAGATATCAACGCCTCGTTCCCTCAGACGATACTCCGGAATGTAAAGCTACGTCTGATTCTTTCTCACATTCTGTAACCCAAGAGGTCAGACCTTTATCGTTCTTTTTCCCCGGTCTAAATTATGGCTACTAATTAGGGCGATTATCTTACGCAGTGATTTGGTAATACATTAAAGAACGCCGAATGGAGAAGACAAATCTTTCTATTACATCACTCACACATATACGCATGCATACACGCCCGTACCCCTTTCACCCATATCTCAGCATTACTCGTCGTGGTTCCCAATTAGCATCCTCCTTATACAAAGATCATACAATATGTATGGATTTAATACACTCAATGGCTCCTAGAGGGAGAGAGGCTGTATCCCCGGTCCCATTTCCGGTCTATATCGTATCTGAGAGTAAATCTCCGATTCTTAATTCGGCCTGCAATTTCTTGACTTCCTTATAGGCGATGCATATATGTAATGTATATTTATATGTGTATACATACATACGTCCATCCTGCAATAACTTGCGCGGATATGTGAATACGAGTGAGATTCACGTGTATATATATATATCAGTGAATGAAGCATCCTTATTAAGGAAGGAGGTAGTAATAAATATCACTTGAATCGGGTGCGCCTGTCGCGAATATTACAACTCGTTAGTAAGGTCGTAAATCTTTCGGTAAATCTCTGTAGTACAGATTCTAAGACAGTTTCGAGTGTGTGTTGATTAAAAGTAAATTGCGACGATCTTGGTACCGGACGGATACACACTCCGTCATTGATTCATTGCATCGAAGAAAAAGCGATTGTCGTAGGGCGAAGGTAAAGGTCCTATGGTTATTCAAATTCAAAGCTTTGTCAGTGATTTCAAAGTAATGATTTCATAGAAGTTCACGTCGAACTTCAGGGCTCAAAGTGTGATGAACAATTAGGCTCGATCGTAGTGGTGGAAACGGTGAACTTTGATCCTCTGTTTTCTTCGCTCTGGAAAATCGCAACAGCCCTCGATATGAAATGAGGGAAAAGTCGAGAGTCCCGGTACCCAACACTTGTAGCAGCCACTATAATCGCGTGAATTAATCCACCCGGTTGAGGGGACTGATCTATACACCATATATGTATATATATATATACACCATGTACACAATACTAGCTGGTATAGCACTGCGTAAGCGTGCAGCAACAGCAGCAGCAGCAGCAGCAAGAGTTATATAAACGATGTAGCAACACGGGGATCATCAATAACTCTGCGGGTGCCCGCGCCACTTCAACCCTCTTTATTTTTCCCTTTTTTCTTTTTTTTTTTTCTCGTCCCCCATCTCCCATCTCCCATCTCCCATCCCTTGGCTCTCTCTTCATCCTGCCCTGATTCTCTCTCACGTTCTTTTCCTATCAGCTGTCTTTACCTTCTTCTTTCTTTCACGCCTGCAAACTAACCCCTGTCCTCCCCCCGAGACGTTATCTTAACCGGCACACGCGGTTCGCTAGAGTTAATTGAAAAAGAGCTGCCTGTGCAGATCGCCAGTCGATATTATTCTTGTTAGTCTTTCATGGCTTCCATAGCGAATATATATGGATGCCGATATTGCGATAGTTCCTAAAGAAAAAAGTCCCTCCGAAGTTCGCAATTCTAATTGAGGAACCATGGTGCCTTAGAGATACACTTTCGACGGGTAACCAACATGCCATCGTCAAGGATTTTCATTTTTACCTCGTTATGAGAAAAGAAAAAAAAAGAAAAGAAAAAATAGCGAATAACGTTTTCCCTATTTTCATGTCGTTAGTCGAGGACGCGATGCAATGGTGAAAAGTTTGGCTATACGAGGGCCGTACGCTTTGACGGTGAGAGTCCGAGAGACGGGTATGGGTACTATACTAATGGTCGAACTTCCACATTCGGTGGCTTCTCTCGAGAGCATCGTTTCCACCACCCTCTAAGGGCGTCCAGCGAGGCAGATGACTTTTGGTAGCAGTAGCCTTAGCCTTAGCCTCAGCCTTCAGGACCGAATTATACCCGTGTATGTGGTCTGTATGGGTGTATATATACCCGTACCCGTACCCGTACCCACATATGTAGGTGACTCTGCGACACCGTGCCTAATTGCTTTGCGACCCGAGACCAACCCTGCGAGTCGAGAAAATCCATGCGTTACACACGTGTGTCTATGTCTATGTATGTACACGTACGCATGCATATATACGAGTTACGTATGGGGTATTCGAAAGAGGAATAAGTCGAGTTGAGTAAAAAGGTAAAAACCTATTCGGTGTATATCGGTATGGACCGAATGATTTCTCCGGGTAACTTATAAAGTAGGGAATAAATCCCAGCGGAGGATGTGCCCGCGTACTCGCGGAGGCTTTATGGAATGAATATCTGTGTGAGTCGGTGAAGTCAGGAAGTGTGGAATTACAGTTGAATGCTTACAGCGTTTGGCTTTTCAGAGGCACGTTTTCGGGCCCTACCCCGGTAGAAGGCCTTCCTTTGCCTCTGGCTCACGACTATACCTCACACAGATCAAACCAGCCCAACGCTGTGGTATGACGCGTGTGTGGATGTGTATTTATGTACATATAAGTGAGTGCCGGGTGCGAATACCGTCCGAGCAGAGAACTAAAGTGCTGTTTCGTGTCCGCACCAGTAAATCCGCGGGCAGACGTCACGCGCCATCCCCTGTACACGCGCGGATGGAGGATTGACGTTTGCCCAGCAATTGCTCCGGTGAAAACTATATACCAAACCATAATCATCACCGTCGTCCCTCCTTTCGATATTTTCCAAAATTTAATCGGAAAGATTCATCCCCTGGTTGAACAAATGCGATTTCTGACATTTTTGTAACGGGAGTGAGACGCGTGTACACCGAGGACACTTTGCCACCCCTAGGTAAAGCGAAGCGAGTTTTAAAGTAGATTTTGGGGGAGCAGGTGAGCGAAAGCTAATTACCCACTTCAGAATACATATCCTCCTGTAACCTGTTCAACTTTCCCTAAGGAGGGAAGCGAGAAAGAAGGGAAATAAAGAAAAGAGAGAGAGAGAAGAATCGGACGCCTTTTTTTTTTATTCAAAATTCGTTTCATTCTACGCGTCAGGGACGCAGATTGGCGTCTGGAATTCTTCCAGGTCCCTCGAAGGTTGTATAAATTTTCTTCAAGCCTACTTTGACTTTAAGGTTTCCTGGGGGCTCGATCTACCTACGTTTCTTGCTTCGTTGACAGAAAATCTAATTCGGCTGGTCTACAAGGCGTCTTAAAAATCGATCTCGGTACTTTGGGACGCGTATACTCGTCGTTATCGGACACGGACTATTTCTCATGGCTTTAATACGGTTAATATCGTATCTCTGCCAAGTTTCTGGACTTTTGGAATAACCGGGGCGAAGCAACAAGTCGCTTCACGCCCCTGTTTCTACGTTTCCACTTTACAGACGAACGGTTTTTTTCACAGAGAGAGAGAGAGTACATCGAGTCTCGTCGACTCTGATCACCGTGAGAAGTATGAAAATAACTCGAATATACCAAACACGAGCGTTTTCCCCCTAAAATCCCAAAATGTAGCAACTGTATAGCGGACGTATTGATAGAAACGGGGCTGAAAATTGCTCGCGACGTATAATTGAAGGGCAATTTTACTGTTCGGTATAAATCACAATAATCTTCCGTAATTACAATCAATTACCTCCCATTTCAACGCGGCGAACATACGCACGCACGTAGTGCTATTCATCCACCCACCCACTTACCCGTATTAACGGAACTTTCCGTGATCCTCCCTGCAGCCTCCCTCTACTCGTCTATACATGATCGATCTACTCGCCGACGTTAAACCGCCGCGTTAACGAACCTTGCGAAAAAATGGAATATTTATTATAATTTGAAAATTGAGAAAAGAAAAAGGAAGGGAGTAAAAAAATGGATAAAAAAAAGCAAAATAAAAAAATTCAAAGAGACGAGAGAAAAAACGGGAATTCGCGGACAGGTCATCCTACCCCGTTACTCGATTCGGGGAAGGTGAGATATATAACGATAAAGCGAGTCGAGGAGATGATTACACGATTCCATCAGAGCCTAACTAGCGCGTATCTCATCTCGCGTTACGTTTACGTGTCACGTACCCGTGTGAAACTCGAATTCGTTTAATTCCTCTTTTTTTCTTTACGTATACTACGTACGGTAGTGGAGGCAGGTAAAATTGCCACTGTAAAATTCGCCTGTTAATTGAATGTGAAAAAAAAAGGAGAAAAAAACAAAAAAAAAACAAAAAATACACCCCCGCAGTGTATCTGTGACAGAGTTCGTTACGATTTTTTTTTTTTCGTTTTTGTTTTCCAAAACAGTATACAAAGAGTTTATTAATTTTCTACCGTGTTTTATTACCTGCGAAGTTCATACCTATATATCGTCCAATTTTTATACATATACTATATTTGACGACAGATGAAAACGCGGCTTTGATTTTCGGGTAATTAATCTCGTCTCTGAATGTACCGGTTTTGTATTGAAAAAATAAAAACATAAATGAAAAAAAGATAAAAAAAAAACAAAAAAAAAAAAAATTGTAAAAATTTATTCTGCCAATGGGAAATGGTCAACTAGAAACACTTAACTTTAGGCTATAAACCTGTACGATGGATTGAACCCCGCGCTCGAATTCGCGCACAAAATCGTAAGCCAGTCCACGGGCAGCGTAAACCAGAACGAGAAGCCGTAAAGTCGAACTCGTGGTTGAGACCAGACCAGAATCGAGATTTTAGACCAGCTGCCACTTCGCCCTACAGCATCCAGTTCCTCCTCGATATGGGATCGTTAAAGATACGTTATAGCCGATCATCAAATCGACGTATATACCATACGATCGTTATTGCCGCGACGGTGTATACACAAAATGTCAAAATGTGTATTCATATTCGTCACACGTCCGTGTTTCGTATTGCGACAAATATATCTATGTATCCGAGCTCTGCGTGGCACCGTATCAAAATATATAAAAGATTTGGATTAAAAAAACCTTATGAGATCATAATTTTTAAAGAAATTGAGTTTCGGGGTGTTTTTTTTTTTTTTTTTTTTTTTTTTTTTTTTTTTTTTTTCAACGTCGAGGGATCGTTTCCTGTCTCTCGTTACTATTAATAAGAATTTGATCGATTCCGTCAAGCTTTCGTATCAGCCCGAAGCACGAAGACCGGGGAAATACGCGTTTGGGCTGAGCTTTGAGCCGAAGTGGGTGATTTTTTCAGGTAGAAAATTAAAACGAGGGTTTATACGCTGTCGAGGTAGGGGCGGCCGCCCTCGAAGTAAAATACTAATTTTGTTCGATCGCTGCATTCTCTAGAGCAAAAGAGAGAGGGAGAGAAAGAGAACGGGGGATTATGCCGGGGTGTGTTTATCCCTGAGAAGAAAGAAGCGAAGAGAGCAAAAGAAGAAAGAAAGAAAAAAAAAAAAAAAAACAAATAGAAGGGGAAAAGAAAATTTTGGGGGAGAAACTAATGAATGGCGATAAAGAATAATTCGTGTGATAAGAAATCGGAAAATTTCTCGTCACAGAAAGTAAAGACACTCGATAAAATTTTCAGCTCAAAAATTTGTCGCATGATACGTGACCCTCGGGCTCTAAGGAAACCCGGAGGGTATATCTGCCGGGACTTTAGACACCATAAAACAGAGTGATATACGTCGGCGACGCTATTGACAAAGATACGACTCCCACGGGAGGCAAGTGGGACCAGAACCAAGGAGCGAGTGAGTGCTCAGCCCCGGGCCTTCAAGAAAGGTCTAAACCGATCTCCTCAGCTTCACTCTCTTACTCCTTTTCTTACTCTCCCGTATTCCTTGCCTGACTAATACATACTTTCCTATAAATTCGCCAGATCGTATGAGATATTCACCCACGCAGACTAATGCGAGACCAAAAATTCTTGCCTGTACCGCTACTGTGATATAAACGTGTAAATTTACGAATGTAGACGAATGTAGAGACGAGGGGACAAGGGCGGAACGTCGATCCACCGTTTCTCATCCCTTTAGCTTTAGAGCCGAGGATAGATATCGAGCTTTGATCACTCAGGAGTCGAGAACTTTCGCAATTCGAACGCTCTTAGGGGCGTTGACATCCTGCAGAATCGAGTGGGACGCTTTTCCACTTTTAGTTCGACTCCGGCTCTTTGACGGGCCTTTTACTACTCGCGAAAGCTTCGGTGAGTTTTATCTAATCTCATAGGAAGGTAAAGGAGATCAGAATCGAACCGGGCATTAAACGGCTTGGCTAACTACGTCCACGTTTTTCCCGCGACCGATAAGACCCCTTTCTTCTCCCATTCTTTTTCGCCAAATTTTCAAATTTGCTTGAATGCTACTCTCGACAGGCCCTGGTCCGTTTCGAAGGTTCACGGTGAATCGATCGTTCGGAATTAACGTTGTTAGGTGAAAAGCTTTCAAAAGATTAACAAGAACGACAGGTTGGGTTAGGTGGAGGGTATGAATTTTTATTCGATACTGACTGAACGGGAAAAAGTGAAAAATTTATCATGAAAGCCGCACTGCAGCACCGGCATCGACATACATCCATACATATATATATATGGGCGCTGTGTGATTTGCGATTTCGTCGATTTTGTGATAAATTTCATTCATTTGTCAAAATATTATACCTGGCCGTACATATGTATACTATATGCAGGCTCTCTATCCCGCACACGTAAACCACCGAACTTTTGCGTACACGTAGGTAACGGATAGACAAAAATTGCACGCGAATTTCTTTTCGCTTCGATGAACCGGCGAAAAATGATCGGTGTATCGATTCGGGTATATAGGTGTATGTCTAGGGGTTGTACGGTGGAGCTCGCGCCGCTTTCAGGGCTGTAAACTTTCATAGTTTTAATGCAAAGCAATTTTGAAAAAACGTTGAATTATTTCTGAAAGAAATTCTACCCTTCGAATTCTAGTTGTTGGGTATGTTTATGTGTCGTATGTGTGTGTACGTATGTACCTCTAGCCCGTAACCTACTCTGCGAATTGAATCGAGAACCAAACCCCGATTCGGATAACGTTTCGGTATAAATAAGTACGTCGCACTTGAGCGTTGGAATAGCTTCTGTGCTAAAAATCAGCGAAATAATGGAGAGGTCCTTCCGAATCCTTCCGAGAAGGTACCTCTCTTCGAAACATTCCAAATCGTCGCAAATAAAATTTGAGAAAAATGTTGGAAGACGGATTTCAAAGAGGGAACTTCAAGCTCGGACAACATCACTGCCAAAAATATTTGCGATTTCTTTTTTTAGATTCTAGTAAAGTTCGAAAAATTGCTTTTTTTCTATACTTCGCACCTCTTCGTTCGAACCTGCATAGCTGGTTGAAAAATCATCGCAGACGGATTCGAGAATCACGATCTGAAAATTGAAATTTCGAACTTCAAAGGGCTGTTTTATTTCCAAATTTCTAACAAATTTCTACCGAGTTACAGCAGTTTGAAAAAAGTTATTTTCCGGAGAGAATTAATTCTCACGTTCGGTACAGAAACGAATAGAAGCCTTGTGCCCTGAGTTGAAGCTGTGTAATAAAGAGATGAATCTAAAGACTGATTGATGTTGATGTCGAATTGCCTTGAGCATGAACCGAGTCTTTCTCTCTAGTTCATATTCGCCGTAATTTCCGTACATTCAGACGTCGTATGAAACGAATGGTAGAACCTGAATCGAGGAATCAGGTAGAGGTATATCCGCGGAGACGTGGGGGGGAGGGGGTGGTTTAGTTTGTCGTCTCTGTGTCCCTGCATGAACGACCCACTTCTCAAAGAACGAATATTGATAAAACTTGGCGGAAGATATTTCCTACCAAATATAAGCCGGAGGCAGCTGAAGTTTGAAACGATATAGAAACCGTTGGGTTGTCTTTCATCCTAGCTGTACAGGGGTGTAGGAGTTTTCCCGTGGAAATCTTTATCCTCGTATACGAAATAGATTTTAAAGAAAATATTCCCCGACGCTAATATCAGCGTATCTTGTCCCAAAAAATTTCCTTTACACGGATTCTATCCTTCCTCGTATCCTCAGAACGAAAATTGAGCGATAGGGGTTTCATCTGCCGCCCCAGCAGCTTCTACGAGAAAATAAGGCGAGCCGAGAACCAGGAGTTTGCGACGAGGCGCATAGCGGCATCACCGTCCTCGAGATGTTATAGAGAGTCTCGGGGGGTGCGATGACTGAGAAGGGATGAAAGATGCCAGGCGCAAAGAGTCCAACAGTCGCATTCGCATTCGCAGGAGCAGCGCTCAGCTAAGTGAAGCCAAATTTTCCGCGTTCTTGAACCTCGAGTTCGTAATCCAGGCGACACTTTATGCGATTCGGTTCCTCCCCCGAGTCGGCAGCCTTTTGATGTGTCGAGAGCCTCCCGTTAAATGTCATTTCACGTTGTTAGACTCGGTTACTACTTCCCTAGTCGCTATTCCTCCGGTACTATCCGATTTTCCTCAAACATTTCCCATCAATTTTTCCACCCCTATTTCATTTCTCTTCAGATTATCGTACGAAATAGTTATACAGTCGAATTTGTCCCACGTTCGTATTTTAGAGCATAACGGATTATAATATTATGATCGAGGGTGAATGAGCCAGTCCTATCTAGGGGTAGTTGATAATCGTATAATCTGACCCCGCGCTGGTCCCGAACGATGCGATGGCGCTAAGCAGGTAAACATATTACTGGAGTACCGGACAGTTTAACCCCCTCGTAATCCTCAGCCAGGATTAAAACCCTTCGCCAGCAGACTCAAGGGTATATGTATATACGTATATACCATTCGGTACCAGTATTGTTCGAACCATGTGCCGTGATTTCGCCATCTGTTCGTCTTCTCGGGGTTTTCTATTCCCGGTCTGGACCCAAACTTTTGCCAAAGAGCCATGTAACGAAGATGGGAAATAATTCAGAAACGTGGAAGGAGTATCGGGCAAGTTTTTCGATCGGTAAAAAATAGGGAAGAAGAACGTGGATATTGCGATAGAGGGGAAACGATTCCTCCCCAATTCATTCCCAAAACTAAAAATCGTCGAAAAATAGAGAACATGCGACCCTTTAGGATCCAATTCCGTTTAATTGAGATATGTAAGGGAAGAAGTTGGTCGCCTCACACCTCGCATCATTATTCTCGAGTTGTTACCTATTAATCCGTTCCCAGCAGCTGGTGCAGCTTGTGAAAAAAACCATTGCACAATTAAAACACGATCGTACTTGCCTCTGACTTAATTGCTATTCATTAAAAAACCCTGCAGAGTTCATACTGCAATAATTGCAGTATTGCATAGGTATTGTTGTTACTTTTCGCTCTATTTTCAGAGAGAGAGAGAGAGAGAGAGAGAGAGAGAGACCGAGATTCTTTCCTCTCGTTCTTAGTTAAGCTGGTTATTCAAGCATCAAGACCTATGCCGGTAATGATGATAATAACGACGATAATAATCCTGTTTGTAACAAAGGTTGGCTGGGGATTGTCGCAGCTACTTGGCTTCGGCGGAGCCCTTCGGAATTGAGGGAATATCACAACTATAACGTATAGAGGGTGGAAATTCGTTCCTAGAATGCGCCGCACCCTAATTTTCAAAACGGATCGAAATCCTTTTTCCTAATTAAATTTTTACTAATCAAATATTATCATCAAAATTACTGAATCATCGGGTCAACTCTTCTCGAAAATTTCTTTTATTCCTTCTCTTCTTTTTACTTCCGCTTTTTGATTTCTCATTTTTACTTTTCGCCTCCAGTTTTTGACCGATTACATAATATCATATCTACCCACTCGAGTAAGGATCTCCCTTTTTGTTAACCAAGACGACGGATCCTCCCACGAATTGCGTAAGTCGAGTGACGCAAGTTTTTCGATACCTTGTATATATAGCTTGAAAAATTCTGCCTCTGGAATTGATCTTTCATCTATACATTTCAAAACGGGTAGTCGATTTTTAGTTTCTATGAAAAATACGTCCGCGAAGAGTTTCGCCGAGGATCCTGTGGAAACCGCGCGGCGATCCCTTGTACTTTTCCTAATGGATGCAACTTTCTTCGAAACGTCCAACTCCGACTCCGGGAATCCGACTGCAGGGATTTTCTTTGTATTAAAAACTTTTTAAAAGATTGCCTCAGCGAGTATTCCGATCTTTTTGACAAGCTGTATAAACCGCGGAGGGGTAGGACCGGGGAGACGACTGTCCACCGTAAATTTATCCCCGTTTCTCTTCTTCTCATTCATTTATCGCTTTTGCAACTATACGAAAAGCTCTTCGATTTTTCCACCCGATGCTACCAAGATTTTCCGAGGATGATACAATTTATGGAGTCACTGCTATAGGTGTATATTCGCCGGGGAGATAATATCCCAGGAGCTAGGAGGAGAGTTCCTTTATTTTTCTTACTTTTACCTTCTTTCTCCTTTTTATCCACCTTTCGAGGAAATTGAGTCGTTCGCGTTTAATAAACCGGAGAAAAATGAGAAATCGAACGGTCACGTACTTCGGTAATGTTTCTCCGCTCTTCCCTTCCTTTTTTTTTTTTTCTTGCACAGGCTAAATTTTCCCTCGTCTTAACTATATGAACGTGCGACGCCATCGGCGTCGGCGTCCGCGTGGGCCGGTCACGATAAACTTTCTTCATCAACTCCCTCGTAATTCGTTGGAAGGTATGAGATTTTCTGAAAAAGCCTTACTTAGTAATAACGAAAGGCTTATCCAGCCCTCCTGCCTTATACCTCTACCTGCGCGTACTAAAGCCTACAGGTTGTTGCGCCTCGCCTGGAAACTGAACTAAACTCGAGTATTTCACCCCTTGCTCGTTCTCGTCGCGAGAAAAATTTTCCACAATTTTAGCTAACCAATTACTCGACTTTTAATGCGAGGTCGGGCTCGTCCCTTCGCCGCACGTAGCTCTCAGAAACCTTTTTCGACTAAACTTGTGCCTATCTCGGACGAAAACTGGGAGACTAAATCCACGCCGACAGCTAACGAGTTTTAAAGGGTTGAAACCGACTGCGGTAGAATTCGCGCATCGCCCATAGCGATCCGAGGGTAGAAGGAGGGAAAGAGAAATACATGTTTAGAGATTTCACTTATTTTCCATTTTTTTTTTCAGAATAAAAATCGCTCCAAATTGATAGGGTAAGGTTTGGGGTGTTTCAACTCTACTTTTAACCACCAGAAGATAGAATTGATGGGGTTACTATGACCCATTTAAAGTTGGTAAGGTTTAGATCCAAGAAGTTCTGTCCTTTCTGTCTCCCGGTGTAATCGATGGGGGTTCCGCGAAACTTCTGGAGATCTGCTTTGTCGCGTCTTAACGCGCCCAAGATTCTGGGTCTGATTTATATCGAGGGTAGACCAGGAAAAGTCACGGAGCCAGAGAAGGGCGGTCACGTAATCGGCACGGTAGAGGCCTAATCCAAAGGGTTGTAGGACAAAGCCAGAATGCAAGGTAGAAATCTCTCCGCCAGATTTTACTCGAAAGAAATCGGTGTATAAAATTAGGAGAAGGAAACGACGACGAAAGAGAAAAAGAAGAAGAAGAAAAAGTAGAAGAAGAAGAAGAAGAAGAAGAAGAAGAAAAAGAATAATCCTCGAATTGGGAATAAAATGGTGTTTCTAAAAGATGCCATCAATCAGAATGACAACGATACAGAAACTTGCGACCACCGGCATTAGTTCCCGTTGCTTGGATTCATTCGCGCTGTCAATCACAATGCGAAGCTCAGAGTCCTCAGGGATTTGTCCGTGGTAAGGTGAGGGAGCCATGAACGGCGAGGGAGAAACCAGCACGCGAAATACGGGGATGTAGGTAGAGACACACACGCATGTATACCAATAAGGGAATTGCCTGGGCTGGCACTCACTCGCCATTAAACTTGAGATTTAAGTGGTAGAGACACTGTGGCATACCCTCTACCACAAATCTCTAGGAATCAATAAAAATCAAATATCCTTTGACTCCTTGTTCCTCGATTAAAGATACGGAGCAACCCTTGCAT
Source organism: Tenthredo amoena (assembly GCA_963966615.1). Classification (NCBI taxonomy): domain Eukaryota; kingdom Metazoa; phylum Arthropoda; class Insecta; order Hymenoptera; family Tenthredinidae; genus Tenthredo; species Tenthredo amoena. The sequence goes on from OZ016486.1 coordinate 12,040,875, forward strand.
TGCAAATTTATTCATTCCCATACGCGGGTGGTGAGTAACGTCTATGGAACGAATTTGAGGGCTCATGCCATGCATGTAGTGCAGTTTCCCTCTCCTACCCTTCTCGCCCCTTCCCATTCCTCTTCGTCCCTTAGTTTATGTCCGTGATTCAACCCTCAGTCGTTGCCTCGACTGCACTGGCTGGCAATGTCGGGTTTAATGACCACCGACAAGAAGGAGGAGTAGAAGTCGGATTCGGAGGTGGTCTGTTCCGTGCCCACTACCCCTACGCGAAAAGGTTTATGGGTCGTGAGTAATTCTATGGTTATACCCGGGCGCGGGGATGTGTTATCGGTTTTCAACCTTTCTCTCGCTAAGGGTAGGTAGGTGTTCGTGTTCCGTTCCGTTCGCCCTTTCGATAGGATAGAGAGACGGAATAGAATGAAACAGGCCCGAGGCCCGTGCAGGGGTAGTTTAGATCCGTGGTTATAAATTTTCGGCACGTGAATCGCGGCGTATAGAAATACGTGTTAAAAAAGAAACGAAACGAAACAGAAAACTTGTTGAAATATCTCGAATTAAAAAATCTCTTCTCGCGCGCACAATACATCCGGTTACACAAGTGACGGATAAAGAATCTCTTCACAAGTCGGTCAATTGTCCGCGAACATTGGACAAGCAAAACTGGCGGACAAAGAGCCGCGGGTATAAAAGGCGGGAAATGAAAAATGTCTAAATCTGTAAAAGCGCGACAACATCGAGCATATTGTTCGACGCCTTTTTCCCTCTTTCCCCTCTTTCCGCCTACTCGTTTTGGCCGAGTTTCTTTGCGGGGCGATATAGTCGATCGGTGGGTGTATATATACTTTTTAAACCCGACCGCCTTTCAGGGGTAGAAAAACGACGATTAACACCCCCGCCAAGTATCGATACATTACCGATTACGATATCGGAAAATTGCGAAAATTTCACAAGTATCAAATCACTGGTTAAAGATAATCAAAGGAAGCCGGAGCAAGAAACTCACTTTTCCATCTGGACTGCATACTTTGATCCCCGCTAGCGAGATGATTAGAAGTACGGGTGTCGAGCGATGGCTGTGCTGTAACAAAAAGAAGAAAAGGAAATAAAAAATCATACTTTTCACCCTCTCTCTCTCTCTCTTCCTCTCTTCCTCGCTATCTCTCTCTCTCTCTCTTTTCCAGCTTTGTTAATATCCCCTACTCCTGCGGGGCAGCAACGACTACCGTCATCTCCAGCATCACTGGTATACCGGCACTAACACCCCTTCGAGGAAAACTATAGAAGATGTAAATTTAAAGCTTTGCAAGCCCCGGCAAATCTCGCAAAGGGGCGTGATATTGCCACAGAGTTGTTTTCAACGACGCTATACCTCTCTGGCCTACATTACTCCCGACCCTGTACGTATATGTGTACAATGTACATATATTTACGTCTATACGTGCTACACTAGGTATGAAGTAAAATGTTGGAATAGTTATGCATTTTCTGACTTTTACGGAAATTTTCTATGAGACGGAAAAGAGCCGTGCGTGAGGTATTTCGCTTTGAAGTGTCAGAAGGAAATTTCTTCTTTTTGAACTTTTCGTATAGCATATTTTGAAGACTTTTTAGTCTTTTTCATTAGCGGTTTGTTTTTTTTTTTTTGTTTTTGTTTTTGTTTTTTTTTTTTTTGGTACGATGGTTCGAATACGTATATATCGGAATAAATTGGAAACTCTGCAGTAATTGAACGCGGTTAAACACGCGACCCGCTAGCAGAGCTCGGTTGTTAATTAAAGTTTATCTATCGTTGATTAATTCAATTTCATGTAACACAACGTGAATGCGTTTCACGATCAATTGAATTGACTCGAAAAGCTCCGCTTTTAGTATGTATACATGTTTATTATAAAATGAAACGAAACGAAACGAAACGAAATGAAACGAAACGGAATAAAATAAAATAAAATAAAAACGAATATAAATCAGGACTCGACGGTACTTCGAACATAAAATCACCCCCTAGCTTATATCTGCGATAAATAATATTTACGCGTTTATCACTGTACAGGGTAACTTTACAAGGGTGTAACAAAGTTTTCAGTCACTTAATTTTAACGCTCGTCAAATCATTTGATACGCACAATAATTTTATTGTGTTATATAGTATAAGGTTACGACCGTGATCATTTTCCTATAGATACACCCCCAACCTTGCGTCACCAGGAAAGTGATAAAAATTTATAATCTTTGAAGAAAAAAAAAACATCGGTCTTGTAATAAAAGCGAAAGAAACTTATCTACAGAGTTTTACCTACGACTATACACAGAGGGTGCAAAATAGCCGGGGTATATACCCAGGAGTATTCTTTGTTCTACCGGTTGTTAAAATTACCGAAGAAACACGGTTCTTCCCGGTGTTTTACATAATTATAAGTTTTAAGAAATACCGTTTCAAATATATATCTCTTGTTTTATCACATGGCAGTTTTCGCTATATGCAGTAGTATACACACAGCAATAATTATTTCCGCGAAAGTTTTCCTCCCCTTTCCTTACACCGCGGAGTTAATCGCGAGTTAAAAGCACTCGTTAGTTGGCTCTTTGTTTGTTCGTCTCTTTACCATGGTGAAGAATCGGTTTCTTAATTCTGAGATTGAAAAGTTGGCGAAGAGTGCAACAGCCGGGGAAACGGACGGACTGATGGACGACGACCACAACGAGGAGTTGGCGAACTTATACATTCGCCTATATAGGTGTATCAGGGGCTTGTAGTGTTCCGTGTGTATTCTCATTGTCTTAAAACCCGGGGGAAGAGACCAAAGACCAAAACGAGAAGCGCGAAGGGTGCTGAAGAGGATCGTAGGTATATAATTACTCTAACGCACCGCGGGGGTTGCGGCGACGGCCAATGCGCAGGGGGTGGCTTTAATCCAGACGCTGTGACTTGTACGCGACGGAATATACCCTTCGGCTTTTAAAAAAAATGACTATTTCTTAGAAACGTAAGGAAAAAAAAAAAAAACGGAAATAAGTTAATAAATAAACGAATAAACGACCAGATTTTCTTTCTCAACCCCCCTAAGGACTTTTCCTATCGATCATATATCGGCTGTGTAGTGTATCTATGGTGTATAGAAAAGAGAAGCGAAAGAAGAAAAAAGAAAATATTTTATATTATATAAAAAGACGGATCGTTCGACGTTTTCTTAAGTCCCGATCCGCGTCTCCTTACGAAGTATTTTAAAAGTAATCCATCTAAACCCGACCCGATCGTTTGTCCTTTTGAAATTTTTATTTTATTTTTTTTTTCATTTTTTCTTATCTTTCTTCCATGTCGAAGTATTTTGTCCTATCGATAACGTAATCACGGATATTCGATACCGTCGTACACCCATGCCTTTAGATCTAATTCGCGTTTCTAATTTCCCGAATCGAGGACCTTGGCCCCTTTCCAGCGAGCTTTCTCCTCCACGCGCTCCATTACACCGGTTTGGTATATGTACCGAGGCGCATCGATCCTAAGGGATGTACTCGTCAACGAGAAAGCAGACCCTCAACGCAGTAGAGAAAGCGAAGATGATAATGGACTCTAAACGGGCTGCAGGTCGTTCGCCAAAGTTCCGTGTATAAAGCACGCTTTTTTTTTTCATTCTCGTATCGCTTTCTTCGGGAAGATAAACTCACCCCGCTCACTTGAATTCGTCTATTCCAGGGAGGGTGAGAGGACTCGTGAAGAGACTCGAATGTGTAACGCATTAAAATGAAAACTCGAGGTGTTAATAGCGTTAATTAGTTTTTGAACGAACTGTTGAAACGGTAGGACTATTTTCGAGGAGCACTTGGCAGTCAACCTTGGCGCCTTAATTAACGGTGACAGGGCTTACCTCGTGGCGACACTTCACCCCTTGCAGACGGAACTCTAAAGCTAGACCCAGTTTTACGCGAAACACGGTAAAATAAGGACTTTGCCACTTGGCGACTCGGCGAGTCCTCATCACCCACACCCGGGGCAAAACTTTCGAAGTAATTACTCTTGCACTAGACGCGTGTATGTGTCCGTGTACATGTGTGTAGTACGTATGGGTATCGCTCGACCCAGCTGTGAACAAGAATCTGTTCCGAGGTTTAGATACGTGAAAATTTTTAGTTCGCGGATAAATAAGTCTTTTTCTTTGGCTGACATAATCAGGGATTAAATTTCGAAGAGTATTTCGAGATTGGACGTACCGGTATATAAGACGAATCGAGTATAAGGAAAGTTGGGTAAAGATGGCAGGATAGAATCCGATGTTTGATCGAATGAAATATTCAGGGGTAAAAGGGCAGGGTATGGTATGGTACGGCGGGGTGGTATAGGCAGGTAGGTGGAATCGTGCGAGAGGTAAGTTTTCGAAAGGGAAGCCAGGGAGAGCAGGGAACAAGAAGTTTGTGGGGCGGTGCGACGAGGGACTGACACGACTGAGGCCAAGGTTCGCCCTGGGGCTTATTATAAATTTAGAATCTGATACCACGTTTACCGAGGGAGCTTTCGAGTCGGAGACGAAGACGAAGACGAAGACGGAGACGGAGACGGAGACGGAGACGGAGACGGAGACGGAGACGGAGACGGAGACGGAGACGGAGACGGAGACGGAGACGGAGACGGAGACGGAGACGGGGATCCCCGCCCGACATCAACCACCCTTCGAGAACCATTTCCACGTCAAAAGTCAGAATTCCAATTTTAAAACTGACATCAAAAATTTGTCCAACAAAAGGAGACTCCTTTTAGATTTTTATTTATATTCATTTCTCATCCCTCCCCGTTTTCTTTATTTCAAAAACCTTCAAATTCCGCGTAAAAGAAACAAAAAAAATAAAAAATAAACAAGAAAAAAACGACAAAAAAATTGTATAATTTCAAGAAAAAAAACGAAAACAAAAAACAACGCGAATTCAACGACAAGGTCGGATACATCCCCAGGGTATTTCTATACCTCAGGGATTCCTCGGTGCACACTCTCGCCCCGAATGGTGGGGCTCGATCATATACCCACCGTAACCAACGACGCAGATATACAGAGGTGCGGGTGTCCCCGGGTTCTAAATCGACCCAGATTTTGATGGAATTGAGTTTTATAATAGGGGCGTGCAGCAGCAACGGCATCGTGGGAATATACCAGGTAACGTATATAATGGAGACAGATTTCTCGGCATTATAATAGCCGCAGGGAACATCCCCCTTGGATTGTGACAGATCAATGCAGAAACTTCTCATACCATGTTCTTATTTCATTTTATTTTATTTCATTTCATTTCATATATCTTTCCTTCTTCCTCGCGTTTATCAGAATCCTTGGATAATTTCTCTCACCCTAATTTCCCTGCGATCTTGATGAGAAATGACAACGTTTAGGAAAAAAGCGTTCGAAGAACGTCCAAAGCTCATCAAGTACGTCAATAACCCTTCCCGCACTCACCTAGTGATTATTGTTTCCGCCTGAGTCGGTTTGCGAAGACCTACCCCTGCGGATCCCCGCATCAATCTGGCTGGCAAGGCACTATCTCTCACCCCGAGAGGTTTAACTCCCTACGGTCTATATGCAACGCCTACTTATACAGCCTCCTTCGTGGCCTACTACCCTGATTTAAAACCATCCCCTAAAGGCACGTAAAAGTGTATTACTGTCTACCCTCAGATATCATACCCGCCGTACATTTCTCTCTTTCTTTCATATCTTTCTTCCCTCTTTCCTTCTTCCTGTTTTATTTTTTATTTTTTTCTTTTTACTACGTTTTTCAAACATAAAGTGCAGAATTTAATGCACGGCTATTAAATTATTCCTTTTATACCTATACATACATTCTCTCTCTGCGACCTACTCCGATTTTTTTCCTACCCATATAGGTACCCACCGCGTATTCAGTTTCGTTTTCAGACTCCGAGGCCGAGCCTAACACACCTTTGAAGACTCTCAGCTTTGTTAGCTTCGTTTTGAGAGGCAATAAAGAAAAAAAGAGAAGCGAAATATCGATTTTCTTACCACATTATGGATTCTAGCTACGTTATAAAATCCCTTGGTATGAACCAGCGCACAATGAAAACCTTTCAAAGCTCCCTTATAGGCTGTTTAATAACAGCATGCGCGATTATCCGGGAGCCCAATGAGTTCTGTTTTGATTAATACCAAATTACGTCCACGTAACGAACTAACAATCGTCGTTATCTCGAGGTTAGCTGAACCCACGGTTCAAGATTAGAATCTAATCCGTTGTATACATATACTCATTAATCACTTCCTATAACAAGTAAATCCGTCACCGCAAGCTCGTATCAGGCTCAGCTGTCTCTCGGCTATGACGCGTGACGCGGCGGTCTTTTAGCTGTTCTGAGTGATGGAGATGTACGAAGCCCGGAATCTTACCCCAATGGTTTTCCCTACGCCTGAAATAACGACGGGAACCGGATATTGAAAGCAAGACTCTTATCGCTTCTTTCTTTCTTTTTTTTTTTTTCTTTCTCCGTTCAACTATAAACTCAGACTTCGGCGAAGGACGCTATTATATTCCGGCATATTAGACAAGAATTTAATAACGTTCCAATAAATTTTCTGGACGACGTTCAACACGAAATGGCGTACGTGGGTTAAGGCGTAATAAATCAGGCCTCGGTGTCGCTATACGTATACTGTACTACATATATAAATATATATATATATATATATGTATGAAGAGGAGGGGGGGGGGGGGGGGGGGGGGGGGAATTGCGGTAGGAAGGAGATATTTTGATGGAAAAATTTTCTTCATTTTTTGACAGGGAATTATAGCGCCTAATATTTTCTTCGAGAAATGGCAATTTAGCTAAATCATTAGCGTCTAATGGTTCCCTCGCTTTCCCGCAGCAGCCACTCTTCAGACGCCACTCGCAGAGCGACTACCTTTACTTCAGTCAAGGGCGCAGCAAGGGCACGCGTCAAGCCGAGTCGAGCCGAGCCGAGCCGAGTAATACCGGGATGGAAATCCGGCTTCTTTCTTATTCCTAAAGAAGAGTCGCGGGCTCTCACATTCGTTATTATTACCGCGATTAAGTGTAGACTGTTAGATCTTGGTTAACAGTCTAGTGCGGTGTCTAGAATCCCTTCGGTTGCGTCTAAAAGCGAAAATATACGTCGCCTTTTTGTTAAGATGGGATAATCGCGGTTATAAGAAAATTCGAAGAAGCTAATTCAATTATCGAGACTCTGGTCTTCTCATATTCTCATTATCTTGCTTCCGCGATTACCGGGAAAGTCTCGACGATGTCTGGAGGCAATCAGACTCGAAATTGATTTCACTTATCGCGTTGAATGAAAATTATAATATACCTGAATTATTCCACTCAAAGAGAGTCGAGTTTTATCAATTGAACCAACTAGGCTTAGTTAGACTTTTATTTCCGTGAATCTTTTCCGGATTTATTAGTACCTCCGGATCGTCGTTTAACGTCTGCAGCGGCCGTCAGCCTCGAGTCTTCCTCTTCTTCTTCTAGTTCTCCGTCTCGTTAGTTCCAGGCGATTCGTTTCTCCGTTATTTCAATTATATTTCCTCTTTCTTTCCTCCGATCATCGTTGGAATTGGAATTTCCTTTTTTTCTTTCATTTACTTTATATATTCAAGATTCTCAGGTAATTCTTATCCTGCCAGGTATAACAAATGCCCGGGAATATATTTCGCCACGATCGCGATACGGGCGAAGTGAAAATCGCCGAAATTACCGCGAAGAAAAGTAACGAGCCGACCTTCCAAAACCATTATTCTACCCTTAATACATACATTCAAAAACGCTAGGCAGGGAGGCAAAGATTTTCGCAAATCACTTCGTCTTAACGACATAAAATCGCGCAAAGATCGAACCCTCCGTTCTCCGTTTGAAATAATAGATCCTTGTACTTCAAAGGGAAGGATTATTAAAAAACTCCTTTCGCGGGAATAAGAATCTTTAAAAACTCGCCGTTTAAAAAGCGAAAATCGATAGCCAGGGTAGAGAATGGCGAGAAAGGAGTGAGAATTGTTTAATTTAGTTGAAAATTAGTCGTGCCTGTAGTGATTTAGGAAAGCGTCTCGCTTAGGAAGGAAAATCCGAATCTGAACCCCTGCAAGCGTCGCGTCGCGTCGCGTCGCGTCGTCGCGTCGTACGCGTCGTTTGCGCGTTTACGGGATTGAATTCTCGGCAGACTCGGTAACCCTCGTCCCCCTTTTACTCTTCCTCTCTTCCTCTTCTTGAATCGTACCGTTTCTCGCTCGCCTTCCCGGTTGTATAAGCTGGATGTAAATGTAAATGTAAATGTTTAGTAGGTAATCTATACGCAAAACGACTTAGCAGCAATTGGGTAAGCTCGACGCTCGACGCAACCATAAGGTCGGTGCCTATACAGTCTAAAGGCGGTTTTCTCCGGGTCTTTTGTTGCCCTCGGCTCGTACCTCGGCCATACCAGGATCACGATACTACGCGAGGAAAGGAAACGAAAGAAAATGAAAGGAAAGGAAAGGAAAGGAAAGGGAAGGAAAGGGAAGGAAAGGGTTAGCTCCTAGCTCCGTAGACGTAAGACAGGTACAACGTACCTGCAGGTAAAGTGAGCCTTGCATATTCAGCAGGCTTCGCTTTTAATTATTGCAATTAATTAAGCCGCCTGGTACGGTTCAGGATTGCAGTCGTATATGTGCACAGATATACCTAGCTACCCTTGGAGGTGGTGGCCGGAGGGGTGTGTAAGAATTATACGCAAAGCTGCGAACGAAAGCGAGTAGAATAAAGAAAAGGGCGAATATACGGTTAAGGAACGAGTTTCCTCTCTCTCTTTCTTTGAGAGTAAAATTTGGTAAAGATTCTTTAAATCCCGGCTTAGGGTTCAATTTTTGGGTCTAATTATTCTGTCATTTGAAATGAAAATTTCATTCACCAGTTTCCATTATTGTATACGGCGTGGCGAATGAGAATGTCCTTATAATCCGCCCTGAGCCCAGAGGGGTTGTTTGGCGTTTCTAAGACCTTGGGATTCCGGAAGTGGGATGAGACAGGTATTTCATATTCACTGACCCGTTACCTGGCAATCTTGTCCTCGGGTAATTCGGACGCTTCCACAAATACAGAATTGAATTCAGAATCGAATGTCCTTCGCCCTTCGCGTCCTCCTCCGCGTTAGATTGCTGCGAAATTTCTAGCAATTTATCAACCGCAGCTACAGGGGGTGAACTGAGCCTGACTATACTTATCAAATCGTTTTTGCGAACGACGAGTAAAGATTTAAACGCTTTATTTGATAATCACTCAGGCGTTGATATTACCGCGAATACAAAAACCCCGGTCTCACAATTAGAACGTTAAACTTTTGACTCGTTTAAGGTAAAGCAAAGCGAAGATTGCCGGCGACGAGGAAGAGGCGGATCCACCCACCCCTACGAGACGTAGAAACGGGCGTTTTCAACCCTCCGGATTTCGCTCTTCGTATATTGACTACGATTTACGTACAGGATGTTCTTGATGATCAAAACTCTGAGAATCTCGACTCGCTAGCGCGTGATTCTATCGCATATAACTTCGCGAGTGAAAATCGTAGATCCGTTTAAAAAGAAGTAACGGAAAGCCGAAGATTTCCTCTTCAAATTGACACCTTTCGATATCAAAAAAGAAAATTTACCGCCCAAGTTATTCGCTGTTGAATTAACGGATCTGCAGAGTTTTAGGGGAAAAGAATACCGATTGCTTAATTTTTTTCCTCCACGAGCGTAGGGTAGTTATTAAAATTAATTAGCTAATTATAAAGTATATTTGCTATTCCGGATTATTTATGACCGGCAATTTATAATCGAGCAAGTATCAAGCGTAAAGGATTTTCGGAATTAGGAAAGAAATAGAGTCGCCGAGGTTCAGGAGTCTTTCCCGTACGACTGATAAACGTGCAAGCAGTTTCCTCCCGTGGGGTAGGTACAGACCTCGGATTTCTACCCCTCGGTTCGACTACGGACAAACCGACCCTAAGCCGCCGCTAAGAAACTCGTTAAAGACCACTTCACGCGCCAACCTATTCAACTGTTTCGCAAACCCTAATTATGCTCGTTATAAGTTATCCCCGGACTGCGGTTGGATACGAAGAAATTAGGGGCCCGTACCTACCCCCATCTCTTCCTCTCTCGATCTCGCTCTTCTCATCCCTCTGCTCTCCTCTTAAATACCGGTATTATTAACTCATCTAATTTCTGGGGTTGGTAGATGACTTTGAAAACGGGAGTTTAATTGACCCTCTCAGCTTTTCAATAACGAAAATTATTCATATTTTGCCAAAGTTGGACTGCTTCTTGATTATTTTTTTTTCTTTTTTTTTTTTCTTTTTTTATCACAAATTGGGGTAATTTTGGAATAATGGTACAGAGGGGTTGTGAGAGGTAAAGCGAAATCTAGTCTGTGGATGGGTACATACATCGGGACTGTTTCTCTTTATTCTTTTCAAACAATTGTTTTCTTGGGGTTCTTTAGCTTTTCGCTTTCATGGGGGAGGAAGGGGGCGAGCTTTCAAAGTGGCTCTTCAATTACAAACCTTTCGAGGATTTAGCCACGCGACTGTTTTACTACGTATAGAAAAAAAGGAGAAGAAAAAAGCAGAAAAAACGAAAAAAAAAAAAAAAAGAAAGGAAAAGGAGGCAGTGTATGTATGATGTGAAGGATTCTGGAATGTACATACGCCAGCCCTTTGCTCATGGCTCCTAGAACTCCTCCGAGTCCTCTGGGGTGCGTCCTTCGAGCCCTTTGAGTCTTCAACAACTTGCAAACGGTCTTGAGTGGGCGAAACCAACTCCTACGCTGGTTTTTCCCCCATAGAAGGGGGACCGGATTTTTGATCTCCCACAAATTAAGCTCGCAATAAAAAGCTTATGAAATTTTTTTTTTTATCCTCCAACGTTTACGCCTCCTTTTAATTATTTCCCTTGATTAATTCGCTCGGCTAACGCCTAAGACTCGAAATCGAGTCTCAAGCTCATTTCGAGACTTAAGACGACTAATTAATTTAATGTTTACACCGTTACAGATTATTTTTTTTTGCCATACTTCTCGCAGTATTTTCATCCCGCTAATACAATATACATGTATACCTACGATCATATGTATATATGTACAATTTCGACGATTAATATCACGGCACCCCGAAAGTTAGATGCGTCCTAGTTTGTGATAAATTTAATATCCAAGGGATTACGCAATTATCTCTATCATCCGTGAGGATCTCCCTCATAGTTTGTCGAAGTACAGTTTCTACTGGCGTCGACAGAAAATGGAGAAAATGGAATTATCCAAGCTAGGTAGGTAGGTAGGTGCAGGGTAGGTACGATCCGAAAACTTCTGACCTAAGCGCGATTTAACTTTTAATTAAAACAAACCCTCAGCGAACCGACGCAACGCCTCGAAGCCGCGAAATTATTAGACGGAAAACCCTGGCGAGAGTTGAGACACGATGAACCGCGAAAGGCCTAATCTCGCAAAACCGCAAATTGACTTGCGGTGAATAAAACGATCCCCGTTGTCAGCGGTTCGGACCTTTTTTTTTCCCTTTTTTACGTTCTCTTTTCGTTTTTCAATACAAGAATCTTGACCTTCGAGGTGATTCGCTGCGGTATTCAACAACGGCGGAAATCGCAACCGGAAATTCTCCTCTCTCTCTCTCTCTCCCCGGGCAATAAATGAGGACAAGTCACCCGCCGCTCGGTTTCAGGTTTAATGACCGTTGGATACGCGAGGTCCTCGGGCAGCGGCAGCACCAGCTCTCGTGTCAAAATTAAGTTTCCCCCAGCATTAAAGCTGGTCGTTAGTGTCTCGTTACGACCTACACCTTATCCCGATTAGCCAGGTATCTGGGTCAACGGTTACGCAAAACTGAAAGACTAATAATAATAATTAAGTATTATCCAACGCGTGCGGGGAAGCCAGAAAATGAAAAAAAAGGAACCAAAAATAAGAAAAAAAAAAAGAAAGAAAAGAAAGAGAGAGAAAAATGAATTAGGGTATTCGATATAAGTAATTTTCGTTAGCCAAAAGGGAAATAAGACCTCAAGTTTCTTATTCCAGGGTCGTACCGGTCCTGGTTTCAGCATCTCCAGGCCCAACCCACCCTCCTGATATAACAGGGTCTCTGAGTAAACGTAATTACGTCATTAGCTCACCGGATATTGACTGTATTATTAGGTCGTATAACGACGCCAGCACACGTTGATACCACGGGGACAAATTGGTAGACATTTCCCGTCCACGTGCGGCTAAACTTTGGGAAGGGAGGTGCAGGGATCTCTCCCTCTTTATAGGGGCCTCTATACAGACTCCTCGTTCTCCCTTTCTCCCCAGATTTCACCACCCCAAAAGTGAACCACCCCCCCCCCCCCCCCCCCCCCGCCCTTGTGCTCGCGGCACAATTCACGCGTCAACCCTCAACAGAAATTGACAAAGTTATGGGGTAACGACAAAACACAGAAGTCAAGAGGCCATTTTTCATCCTTTTCGAACCCTAGTGCGTTAGTTTGTTTTTCTTTTTGGATTTTTTCTTTCTTTTCCCCTTCGCCTATAATCCACGTATCGAAAAAACATCGCAGTATGTTCGGTTGCCTATTACTCTGTTTTACCGACGCTGCTGAAAGGCAAAATGCCCTTAAGTATTGAAGTTGGTTGAGTTCTTCGAGATAGAATAAAAAAGCTTTCCCAACTGATGTTCGATACTTAGAAATTAGCGTTCGATCGTTTATGAAGAAAAGAAGGACTGATTGGCTAATAAATAACCGACACCGGTCGGTAAAACAGTTCGACTATAGGCAACCGGAGTTACATCTGGGTATAAACGAAGTATTTTATAGGCAGACGTCCGCCTTCGACTAATAATGGCTGAATTATATGACATCTTTAACGTCATGATTTCCGCTAATTAGGATGCGGGCATCCTACCGTCGTCCAATTACCGTCGTGTTATTACGAAGCGACTCCCGGGGTTTTCCTTTATCCTTCACCCCCGCGGCTGCCCGGTAGCATTTTATCCTCCCCTTCCCTTGCACCCACCGAGAAATCCTTCTTGTAGTCTTTTTACCGAGTCGCGTCGTTCGCCCAGCACGAAGAGAACCGCGGAGTGGAGGAGGAATTCTCCTCGGTTATTATATGCAAACTTGTCGATCGCGTTTTTTGTTTTCCCGACATCGGGGCTCTTGACGGGGGACGAAATAGCTTCTCGAAGGGTATATGGCACGGGTTGGGTCTGGGGATGAGACGGGGGCAGTCGAGGGGACCGGATGATTACCCAGAGTGAAGAAGCACGAGAATAAAAAAGGGGGGGAAAAAAAAAACAAGAAGAGAAAGGGAAAAAAATGTATAGTATAAAAAAAAAAATAAAAAAAAAATAAAAAATGTGGCTTGCAGCTTAGAGAGGAGAGCGCCGACGAAAGCGAGAGAAGCAAAGAATAACAGGAGGGCGAAATCAGGGCGGAGAGGGAACAGAAAGATATTGATACGCTCGAACCCCGTATAAATACGCAATTTGTCTCGATTCGGGCTTTACTCTCAGAGCTTCGGTAAGCCCGGGTGCAATCTATTACTCGGCGCCTCGCTAATTGAAGGTTTTCGTATATTTTTAAGCCGCTCCTTTTGAACTTGATAATTAAAAAAGGCACCTAAAACACGGGCTAATAATCTCTTCCCTATAAATTCTTACCAATATGCGAGAACGAACGAGAGAACGAACGAAAGAGAAAAGACAGCAGCCGGGGTTGGTTTCTTCAAACAAAGCTCGCTATATTCGAACCACCGAATTTCAACCCTAGTTACACCGATCGTAAACTTACTGCAGGCCCGAAGTAAACCCTAGTTTCTCCAGCTTCCATCGATTACTTTACACTTAGTATATTTACTCCGGCGATTACGGAGTCCGTGGTGCACTGTTACTCACCCCTAATCCTTGAGTTAAACGTTCGGATGTATGTGGAGCCGAATAACTCCTGCTGGCTAATACCCACGTTATAAGCATACGCGTACAAGTGCTGCAGGGAACAAGCTGTTAAGTAGGTACATACATACATACATACATACATACATACACGTATGTGTATTACATGCATTGAGATATCTACACACATATACGAGATTCACAAAATGTGAAGCTGCAGTATGCGAATGAACCAGCCAACAATGAAATCCAATGGTGAATGACCACCGAGAGGACGTATTTGCAATAAAGACCAGACAAAAGCTCGAATCTCGAATATGGCGGTCGACGACGACGACGACGACGGCGACGAAACGGTGGAACGGGATACGCAACTGGATCCCGCGTGCGGAATAGAAGGAGAGAGAAATTCCGAAAAAGATAGAGAAGGAGAGATCGGAACGACGGTGGTATTGGCACTGACAGGTTTTCACCGTCTGGTCGCCGAGGGCTGTTTTAGGGGCGGTTAAGGGGTGCGCGTCGCGACGGCCTGGGGAGGACCTCGCGGTCACCAACGTCGCTTAATTGTGCAGTGCGGAAATACTCAGACAGACGCGGATTCCTCCGATATCGCGTTTCGTACCCACATACCGTATATTTATAGGTATATATGCCATGGTGGGAGGATCGCGTTTTGACGGAGTTTGAATTTGTATCTGAAAGAGATAAGAGGTATATTTTCTAGGAGAATTTTGTTCAGGGAATTAGGAATCGTTCCTGCGGCGAGGTTAATCTCCTCGCGATAAAGTATCGGGTAAATAAATTTTTAACAAAGTTTGATACGGAGCGAGAGTACGATAAAGGAATAGGATGGGGATGGCTAATGGCGATGGGTGAGAAATGGACCGATTATATTCGCATTATATCCCTGTCGATATATTATTTACGACGTCGTTAAGTTAGACGTAAAACTGGCTGATATAAATATTAATCTGCTAGCCATTTATCTTTATCGAGATTCTCATAAATATGGATTAAAAGAAATTCCAGTATTTTAACCCTCGCCGCCTGCCGGGATGCGAACAATTACGTGTTCCGGGTTAATTGACTTTCTTCTTCGAAATTGATACGCTAACGGACTTTAAAATTCATCAATTTGAGGTCAAATCACGCCCCGAGTTACGGGGGTTCGTTTATTACGAAGCCAAACCTCGGGCCTAATTCACTTTTATGTTTTTCTTTACTTTCTTAAATAAAAACGAATGGAATTAACATTTTTTCAAAATCTTTGACGAGAAGATTCCGCGGTATGTATATATACGGAGCTCAGACCCCGTGGTCTATATATCTACCCTGTACCCACCTCGGGACCCGGACAGGTATATAGAAAACCATTATAAAGTTATAATATAGTACTTGAGACACGGAACTTTTCAAATAATTCTTGACTTGAATAATATTATTCGCACGGTATAGACCGCATTATGTGGAACAAAAATACTCGCGAGCTTTTCTAAGGGAGGAAAGGGCAGGGGAACAAAGGAGTTTAGCGAACCCAGAGGGTAGAGGGTACTCCCGATTCTCTATAATCCCTCTCACCCTCTCGTCCTCCTCTTATTACTCGTTCATATTACAACTGACTTATCTTTGAATCGATAAAAATTAAAGGAACCCCAAATCATTCCGTAAATACGTCTACGAGGGTGGCGAAGGGTTTTAATTTGACAATTGGGAAAAAATGGACGAGCACAGAGTGAGCCAAAGATTCCAAAAAAGAAAAAAAAGAAAAATTAAAACCGAAGGGGTAAAAGCTGTGGAAAAACTATTTCAATTACAGTTCGAGTCGGGGTCTGATATACCTCGAATCTGTGTGCGATGCAATTTCAAAGGAGCAGAGAGAGGAGGCGATACGGTACGCAGGTAGGTATCCTTGATAAGAGTGCGGAGAGGTACCGGCCTTTGCGTTTTGGGTGGGTGGAGGCGAGGGTATATACGTATATGCGCGTATACGTCTTTTATGGAAAGAAAACTGAGTGTATATGTATATAATATAAACGGTTCCAGTCAATTACGGAGGCAAGAAGAAGTTGGGGTTGAGGGTAGCGAGAGAGATATTCATAATGGGTCGAAATTCTTAATTCTTAATAACGTAAACGGATGGCGGAGCTTGCTAATAGAATGAGGGAAATTCTCGAAACTGGGAAACGACGTCTTGACAACAACGTGGAAGGACGAGACCGGGATAATGAGGCAGGACTTAATTCCTCTTTATTATACCTATAAGGGAATTATTGTTCCATTTTAAACTTTCACAAGGTATACGGGTTACATATATAGCTATATAAGTAACCTACCCTAGGTAACTATAAATATAATGTACACATACGTAGGTAGACAGTCGAAAGACTAATTAAATGAAAACGTTCCGACGCATTGAGGCATTGAAGCCGGCCGTTTTTTAGCCCTCCCCCATTTCCACCCCCGAAAACTTTTCAGGGATATATAAATATATACAGACGTGTACCTGTATTATATGTACAAGTCTAATTGGTCTCATTGAATAATTAATTATTGTTGCCAGACTGACTCCCTCGGTCCCAACCTCCTCCTGCCGGTCCCTCAAGCCAGGGCATTCGTTCAAATTTCATTTTTCATCGCTGCACAAAGGCCAGATCCCTTTTATAAATGGATTGGAGCTCACCGTTCGCAAATCTATATCGTGGCCGGTGTTTGTTTGGGTGAAATTGGAGGAAAACATTGTGGTAAACCCTCCGGGCTTTCGACAAGCGAGAACCGCCGTCCCTCTATCGCGCGAGTATACGTTACCCCATACATAAATATACCTGCAGTGGTACTATAACGTGGTATGTGTAAGTGAGAGAGGACCGAGTCCTGTTTCATTCCGTTCCGTTCCGTTCCGTTCCATGTACCCTCGAACCCCTCTCTTCACCCCTGCATCCCTCTATTCCACGATTCAGCACCCACAACGAAGCGACATCGCGAGCTCTGAATAGAAGAGCCAAAACTCGAACTCGGATTCAGAGGCCAACACCACCTGCCCGAATCCTGAATAGACCCAGGTCCATTTTACGAACCTAAAATATCACGTCGTAGTCCTCGATCAGGACCTGCATTTCCGGATTCTTCGCCTTTCAGGAATCCGAAATTTCCGAATTCTTGTGTCCTGCGTCTCGAACGTTTCCGAAAATTCGAAATCGCCCCGATAATTCGAGAATTCGGTACCTCTTCGTCATCCGGAAGTAGGAACGATCCTCATTTTCCGAGGACGCAGCGTCGTGCCAGGATCTGTCTTGGGTATACGTATATAAGGTGATATCCAAGTTGTGTATGTCAAGTTGGGAACAGGAAGTTCGAAATGATATCTACTTGGCAGGGCTGAGTCACGACTCACGGTGTTTGTCGGGGTCGGAGGTAGGCACTGTGCTAAGATTTAATTAACACCCTCAGCTAGCTAGGGTGAATGATCCTTTTCCAAGATTCACCGCGTCTACTTGAGATTAACTGACTTACGAGCGTGTACCTGTTTCTCAAATTAACTAAAATTGCGTTACAGATTTCAGGAAGGAATTATAAACGATCTGCACCGATTTATTAAACTCTGAAACATCTCTGCGCCTAGATTCCTCCGTAATCTGTCGCTAACCAGTTAATCTGATCAGGAAGTGTCGCTGTTAATTCGTTTCTTCATTAACGAGCGCGAAACTAAGAACGGACGCTCGAACGCCAGATGCAAGACGCGTCTTTTTTTCCGTCTTTGATAGTCTAGAGCTGCCTTAATTCTGACGCGATGCCAAGACTATGTTTACCCCGGGGTAATTATAACTTGGCTCTAAACTTTCCGTTCAAGTATATAATTTCAGGATAAACTTTTACTGACATTTGCGGGTAAATATCTAGATGTTTAATCGTTTCATTTTTTCTCCATGAAATTTTATATAGTTTTTTTTTTTCTCCTCCCCCCGAAATCGGGTCAGGGATTCTCGGCATGTTCGTAAGGGAGGAAAAATATCCTGCGGGATCGATTACGCGTACATATCTGTTCGTTTACGATCGTCGTTCGGTATCCTGGAAAACGTTATTATTCCTTCTTATTATAATATCCCTTCTATATAATAAAGTAGAGCGAATGAAGGGACCGGGAGACATGACACATCGCTGATCGCTGTTTCCTTCCATACACAAGGCGCTAATTGATTCATCGATTAAAAAAGGCGGGGATCAATCATTCCTCGCGTCCCAGGATATTCGATAACCGAATTAACGGCACGTGTCGATCATCGGATCGAGTGCACGTCTAATTGCCGTTTGAATTCTTCGAGGATCAAGGATATTAAATTCCTGGTTACATAGTCCGGCGAGAATGTCACGAACCTTGCTTTTCAGTCTCAAAAAAAAAAAAAAAAAAAAAAAAAATATCTCGTAGATCTATAGAAAAGAGTACGAATTATATGTGCGTGAGTGGATGGCGACGACTACGGTGGCAATAAAAGATCGCGTGTCGTAGAACGCGCGTACTAGATTCGGAAAAAAAATAATAATAATAATAATAACAATGTCAACGTTTTTTATAGTCTCGAAAGTAAAATTCCTTTCCTCCCATATATTAGATCGGGGAAATAATCGGCGCACGATATTCTCGCGTTAAAAAGCGATTTGCCATGTGATTTATTCGCGAGATGTAATCCGCGGGCCTTGAAAAGAAAATCTCGGGTCGAAAATGTTTGGAAAAATTTCGACTTATGGTCAATTATTTCGCGATTTGATTCGCGACATAATTTTACGTCTTGAGGCTTTGGCTGGTGCGGTTAAAAAGTCGAAAACGAGAAACGGGGTATTGCGTTCTGTGGTCGACAGCGAGAACCGCAGACTCTCGATTCTGGATTCGCCCACGACCCGAACTCGAGTGTTTCTTTGCGGTCCAACGATCATCGGGGTCGCAGAGGTCAACGAAGCGAAGACAAATGACTTTCCGAGACGAGTGTCTAGATTTATGATATGGTCAATGAAAAATAACAGAGCCAAGTACCGCGTTCATTGTCAGCGCCGAGTGGATATATACCTCAGCATCACGGTACTCTCAGACCGAGTCCCAGTCCCGAACCCTCCATAAAACGATCTTGCACAGCTTTTTTTATACTCTCCTTGACATTTCTGACAACCGACTCGCGACTTTTTTCCAAAATTTTGCAATACGGGGCACTTATCGTTATCACACATTCGCCACGATTTTCGCGTCGCAGAATTATTTCGGAGTGATTTCAACGAGCTTTGAGATAAATTACGACCCCGAAACTTAGGACGAATCTTTAAAACGCAATTTTAATCGAAATCCTCGGGTGATTACCTCCGCTAGGAAGTGGAGAGAGGTGGAACGGGCCGCCTCCGTATATCTTGGATAATCTCCGTTCTCTTGGCTGTACTCGAATCCGTCAATTCGAGCGATTGTGGAAGTAGATGTCGTCTGATCCTCAGCCCATAGGCTCCTAATTTATCCTGATTAAATCCACCGCATATACATATATATCGATACTTCGGAATTTGAAAATTAATTTCCTCAAGCTTTTGACTCTCGATCCACGATAACGATATCAAAGAGTATAAGAGTAAGGAGGAAACGGATCGAGACGAATCACGTTCGGTGGTGTTAATCGTGGAGTTGGTTTCTTCCGGAGGTATCTAATCGAAAGATTCGGGGTCAATCCGGGATCCCTCGATCTCCAAGAGTGACGCGACCCTGAGGGCATGCAGCTTGAGGAATCGGCAATCTCTGTGTATCGTACGACGGGTTGGAGGGTAGGTTTGGTAGTAGATGTCGCGAGAGAGGGAAGACGTTCGGGATACGGTGTTAATCAAGTCCTGGGACTTTTTACGACGATAGTCCGCAGGACCTGTTCGAGGAGGGAGGAAGACCGAGGGGATGATAGAGAGCGAGAGACCAACCAAGACCAAGGTATAGACACTGTGCATTGGCAAGGGTGGTAAAAAGGGAGAAGATTCCTGCGGTTGGATTAGATTGCTCTTTCTCCCTACGACCGGAGTCAGTTTTGTGGTACCTTCAGCCTTCAGCCTGACGTCGATCGTCGTAAATAAATACCTACTGTATGTGTCTCGTGTATAACCGCGGAGGACCCGCCATCTTAATTTCATTTCGCCGATAGGATTTCATCCCCCTGTACCAAAAGAAGAGAAGAGAAGAGAAGAGAAGAGGAGAGAAAAAGAGATCGACTAATTCTTATACTATACGTAAACGTCAGACGAATTTCGTCTTATTTTTAGCCTCCTGATGCCTCAATAAATTACTGTTATTACTTTATTCTTATATCGACCCTTTTCCAAGGGAAGATACGATAGTTTATAATTATTTTAGGCGAATGATATCGAAAGTAAATTTGTGAAATTTGTACCGTTGATAATTATCCTCGATGTGAAAATTTGAATTAATTATCGAACTCGACGAGGGCGGTGTTTCGCGTCGTTGTAACAACACATGTCTCTCTCCTCGCTGCTGTTTAGTAATACCGAATAAACGTATAATAATGAACAAACAATATAGTATACCTTACAAAATGACTTTAGCATACAGAATAATGGCCGAGGGCAGAGTATACAGGACCCATTGCCTCGATAGTCGATACCTGTCAGTTGTCAGCCTCATTCATCGACTGGCTCTGCACCCGAGTAAATTGAAGCATATATATATATATATAAAATAAAAAAAAGATAAAAAACAAGAAATAAAAAACGTTGAACCATTTGGTATCTACCAAAGCGTAGAATAACTGTTATTATCATCAACTGCGATAGTTGGATAGGCAAATAATTACTCGACGAGAAATCAACGAGTCGATGGATGGATTATAATTATTAATTTATTATACTCGGAGAGAATCGAGGGAATCCGTTAATATAATTTTTGTATAAATAATCGCAGCTCGTAATTGAACTATGGAAGGTAATTTTGAAAAAAAAAACAGTGTGAAATAATAATAAGAAGAAAAAAAAAAGTTAAGAAAAAGGAAACGAGGTTGAAAAACAAAAAACAGAAAAAAAAAACACTCGAAAGAAGTGTCAGTTTCTGGAGGCTCGTACACTTTTTCTTCCCAAAGTGACAAGACGGATGAGTGCCTCGCGCCGAGGCTCACCAAGGCTCGCGCGCGCGGTGTCCCGTCGTTGCCGTTGCTGGTGCCGCTGGTGCTGCTGGTGCTGCAGAGTTTAATGAATTCCGCGTTATGAGAAACACCAAGTTTATAAATCACATCCCGGCTAACGACGCGAGGCCGCGAAGCCCAGGCGCGGCGCGTAACTCTCGATTAATACTTGGGAGAGCTGCTCGTCCCTAATTAGGTAGCTACGCACGTGAGATGAAATTTCGGTTTCTATATATCGCGAGACGTGTATGAAACGTAGGTATACACGGTAGTTATAACCGAGAATAAGATCTGAGTTTCTCGTTTTAAATCGATCGAAGGGAAAACCAAAGGAAAAAAAAAGAACATAAATTATCGCAACGATCGTATACTACCTATAAGAATATATTCATCGGAATTGATTAGTCTTCCAAAGAAATGAGTCTCGTCAGCACAAACAAAGGACCAGAAGAAAAGGTAAAGAATGAAAGAAAAAAGAAAAAACGGTGGCTAATATATATCTCCGAAAAAAAAGAAAACGCTCCGGTATTATTCGACATCGCTATGCCGAGGGGAGGTTTGCACAGGATCGTTGAATAAGTGAGGCTGCTGCAATTGTAAAGAACTCGATGTTATCCGAGCTTAAATACCTATGTCGGTCCTTGCTGGTTATCGAAACGACTGATGTAGGTATAGTATATATATATACATATATATATGTACACGAAACGACAGAACCAGACGTATTATCTTCCATACCTCGCAGCTATGCCTCTTCGCCATATTTCATAGACAATTTTTCTTTTCAACGTTTACCTGTATCTTATCATATACCTGTATAAATATGCCTAGATTTAGGTCATGAAAAATATATTTTTATCGTTTCGAGTACAAAATGAAGGTAAAAATGATTTTCTTTTTTTTTTTTTTTCCGTTTAGGAAAGAATGAGGTATAATCCCGAAAATAGTCGTGTCAGAAAACGATACGTATACGAAAGAGCGGATATATTCAAGTTTCGGTGGTTACAGGGTCCGGTAGCTCGAAAGTGACGTCTTGGTGAGAGATGGATGAGGCGGACAGGCGAGTAATGAAATGAATTTAGACGTGAGATAATAAAACCTGATCTCGGCGTGGCACGGCGTTGCCTTGGTTAATTGATCGATGGGGCCCCTTGTCACCGGTCCACGCGTCACTCGACTTGAACGAAACGAAACTAAACGAAACTAAACGAAACGTACCTAAATCTATTCTATTTTTTTCTTTTTCTTCTTCTCTTTTGTTCTCAGATGCAACAAAAACCGAAGATATAAAAATAAAAAAGAGAAAGAAATAAAAAAAAATTGTATACCCTCTTTTTTTTCTTTGTTTTTTTTTTTCATAATTTAACAAATTCGTGTGTATAGTAGTACCTAGAGGTACGATTATTATTCCTCGTTTCACCCAGAACGTCCAGGTTTCATACATATTACCGAATAATAATACAACTCGAAGTATCGTCGATGCGGAATTTACGAATTCACGCTCGATTTGAAACGTTGACAAATATTAGTAACAAACTAATTTGTAAACCTATAGCCCCGACTACAGCGGGAGGGAAAAGAGAGAAAGAGAGACAAAGAGAGAGGGAGAGAACGGGGTACGATTTCACGCCGACTGGTCAATTCATTTCGATAAAATAATTTCGATAACGAAGTACAAGTTTTTTTTTTTTTTTTTGTTTTTTTTTCATTTTTGGTTCATTTTTATTTCCCGATGTAGTAAAACAAACCAAAAAACAAAAAAAAAAAATTGGAATCGTCCGTCATCCATCACTCGTTTTACCCCGGACGTAGGTGTAACGTCCTACACCATGGCACCCCCGGAGCTGTAGCAAATAAGGCGGAAGTGAGCGCGGGTAGGGCGTAAGCTCCGCTCGGTAATCTTTTGGCATCGATGCTGACGCACGTCTCATACGATTTATATTTTCAACTCGTGTGTGTATAGTATAGTGTACAATGTACACATACGCATCGTGCTGGAATATGATTAATCTTTATACACGCGTCTATACACGCGTGTATATTGATTACTTAAATCCTATTTATGACGTTCTAGCTAGCTACCCATACTAATCTGATTTATTAGTATATTGATACTTTATGGCGATTTATATTACCCCAATTGAATAAAATGTTGGAGAAAAACGTTTAACGAGATACAAGAAAAACGATCCGCGGTCGCTTTTCGATTACCGAATATAATTTCCCCGTACCCGAGGCAACGGATTTTAATTGCAAACTATTCAACCTACACGCAGTTTTAGTCATACATATTCATTATCAAGAGTGATCGTCGAATCGGTGAATTAATTAATTAATTGTTTAATTAATACAGTTTCCAAACGATAAAATTAGCTACTCAAACGCTTTGGACTCTTTGTTCGTACACGGAAATAACGATAACGATAATGATAACAATAATCTCGGCATATATGCAGGCTAATTGAATGAAGAATCGATGTCGGATAAATTTATAGATTTCAAGTCAAGAATCGACGATTTCAATCTCGAATCTAGCCCCTAATTAATGGCAGTTTAATTAATCAAAGGAATTAGAAATTTGGCGGATTATCCGGAGCAATTTTCTACTGCGCCAATTGAATGATATGCAGAGTGCAAAAGACCGCAAGGAATATCGAAATTTTTTAGAACGTAATTTTTGCCCAATTTAACCCATCGGCAAAAACTCCCGCGATTCTATACACAATTATAAGCGAATTGAACCGTTTTTATTAATTCGTAATATACAGCTCGTTCCCTCGCCCTGCGTTAACGATAATTAATATCAATATCGACGAACGCCGCGTGCCAAGTTCGCAAAAATATTTCACCTTATTCAATTATGCGAACTTATATTTAATTGTAAATTATAAAAACGTAAAATGAGTTCGAAGTTCTTACCTCCGCCTTTGTCGCCGATCATTCGATCGATTCTATCGCACAAACAAAATAGTTTCTTCAGATCATTCACAGGGATAATCAAGACGATTATTTCTAATTACTGTTTTTGAAATTACGATTATTATCGTCATTGTAATTATCGTTATTTTCGCTGTCGATCGTTTTTAGCGATTTAAATTTTGGACGCGAGTAAAAACTGCGAAGAAATTTCGCCGGTCAAAATTTCTACCAAAGAACGCGAAGGAGCCCGTTTCGGACGGCTGTATCGCGCGAGGCTCGCCGGGCGCGACTGGCGTCGCGACGCCCCGACCACGTGGGCCAACGCTGCCCTACGGCTGACATGCGCGCGGCACCCCCGCCACCTGCGGCAGGTTTATCCACGGGCTGTTCTTGAAAATAATTAAGCTTTTTCCGCCCCGTACCTGTGGAGCCGGGAATAAGGTAGACGCAGGATTCGGAAAGCGCGATAACGCTCCTCGGAATCCCTGATCTTTCATTTTATCAATAAAAAAGTAAAAAACGTAGCGAGAGGTAACCCGAATTGATACTCGAATTCGGCAATGAACGATCTTCCACGTCTTCGACACCGACTGCGTCCATCTCTCATGATTATACCTCCTATTAATGACTTTACAACTCATTCCCGAGCCACGAATTAGAACTTGACTTATAACCCGCCGACATGCATTCCGTGCGCGACGTAATTATACTCTGTACCGGCCATTCTCTTAATTGTGAGCAATTTTTCCCGCTGCCTTACCTCGCGATTAGTAGAAATTTCTAACGCGAGTTTTTCCTCCTCGTTCGTGAGCCAGCGCTTGAATATATTTCGCTTTTTCTCTCTTTTTTTTCGATAGAAATTTACCAGAATGTAATACGCGTCCAATTAAACTTCAACTATTTGCCCTAATCAACTTAATCGCGATTCAAGATTAGCCGCGATTAGTCCGCCGCCAAGTATCGAACGCAAGACTAGTAGTATGCTACTGTGTGAGGCTAGAACGTACCTCTAAGTGGTCACAGACAGTAGGGCGAAGAACCCAACCGAGATGTCTGACCAGTCAACGGCTACAGCTACTTGAAACTACTGACCCCGGTCTTTTTCACTGTTCTCTGTGGAAATTCAGCAGCGTGGAGTCAATAGGTGATGAAAATTCGACTCAGTGACGAATTTTTTGAATAAAAATACGAAATTAATATTCGGAAAGTTTGATTTAAGTAAAATTAGAACACTATCAAGGAACGAGTCAGGATTTTTGCTGGCAAGTGAATAGCGTGGCTTATCTCTGTTCCCGGCGTTCTCCGAGCAGTCGAAGTCGTTCTCTAAAGTCTCAACGAGGCGAAACTAGTACGGACCTTTTCTCTCGACATCGAGCTTAGCTACAGATATATATCTGTTCCCTAGACTTAGCCAAGATTCACGTAACGGCCGTTTCATCGACGTATTCGTGTCAGGTAAAACACGGCCCGGGTTCATCCCCGAGCGCAAATCTTCTTTGTTTGTAAAAGCGTTCCTTGACCACGCCGCGGTATGTACGGTTGCAGTGCGGGAGGCGCGGTTTTGAGAAATGAAAAAATCAAGTCGTGGGAGGAGGGTGGAGGAGGAAAGAGAGAAAACGGGAGATGAAACGGAGAGCCTGAGGATTCCGGTGGAAGCTGCTAATTACCAAGGCTTGTTTGAATCGTTATATACGTGGTAACCATCGCGGCGAGTAAGCATAGAAGCGGGTGCCTTTCATTGAAGCAACCTGCACAGCATACGGACGAAGAGAATCGGCCGGCAGTGTCTCAAGCGTGTTAATTAGACGTGCTTTTGTTTCGCAAGAAGCCAAAATGAAGCAAATATGAAAGCGACAGTCGTGATATGGCATGGGACGAGTACTCGGGATCATTTGTGAAAATAAATGTGAATTCGAGATGAAAGGAATATCACGGATAGACAAACGTCCCGCGATTATTTGATCACCGATTTCAAATGGAACTTTTTCCTCGGAATGATTTCGGAGTTCTAAGTATTCCGTATTCCGTAACGAGCTACAAAATGTCGGTGATATCATCATTTGTCTGTTGAACAAATGACAGAGACCAAAGAAATCCCGAGGGGCAGTTCTGCACCGAGCGGCAAACTAAACGACAAACCGCCTTCCTTCCTTCCTTCCTTCCTTTACTCCAGACAATGGAAAGATATTTACTTCTCTTCTCTCGACATTCGTGTCTCGGTTTATCTCTTCATTCTTCTTACACCCCAGCGTCTCTTATTCCTCGTCCTTTCAAACCGGTGCATCGCACACATCGCAAATATATATATATATAGTATATATTCACGTCGACGAACCCTGCAGTACAAAACTCCGTGAATACGTGCATACATACACATGTGTGCAAAACGACTCCAGGAATTCTAATATAAAGATCGTAAAGCAAAGGGACTGAATTACTTGACATATATCTTTTGTCTAACGATTCAGCAAAGATTTTTCTATACATCCATCCACCTATCCCCATATAAGTATAGCGAAAGCTTTAGTTTTCACCCCTCATAGAAAATGTATATCCGCGCATAGACACACTCACACGCGTCCCAAAGCTGTTGGAATATTCTCAGAGTATTAGCGCTAGCGGGTGAAGAGAAATGTTATGAATAGATGTTATACATGTTATATATTATATGTATATATGTATTTAGAAGGCTGCCCCAGCGAGGAGGAAAGGAGAGTAGACTTCGTCTGTCCCGTTGGAATTATAGTTACTTCTCTCCCGTTTCAGGGCTCGACGTTCGGTATACATATGTATATAGTTATGTACACCATCCCCCGTTAAGCTCAGAGCCAGAATATCAGAATATGCCGGTCCGTGCTTTCCGTCGCGTCTCTTCCATCCAGCCTCCCTGCCTGCCCACTATTC
The DNA here is from genome assembly GCA_963966615.1 of Tenthredo amoena. Classification (NCBI taxonomy): domain Eukaryota; kingdom Metazoa; phylum Arthropoda; class Insecta; order Hymenoptera; family Tenthredinidae; genus Tenthredo; species Tenthredo amoena. The sequence goes on from OZ016486.1 coordinate 12,067,759, forward strand.
CTACCCATTTCCACCCCGCGTCGTTTCCGCGACTGACTGCTGTTTACATTTCAATTATCCGAAGCTTCACAGTACCATTATTAGTATTTGCATGATTTAGCAGCTGAAGAAGCGTGCGCCTACCTTATAAAGGTCTTAAACATTGGTTGCTGTATGGAATAATCCTATACTACGTAAAATAGCCGCGAAATATCAGCCAGGAATATCGCGTAAGCTTCCCTCATCGTTTCGTACCTCCTCGTATGGTTGACGAGAAACTTTTCTTATTCTCGCAACATTTACCGCACAGAACGACTTCACGGTTCGATTATTATCTCCCACTGACACATACGGAGGAAATTTCCGTTTTAAACTTTTACTTCGAAGAATCGAATAACTCAAATCTATATACGTAACTATACTATATAGACAGTGGAGCTTTTCTTCGCGTTTCTCGACGAGATCTCGCGATGCGTCATCCCTTGCATTTATTTATATGCTTAGGGGTGTTTCTTCGGTGTCCGTCTCTCTCTCTTCGATTCTTCGCGTTCGTGCGGGGTAGCTCGCGCTTCGCTTCGCAGCTCGACCAACGCCGACCGAGCTTTTCACCGTTTCCGTAGTTAAAAGGTACTATATTGTACCGCGACACACCCTCCGAGCCGCGGACCTGCACTAAGAGCCTTTTTCCCATTCCGTCGACACGTTCAGAAATCTAAAAGCTTTGAAATTTTATAACAGCTGGGGAACTGCACCAGACGGATTCAAATTTCTAATCACCAAGCTCATGGACTCAAAAAAAAAAAAAATAAATAAAAATAAAAAGAAAAAAAGAAAACGCCAACCGATACGGTTAGTATGATAGAAGCCTATTCCCCGGCTCCCTGGCTATATAGGAACACGTTTTCCCCATCCAGACCGACTGTGTATCGGTGATCGACAACGACGTCTTCTTATCTTTAGCCCGACTCCTCTCAACTGCAGTTACTTCGTTCTTGAATGGTTCGCGATCCTGGTCTTCGAGAACTATCGTACGATCTGATATTTACAAAGTTGCCAAATAAAGGGGATATGTTACTGCGGAGATGGAACCCTCGGGATTTCCGACCACCCGAAGGGAGGTGTTACGGGCTTTGGTGACAGATTAGCTCCAAGATCTTTTTCGCTAACCATCGAATCCCCCAGCGTCTTATACCTCTTGCTTCCAGCCGTGAACGAATAAAGAAATCAGAAAGATTCTCTCCTCTGGTATTTTTTTATTTTATTTTTTTCCTCTTCTTCCTTAAGGAATATCTTGATTTTTACACCCCGAGTACTTTACCAATTATATTTTCCTAACTGAATTAGTTCGCGATGAGGTATTCCTCCTTTTTCAGGCGTCTAGGTAAGCAGCTTCTCCTTCTTCTCCGTTTTTCTTTTATTTTATAATAAAAAATGAAAAGAAATAATACCAAAAAAAAAAAAAAACCAACTTGAACTCTCCTCGCTTTTATAAAAGCGCGATTTCTTTACTCAAAGTTTTGAGGAGTTTCTTCGACTGAAAAAAGTCGGTCTGCATTGATTCAAGCTCATCGTATGCTATAGGTATAGAGACAGAGAAGCTCGCTCTTTCATATTCGAAAGAAAGAAAAAAAAATATAGAGTCCCCACGCAAGATATGTCGTGTTGTAAAACAGGGCCGAAAATAACTCCCAGAATCGCGATAAATGTGTATACAATACAATAAATAAATAAGATCCCAGTCACATAGATAAGACATATTGATGGATATTATCACGAGTAATGCCCTCGAGGTGATCCTATAGGTTTGTTCGAGCCTTGTTTTTCCGCTACTCTTACACCCTATATCGCGTGCGATGATATCTGAGCGGGGGTGGAAAATTCCAGCGACGCTTCGGGGGTTAAGGAACCCCGTGGATTCCCATAAAGAAACTCCGACTCGTCGAATTTCCGGTTTGCACGACGGTGCATGCCGCCATATTTTATTCTTTCAATTTATACTTATCCCTCCCGTACCATATTACTCCCTTACTCTCAGGGCTGTACAATTTAATGATAAAATAGGTAAAACCGGAGTCTGAAAATCCCTCTTAAAAAAATTGCAATATTCGACCGCTTTAAATCCTCCCATGTACTACGTATTTTGCACCCGGGTTTCATAGCCGCGGTAAAAATTTGACCTAGGGGTTGGCGCGGTCGAGGTTCGAATAGTTGAACCGAATTGCCCCCGGTTTAGCGGAATAGAGGAAGGGCTGGAGCAGCGAGAGACTCTCGTCGCGGGCGTTCTGCCCCCGGGAGGCCTTACGTATGCCGAATCCACATCCTCGAGGATTTATAGCCGCAGAGTCCGATGCCACGATGCTGCTAGAGGTTCTGGACCAGTTCTGGCCGCAGGGCGTGCACCACCGCTAGTCAGTGGTAGAATATTAGTTTCAACTCGGAAGGTCGCTCGTGGGAGCTCTTGAACACGCGCCAAATACGATGCAGTTACTTGAATTTTTTTCACCAACCCCATGCTGCCCCTGGATAGCTGGTATACATACGTACATACGTGTACATGAATTTCCTCTAGTTTTTTTTAAATGGTCGGAAAAATGAGCAGAAACGAATCGGGGTAATTTTTTTTTAACGATTTCGTATGGTGGTGAAAAAAATCGGCTTTTTCATTTTCTAAAATCGAAGAAAATTTAGATCCGTTTTATCAAACGGGCTAAAAAATGTACGGGGCGGATAACTCCGGTGTGAAGAAAGGGGTTGTAAATTTGGAATTAAAACAGCTGGACTGTGGAAGCGACGCGACGCTATCTTCCGCAGTTTTCCGGCTCGAAATATACCCCTGAAATAATAATGGAATTAAGCTTTACACGCGATAACAAACCTTTGCCATATAATTTAGCGAATCCTATAAATAACGGAAATCTCCCACCCTTAACTGATCGTAATTGAAAATGCAGCTCGCTCCGGCTTTCCGCTGTGCCAACGCGAATGCGGGTCTTCTAATATCCCTGGGGTTAAATTACCATTAGACTTTGATTCGGAATAAAATTTCCTCGGTATTTCCCTCGCACGCAGTCCAGGACAACACACAGTCACCCCTTTTATCGGTCTGGTATCAGAGCGCCAACGGATGGCCGTCCTTTATTCGTATTTGCATGCTCGAGAGGCGAAGCTTTCTCTAGGGGTGAGTTTGCGGCAGCGCCGACCACCACTGTCCAGAATAGAGATCGGCTGGTCCTGATGTCTGCCCTCGGTCAGTCCGGGTTAACCTGGCACTAGAAAATCCTCAAATATGTTCGCCAGAGTCACGTTGATCAGTCGATTTATAGTCTCGACTTTTTCCCTCAAACTCTCCCGTCATTCTTCGTTCAAGGGCTTTGGAAACGAAAGGGTGAAAAGGTGATACAAGCTTTTACTTTTCAGGGTTTGAATTCCGAGTCTTACGTCGAGCGATTTTCATTCCGCGTTAGTATTTCACCGCTGAGTTTTTCCCCCACTCGGTAATTCAATGCGGCATACAAATTCTGGAAAGGTATATACGCGGGGTCGTATAAGCCGAGAATTACGACTCCCGGTAATCGTGGAATGCGCGGGTAAGTACCTAGGTACAAGCCAGCTTTCTCGACTACTCGCATCGCCTCCTCGAGCTTCTTTGATTCCGAAAGAAATTTTTTCACGGATCGAAAGAAAGAGGAGAGAATTTTCATACAAAGACGCTTCAAAATTCCTCATTTCTTATTTATATCATTTCCTTCCACCATATTGGATGATTTTCACCCGATCGGTCAGACGCCTTCGACCACAGACGATGATATTCGGTGGAAAGATTGAGGCGTCGCATAGTGCCGTTACATTATGTAGGGAGAATATTTGCACCTGGATAATACCGGGCTGGCTTATCCTTCGTTGAATGGATAGAAGTGGAGATTTATAACTTTGAAAGGACTCGGATCCCCGTCGATGCCGAGGAGATTACATGTCTCGGTGTGAGGAGAGGGAAGAACGAATAGTGCGGATTCGAGTCTGCAAGTACGCAGATATACGGAGACGGTGTGTGTGCCTTTGCATCGGTGTGCATTACCTGTACATCGAGCACTCCGATCTATCGTTTCGATATTAAAGAAGTGATACGCCGCTTCTGAGCTGATATTCCCACCATAAACCAGACGATATTTGATCTTCCGAGTCGGTATCACGTTCTTGAACGACACGCAGGCGGACGTAACGAGCGTAATCACCTATATAGGTACTTGACACACGTATTTACACGTGCTGAAAGGGACTACCTGGCTCAAAGACGAACACGTTGGTTACATTTGCTCTTTGCCAAGGTTCGAGACCCCGGCTATGCACACAACCAGGTAACGTCTAATTAGCGCTAAGTCTGAGGGTCTGACGATGATGCGGTGTTAGTCGGACAACGATGATTAGCCTTTGATCCGGACTGAATTTTACCCCTTTTTTTTTTTTTTTTTTTCTTCAGGGGTGAATATCATAACGAGAGATGAAAGCGGTTCCGGTCAATCCGTTCCGTTATCTCCGACGATGAGGGGATTTAATTAAACGAAATCTAGTTCGGCCTCGGAGTCAGTTTGTCCCGGTCATCGAGTCGGAGTTGTAATTAGAAAGTTGGGCCATCGAGCTAGGCGGCCAATTGTCGGTCGGGGGTTGCGTTTCGCCCTGTTCTACCCGCCGCCACCACCCTCACTGCCTTTCGTTCTCGCGTTTGACGGAGCCAATGACAGGATATTAAAGTCTAGGTAGCCCCGAGACTCCAGACTGTAAATATCCTTCGGTAAATATACCTTCCCATCCAGTTTAAGCCGCTTGGTTCACTTTGCGTCTACATTATATGCTCGATAATAATTCCAGACCCGTGAGCAGACCGGAGGGTCCACATACTCGAGGATAGAAATCTATACGGAATTCACGATCGTCGTTAGATTATTCCAGAATTTTTCTGTCCCATTTAACTCCGGGGGTGTGACTCAATTAGCTAATCTGATCTACCGCCTATTACCTCGTGTACATGGGTACACATAACATCGTTGTTTGAGTTTCGACCTCTTTTGTTATCTCACCCTAAACCCTGGCTAAAACTAACTTAGCAAAGTCACCGAATGGATAGACACTTGGCCTCGGTTTACGAAGGGTGGAAAACTTCGACGCAAACGGAATGAAAAACCGTTTTCAAACTTGACGTTAGAGCCGACGATCGAATCTCGCCGGACTATCGTCAACCGGGCAATTAGCCTTATGGTAAAGTTTGAGTAACAGGTGCTGGTTGGGATATGGCGGATAGTTCGACCAGGTTCTCGTTTATAGTTTGGAAGCTATTTTTTGGTTCTCGTTTTAACAAGTTTTCGGAAAAGGCGACCGAGCCTTTGCTTATAAAATATACACTCTCAGGTACATCGAGGATAATTTAGAGCTTGTTAAATATGGGAAACTCCGCTTTGAGCGAATATATGAATGCCAATGATGAGATTTCCCGACGCTATAAGGTACGTACTTTGGTGAAGTTAATAAAGACCAAGCTGAGAAAACGAGGGCCAGACCGAGAGCCAGAGGAAGAGAGAAATACGACGAGACGGATGGAGCAACGAACGGCACGGGGCACGCAAGGCCGAGGTTTACTTACGAGGTCGGGGGTCAGGAGGCCTCGGGTAACGAGGGTAAAGCACGGAATATACGAACTTGGTACTTTCAACGTATGTACATCGTTCGGTCTTGAGTTTCCCATCGTAAATCTCAATTTACAATCGGCTTTACCGATACCGGACAAGGTTTCGTCTTATCTCGCGTTTTCATTCGAGAAAGAGAAATACGTGGTGGAAGTGGAATAAAGGAAGAGAGTACCTCGACGGTAATGAGAAACAAAGCTTTAAACTGTACGCGAAATTCTGTTTGGAATTGGAGGTAATTGGCGCGCAGTATTCTTAAGAGAATTCGGAAACACCTAGCGCAAAACGTGGCAGAGAATTTCTGAAACTCGTTCGATTAATAATTCAAGTTTTTGAGGAACGCCAGATGGAATGTCTCCGGCATTTCCCAACTATCACCGTCCCGCTCTGGATTCCCTCATGGAATTCGCACTCTGTTCTTAAGCGAGAGATTTGAATTTCTGAACAAAAACCGGAGGCGAAATTCACGCTGCTAATTCCGTAATCCAAACCCTGGGTGTAACTACGTCGCGTAAAGAGAAGAAAAATCCGCTCCAAGTTTGCCTTCCGCGGTATGGACACACGCCGTACGAACTACCCCTCTCCAAGGATGCAAAGAAATACAATATACATCGTTCCGATTTCAGTCTCACGGATTACGGGCATTCTCAAAGAATAGGAGAACGAGGGTGCACAGGGCGAGGAACGAAACCGGCGGAAGCTGCAGGGCGAAGAGAAGACAGATTTTCGGAATACGAAAGCGCGGTATATATCTCTGCTCGAATAGGCAAATGTATGGTTTTTCCGATCCGGCATGAGAGACCGATCCGAGTATTTTCCATCCCCATACTATCCGGAGCTGGGGATTAAGTTAGCCAAAATCGAATCGCGGAGGGTATTCGGTTCCGCATCGAGTCCCGGGCTCCTTGATACGAGGAAAACATACGTCGAGCGAATCTCGTTTTATATGCATATTGCCTAATGCTAGAAACTTTTCAATCCGTTGAAAATACACAGAGATATAGGAGACGCGATATAGGTTCCACGTATGTCCTCGTACTTCTCACCGAGTTCTTTATCAAAAAATTGAAAAACTCCCGTGTCTCCTCGCGGTTCGCGAATCGCTCCGGTAAGAAGACAAGACTAGGTATATAAGGTGGAAGGTGGAAGTTGGAAGTTGGAAGTCGGAAGGTGATCGACCCGCGCAACGTCCACCGAGGCTTTGCAAACTGCCGGTTTAAAGTGCAGCCTAGCCGGTGTGCAGTGAGCGTGCAAAAACGGCAATCCTGCCTCCTCCAACCCCTTCAATGGGACCTCAGAGTCGGGGAGGTCTTTAACGAGACCGTCTAGTTCTCTATACCTGTACCTACCACCCTGACTGCCAGACCATGTTCTGATGTTCGCCTGACCCATATATCAAGACTCTAGAATGTTGATGCAGGCCTGAGTCGCCGGGTATAACAAATTACCAGAAATTTTATGATCGGACTCGTTTATTCCCAAAATAAAGCTGAAAATAACATTTTCGAATTTCAATATTAGAGACTCGCAAAATTTGACTTAAAAATTTTGAAACTAAGACCACCGGAGATGTTTTTGGGTGTTTCTGTTGGTTTTTTTTTTTTTTTGTTGAATCGTTGAGTGTATACAGGGATACCGTCGAGTGCCGTAGTTCGACGGGTTAATTCGTTTAGCAATTCACACGGGATTAGCTGGGATGAAAAGAAAAACGTTTTAACGCAGCAGCCTGTTCGAGAGAGAAAGACAGAGAGAGAGAGAGAGAGAGAGAGAGCGAGAGAGGGGTGGAGAGAAAAGTAGAGAATTGAATTCCGCCGCTTGGGTTGTTTTGAAAGAGGGATAAATTCTTATGACAGGAGTCTGAAATTATGACGTTGTAAAATCGATGTGGGTGCTTTTGAAGGAAATTGTTCGAGGACCTCTTCTCCCCACCTCGCACTTCACAATTTTCGAATAAATCGCCTTGCCTTTTCCATTTTATTAATAAAATATCTAAGACTTTGTTCCATGGATTGAAAAATTAAAATAACCTTTTTATCCTTTTCAAATTATCCCAAAATTCAAAAGATCCGATTTCGGAAAATATCCCGTATTCGTGCTCAATCTTTCCGCCTTGAGTCGAAAACAGCGTTGCGATTAACCACGGGGTAGATAGGGGGAAGGCTGAGCCTGTTTCTCGCTTACATGACAATTCCTGACAAATCTTTCTTATATAGGTACGCTTTTGCCGAGGGGTAACAACGGGGACGAGACCAAGGGAGACGATTTTTCCACCGAGTTGGCCACAGACCTCGTCGGCGACGGGTTCCATTCCCCGACAACGTCGAAGAGGACGGGGCAGGGCGACGTTGAACCCGGCTCGAAACAATTAAACCGCAGAATCTCACCGTGGTAAAAAGTAAACTGCTGAGTACGACGAGTGACTGTGGTGCGTAATTGCATTAGTCGCGTTTGCATCGCCGAGGTTACCTCTCGGTTCCTAGTTCCTGGTTTTCAGTCTCTTGCAATGGCGGGGGGGGGGAAACGCGTATAGGTTTAAGGGATGAGACGGCGCTGAAGAGACAGAAAAAAGAGAACGAGGAGAGAACCGAAGAACTGAAAAGGTTCCAGGTCTTCCATATACTTCGGGGAGTAGTGGGAGAACGAAAAGGAGGAACGGGGTTTGAAAAAAGCGTCGGAAGGCGACGACTGGCGAAAAACGGTGTCGATGAGGGATCAACGGTGCGATTGGGTTACATTGTTCACGGTATTCCACAAAGGATCCAGCGCTATACCGGAATCGGTGAATCCCCGCTATTCCTTTCCCAGCCATCAATTTAAACGCGGAGACGGTAGCCTCTAATTCGGATATTCGCACCTCCCAGATTTCGATTGATTTTCACAAGGGGATGTATATCGTGTCTCGTTTCCGTTACGATTTTTCCCCACGGGGCGAAGAATTAGCTGAATGAATTAAAAGGAGGAAAACAGAAAAAGAAAATGATGAAAAAATGGGAAACCTCGATGTACGTATATATTTTATGGCATTTCATCGAATTTTATGGAACTAGAAACGGCGAACGGCGAATGTCAGCCAATATCATCGACCCGGGAGCCTCGACTCTGCAGCACGTCTTCTTCGGGCAATACGCGACCCTCGATAGACCATTTCACATGCATACCAAGGCGGATCTTGACCGTGCGTCTGACCCGCTAGTATTTTTTATTGGGATTTACGGTATCAAGAAAAAAACTCCTGACCACGTATGTGTACACATATGGACGTAAAACTGGGCCACCGGTCCATTCTCTGGCCTACATTATATATACATAAAAATTTGAATACCATTTTTATGATTCATCGACCGCAATCCTCCCTTGAAATATATTTTTCAAATTAAAAGAAAAGGATAAGAATAAAGTAAAATGAAAGGAAAGAAATAAAATAAATAAGATAAGTTTTGCTTTTGCGAGGGGAGATTCCGGAGAGACGAATTTCTTACCGTTCCGTGTATAGTAGGTATAGATGTATACGGCACCCTTGAGTGGCAATCGTTAGTGATTAAATTTGAATCCCCAGTTTCTCTCTATCTCTCCCTCAGTCGTTTCGAAGAGAAATTCATAATTACTTGGGTAAAGTTGGTTCATTGTGAGACGGCGTTGACAGTCGTGAGTTCGGATGATGGTCCCGGGGCATGAAGAGGCTAGGCACGAAGTACCGAATTTGGAGAGCATTGTGTTCGTTTATAGGTCGTAAACCGAGAACGATAAAATAGTTTTGGTCTATCGGCGTATAGTAGGAAAGTTCGTTTTATACGATCTTGTCCTGGACCAGCGAACGACTGGACAGATGCGATTACCCGACCCCCTTTCCTCATTGATAGGACGTCCTCGACGTAGTTAATTGAAAAGCACCGGACGTAAGAACTCGAGAAGGTCCACTTGTCTCTCGGATAACCATTATTTTTATAGCTCTTTATACTCGCCGGTACAGATCAAGGGGAGGGAAATAGAATTGCGAGTTAAAAAAATTACACGACGAAGGGAAATAAATGAAGGAAAGATATGAAGGGAAAAAAAAATAAGGAAAAGGGTAGAACCTGCGGGTACGCGACTTTCGAAGATAATTAGTGTAGCCGAAGTAGCCGAAGGAGGAGGAGAACGGAGACGGATAGAAATATCGAAGTAATATAATATCCGTAGTGAAATATTTTTCTTATTTACTTTCATTGTTGTGTAAAGGTAGAGGGAAGGTATAAAGAGGAAACTCTGGTACTCGAGCATCGAGGCGATCCCCGCGTAGCTGCGTCAGCGAAGCGTAATTTTCGCCTCATTAAGTACGGTGTATTCATGCAGCTATTATGTAAACATAGCTTAAAAATCTGATCCCTTAAATGCGAGGTACAGCTACGGCGGCAAAGAAAAATGAACAAATTTATACATTAATTATGCATGAAATACACCGCGAACTTCACTCGCTCTACCACGACGCTGCCCTCCGCATCTACGCCCGAAGTATAGGGTGCGGAAAAGGGAGCGGATGACCGAAACTCGACGTCAAAATCCCAGAGCAGATAAACGAGGGGAATAAACTCCCGATTTTTCATTTTTCATTTTTCATTTTTCATTTCAATCAGGAAAGTCCAACGATCGCTGATTTCTCCTGGATCGAAATTTCCCCAAAAAAAAGGCGAACCCAACGTCTAAAATCTCGCTGCAGTAACAAGCCCTCGAATATTCAAGGGAGTTATCCGATTCGTTGAAAGTGTCATCGCGATCCCCTTGCACCCGGGACGCAGATCCCTTCTAGGGTAGAAAGTTACGTATCGGTTGGTCGAAGGGTGGATGAAGGTACAAAGTTTGCGGTAAAATGGCAGGGCGAAAGCACCGTGTATACCGTAAGCTACGTACACATACCATGGATCTATAGTATATAGTGGGTGTAGATGAAAAGGGGGAAGTTCGCTCCGATGGACATCGAAACTTGCGGTTAATAATAAATTTATCTATAAAGTATAAACTTATACGTGGCTGGGAGGGGCGATAGTAGCTTACAGGGAACAGCTTTATGTGGTAATTTTAGTTCGATGAAATTTAATGCCTCGATTCGACACATACGCACGTACGATCAAGCTCGGGTACTTGTAGAGGCTCGAAACCACGGACACCAGCCACCAGCTATGACAGGGTGTCGTTAAAACCGAAGCTACGTCAAATCCCCGCGGGGAATTATATATTTTTAACGATCGAAAATTCTGCCCTGTTTCAACCCCCTCGTTTACTACTCAGAGTCATCAATTTATGGTACTCTAAAACAATTACAAACTGGAAAATTTAATTGCTTCGCTGTCAATGCTGTACGGGGTATATGAATACACGTGTACTTCGGGATATACCCGAAATATCCCTCGAATAACGAAACGAAATAATAAAAGCTGGGATAAAATTATCGTAAAAGCTTCGCTACCGAAACTGTTATCTCTTGGCTTCTTCTCATTTCGATTAAACTTTCCGTCACACGATAAATGTATACGTTGTAAAGAATTGTACACGACTGCAGCCAAGAGGCTGCACGCTGCCCTTTAGATCGGATCGGATCCGCGACCACCTCGAAGCTAACAGATGGAAGTGTCGGGGTTCGGATAGAGTTACCGGGCCCTGAGAGAACGGGGGGAAAATAAAAGGTGGAAACGGACCTACCCTAAATTTATGAAATTAACTGAGACACTGGATTTCAGACTTGAGGAGATTCTGGAATACATTTTTTTTTTTTTTTTTTTCAATTTGGGTAGATGAGGACTAGAGAGAGAAAACAGTGAAATAAAATCAATTTCATGGCTTTGAAACGTCGCCGGGTTGATCGGGGGTCTAATGAAGGTATATGTAACGTAACTATATGCTGAATTTATCTGAAAAGCGATATACAGGCTTAAGTACGTGAAGCTGCAGCTCGGTATACGCGGACAGGTCTCATTACTGGTTGGAGCGGATCAAAACTTTGAGACTACTACGTTTCTATAACCTGGAGCACAGAGTCTCTTTGATCTTTGAACGAGCTATGCTAATGGATCTATTTCAGTCCGGTAACGGTAACGGACGAGAAATAAACCGATCTGCATCACGGAACGTGGGCAGAGCTGTACCTATATCTGGTTATGGTATAAAACGCCGAAAATATATTAAGGGCATTCCAATTACCGTTTGATAAAATAAATGAGAAAAAATCGTATGAATAAATGAGAAGAAATAAAACTGAATAGGCGAAAGGATCTCGTTATGCGTACAAGGGATCGCTATATTGTCTTCTCAGACCCTGCAGGCTCTTCTAATAGTTGACTCGAGATACATTCATCCCCAACATCCGTTCGGTCAAACTTCCCTTGTATATAGGAAGAGAGAAGCCCCGGGGCTGAGGTATCGCGTCTCTGCAACCCCTGATTAAAATATCCCGGATATCCTGACCGTCCTGGACGGTATCGGACGGTCTCGGACCTCCGCCTCTCCGATTCGAGCACGTATCGTTCGTACACATACGTACATATATGAATACGCGGAGGAAAATAATCAGTAAGAAATATATAGTAGGTATACCATCGGTAAAGATTATTGAGAAACTTGTAAGGAGGAAGGGGGCGCATCGTGCTCCGAATTCGACGGAATAATTTCCTGATTCGTATCAAATGTACGATTTTCATATAGGTATACAAACGTATGCGAATATACATAAAGGTATACGCGTGTGTCGACGAAGCAGATAGCGTTCATCCCTGTTTATAAATTTTCAGCAATAATGTAAAAGGGATGATTTATCATGCATACAAAAATGGAAAACAAAGTGTATCCTAAAACAGGGTGGTGTATATATATTTGCAGCTGAGATATCGGCCCATTAATTTCCGTGGTATATATCTTATTGATTCTTATATTATGCGACGAAGCGTACCGGAATAATTTGTCTTAGGGTTGGTTGCTTAGCTTTGTTCAATAGGGTGAAGAACCGAAGACGAGGAGATAAATATACAGAAATAACGATGGCTAGGGGTTGATAATTTCTTCGGAATTTTTATTCATTCGTAACGTCCAGCGGTCAGATCTGGAATCTGGATTTTAACGAATGAGAATCCGGACGTGTTAAGACTAGGATTAAATGCGAGATGATAAGATCGAGCGATCTACTCACTCTAAGACCCTCGAGTCGTGAACGCACGTACTCTGCTCGTCCAGCGACTTCAGGACTTCCAACAGCGAACGAGCCCATGTACTGTAACAAAAACAAAGAAAGAGAGTAAGTTCTGCCTCTCGAAAGGGACACAATCAATTTCGGTATATTTTAAATGGTCACTGATCCTCGAAACGAAAGGGGGGCTCTCTTCCCCGCGACAAAAGATACGAGGGAGAGAGAGAGAGAGAGAGAGAGAGGGAAAGAGCGAGAAAGAGAGAAAAAGTCACTTTGAACAGGGGAGAGACCTTCGGTAAAGAAAATCTTCCTCGAATCTTCTCTGCAACGAGAAAATGAAAGATTCGCTCGTAGAGCCAGGTATATAGGTAGATTGAAAAACGATCCCTACTACTTGATATAAACCCCATTATATACCGTGGAACCAATAAACTCCGAATTGGTAGACGAAGGCCTCGAGGCCAGGGCATATGCCGGAACGCAGGATACACAGGACTGTTTGCAGTCGCACAAGCCAGGAACTTCGACCGTGGTCCATCGCTGGCTATACGGACACCGTAATACACCGATCGATTTCAACCTCGCAGGGTTCCAATGCCCAGCTGTGCTCAGTGCAAACAATATTCCTTGCAATATCAACCCCTCTGGCTGACCGCGAATAAGATCTTCTGACCATGTTACGTAGATTGGATTCTGACAATCTGAGATGGAATCAGCCTTCATCTTTTCTATATACCTACGTGAACTTTGGGTATATCTACTCGTGTGATGAGTAAATATATCGTCTCTTCATTTTTCTTCGCAAATTCTGGTCAATCGAGAGCCTGGGATCATCGAAGGGTGGTTAATGATCTTCACTGAACTTTTTTGGGCTTTCGGAATTTTCTTTCTGGAAATTCTACATCGTCTCACAAACGAATTCGGAACTTCAACCCGGGCCCCGAACTTTGTATCGAACCTTTGCACTTGACGATTGCGATTAGTACTTCGGTTTGGTTTGATCGTGAGTCTGGTTGGGGAAATTCAAATAAAGCTATAGGTATATGTATGTACGTTGATTAACGAGTGGGTATGGCTGCTGGTTTGGGTCGGAAGAGAAACTTGAAACTGTATATGTACCGAGCCAGTTCAGTTTCGCCTATTCCCGGCCGCTAGGGGTAGGTACAAACAGAAGTAAGCTTTTATCGAAAACCGGACAACGGAGAGCTTCGGCCTCGCGGGAAAACTATACGAAACTGTTTGAGCAAGCGGTAAACTTTCCTCTTTCCCCGGCGCTACGACGTGTTTCAATATAAGGGTTTTGTCCCTGTTTCAGAGAAACAGCTTTTTCCTTTCATCCGAACCTTTCGTGTCAGCAGCTAAAGGACAACTGACCCCCTATTCTCGTTTACTCGATCTTTCCACATTTCGGGAACCGATCCTATACGCCCGCTATCTACCTGTCCAACTCCGTGTATATCTCCAAATGAAATGCTTTTCCTTCCTTGTTACAAAAATCTTTAACTCTTTACGTCTCTGCTATAAATCGCGAGTCTAGGTCAAAGCGCGAGGGTGGTTTTCTCCCGGGTAAAAATTCGCGACGGTCCAGAAACCCCTGGAGGCTTTTCGACCAGCAAATCGACCATCCTCGTACGAGAGGTATAGGCAGAGAACAATATGGAGAACGTTGTAAGGAAGCCAAGCGCACCCCCACGTACGACAAGAATTTCATTTCCTTTAGTCCCATCAAAGGGCTGTGATCAGTGTTCCTCGGTGACTCCGCCGAATTCGTTCTTCGTCTTTATCTATCAACCTCAGGGGCTACCGATGGCAAATATATACCCGTGCATGGGGTACATGTACCCGCCTATGTCTACGTTCCTCGCATACATTGACCCACTGTCTTTATTCTTCAGCCTCAAAGGCCGCCCAGCATCCCGCGCCGTTCGGAAGTTCGATTTATACCCTCGGTTATTGAACCGAGTTTTTCTAAGCACGGTTTGGTCGTTCGACGGGAATTAAAATGCGAAAACTGAACGTTTACCGCGGGTGTCTTTTCTTCCAGGAAGAGAAGAGGGAATCGTTGTGCAAAAGTTGACCTGTGCGAACCAAAAACGTAACTTCAACCAGAAGCGAGGAATTATACGGATTAGAAAGAGGTTTAAACTTTCAGGCTGGTTGAGATTACAGCGAAATTGCTTTCGCGGTTCAAAATTACGTCGGCGAGAATCCTGCGGTTTTGACTCTTCAGCTATTTAGCCGAAGACCCAGTCCCAGACCCATTTCACCTTTACTTGGCTTTAAAAAGCTCGCTAAGCAAACCAGCCGGCCAGCTGCTAATCGTAAGCAGGAAGTGTATATTCCCGAGTATAAGTGCTCGGTAAATTTGTACAGTGGCTTTTAAAGTTTGACCAGAGATTAGGCTGGAATCTTCGCTCTAATCCCTCTCTCCGCCTTAATAGGATTTAAGTTATTGCCGCCGAGTGAGTTCGACTTATCATATTATATCTGAGTTAATTGCCCTGTCACTCCGTGGCTCGCCATGGCATTTCTCAATTCCCAAAATTAATCTCCACGTGATTAAAATTTCCACCATAAGTAAACGTCGGGGCTGCTGTATCCCGGAAACAATTCTTCGACTCGAAACCGATACCGTGGGCGCTGACGAAACTTTACAGAGTTATTCGCCAGCGTCGCGTGGGCGAGATGTCGTCCGTGCATATTCGGACAGTGAGATTCGGTCATTTTATTCACTGGAGGTAGATAAAACCGCGTTTTCTCACAATCCCAGAGTCCCGAGGACAAATTTTTCTTCTCCAAGACGCAGATACCGGCGCGAGTATATTTCACATCGCGCTCCGCGCTGCAGATACATATTCAGGTATTACAAACGCAGATGTAACTTAAGAACGAACGTATTTCTCCGAACACATACAGTCGGTCTTAAAGTGCTTCTCCGGCTTCCTTTCACTCCTACCTTATCTCTGTCCCATTTAAAATCTTTCGTTCGTAAGTGAGTTTCGGAAGGTGCGGTGCATCTACGGCGTGAGTCTCGACTCAATCTTCTACACCCGTACGGCGCGGCGTAAAGATTTTCGAAAAATAGAAGGTTGAGAAGAGATCCTCGTGCCAAGCAATCGTCTCGACGATACAGACATCGCGGAACTTACTAATCGTATGGTTTTTCGAAAACATGTTCGTTATTTTTTTGGAATGACTAAATCAGCTCCGATTTGTCTTCCGAAAAGATTTTCAGCTCGGTGAGATAGTCGATACTCTTTAAACGCGTGAAATTTAAGAACAAATTCGATAATTGTCTCGTATGTAAATAAGGACTAGAATCGCTGTCGTTGATCCATAAAATCTGTCAAGGTGAACCGTATAAAATTACGACTCATTAGGTTCGGGTTAGGGCAATTATTATGCAGACCGTATTCCGAGAAGTGTTTTTTTTTCCAGAACGATGACTACGGCTCTAAACTATGTGAATAAGTAATTCAATCCATCCATTCGGAGTAGAGAGACGCGCCTCGTCGACTGGGGCTAGTTTGTTGGAGTTTGAGTTCGCGTTGGCGTTTCACGGTCTCCTTGTTGTTCACCGCAAGATTACTTATGCCGCTGGGTCTCGGTGCTACTCAAATTCCATCAAACATAACTACATTGAATTTATCCCACTGGATTTCTGTTCTGTATTATATACAACGAATTTCTCCTACGATATCAAATCCTACGATTCATGCGATTAATCTTTGACGAATCTCCTCCTTCTCTCAAATTTGACAAAAAAAAAAAAGGAATCGAGCAAAAATAAAAAGGACCTCTCCTCAAGCGGGACAACTCGTACGGTGTCAAATGTCTCCCTCTCATGAAGCATCGGCTTAACCGATATATGTACGGTATCGGATGCAATAAGAAACCGATTATTCGATTATTTAAAGTAAGGAATACAGCTCGTAATCGAGTCTCAAGGTAAGCGTGACGAGCGAGTAGGTAAAGTGAAGGCGAGTAGGTAGGTAGGTAGGTGTATACGTAACCTGAGACCAACCTGTACGAAGTTGAATATCTTTAGCGTTGCGTCGGTCATTTGAAACGTGTAAAGACTGCGGCTATTTTCCACCTCACTTTCCCCGATCCCCACCATTGTTAGCGAACCACTTTCATCGCTGGTCTACGATCATCGAATCCATTCCATTCTCTTAGCAACGTCACGCCGAGCCGCGTTATTCTCGCTCTTGGTCCTTCTCATAATTCTCGGGTTTAGATTCCCATAAAAAACGGTCAGAAACCGTCGCAAACCGGATGAAAAAATCGGGCAAGAACATTTCGCCGTTTGGTCAGCGATCAACGAGCCCAAAAAGCTCGCCGCACTACTGTAGCACTTCGTCACCAAAAACTGGACTCCGCAAACCGGAGTATATCCATGTGCCGATTTTCGTCCTTTGAAGCGCTACTTCTTCCCGATGGATCCGGAAAGCGACACAAGCGCATCATGGACCTGGTTCGAAGGCATCTTCGAGCTACTCCACTCGGTTGCACATAGTTTTATGAACTACACTTTTACGAGGTACTTGGGCCAGTTAATGCCGGCCGAATCCGTGAATCGCGTAGAGTCGACTGTGCCAGGGAACTCCTGGGGCCAGGAGCTCGGTCAACGCAACGAACGCAAGGTCGAGTCCCCCGCCACGTGCGCCTACGTTGCACCAGTCGACTAGTGGATCGAGTCTGAACCGTCGAGTGTATAAATCTGCTCTAAAGCTAAAAATCGATCACTCATATCCACGCAGGGGTCGATCAACCCGTCTAAAACCTACGCAAGAAATGAGAAACAGCATTTCCGAAATTCTGTTCACTGAAAATCGAGCCATTGATACGGTACGCAGAAATTGATCGGCTATGGTGATCGCTGTATCGGTAAATCTCTACGGGATTCGAAAAGACAGGAGGATATCAATGATGGGATGAGAATCGCAGCACGTAGCGCTACTTTGTCGTGGATGGCATACGCGTCGAGTCCACACGGGTTTAATGGTGTTCCGTCGGAGTTAGGCGATTAGAGAAAAGATAGGAGATAGGTACTCCGGGAATAAAGTAGCACTTAGCTATCGGTAACTCGATACACCATTATACTAATGATCGACATCCATTAGGTATTAAAAAGTGAGCGAAGCGTGCTGGAGTTCGAGAGCGCGGGGGTATCACAGGGAACTAATTTGCATAGGCAAATATATCGAGGATGGTTGATCCGACGCATCGGTTTATAAAGGGTGTATACCGCGTATAGGTGTCGAAGTTTCGGAAGTTAAAATTTCAAAGTTGAAAATAATTAGCTCCGGTAATCCGGGGAGTAGCTATTCGGGTTAATAAGTTTCGGAGACTGCTGGACCGTTTCCTAGAAACTTTTCCGTAATGATTGGATCACGCCGCTCTTTTTTGACGTGCGATTGTCGAAGAGTTGACGACGGCAAAACTTCAAACGAGGTTTGTAGAGAAGTAACGTCTTGTAGTTACGTAACGTTGGATACTAGGTATAGTAGCTAAGGTAATTTTAGTTGTTGATTAAGTTTTCTAATCTACTTCGTGCTAGCCAACGTTTATTATCATTAGCCTGTATTCTACCCATAGGTATAGTGTCTAATTAAATTCACAGCTATTAATAACGAGTTAAGCGTTTTAGAAATTGTTCTAATTATCGTCAGCACGTGGACGGAAATTTTCATCCTTCGTATTCGGTCCTTCGATTCTCCTCAAAATCACGATACGAGAAACTTATTACTCCTCAGTGTTTCACTCCAATGTAATGAAGCAAATCCAAGTATAGGAAAATCTGGACAAAGGTATAATAAGGAGATTATAATTCTCTGAATACCTTTGCTGTAGTGAATCTCTTCGAGAAATCCTCTGCCATAATAGGTAGACATTACTTCCAGCTAGCCGGTTGTCTCTTCTTTATATCGTTGCGCGAACACGCGGTAAAGTTCGAGAGGATGTGAGCTGAAAAACCTCGGGATGTCCCGTGGGATCTGTACCTCTTCTCCTTTTTTACCTACACCGACCTACACCGTGTCAAATTTTACAATAACCAATCAAAAAGTTTGGAAAGAAAACTGTACCGGCATCTGCACTGAACAAGGTATCACTTCAATCGCTGATCTTCATCCTCGCAAGCACTTGAACCATTATTCGAAAAAAAAAAAAAAAAATGGTATTTTGCGTCTCGACGAACACCGAGATCGTTGATTTTACTACAAACGTTCTTTTCATGATTACCGGAGCATGAATAGATCGAGAAGTAACTCGTTCTATAGAGACACGTGTGCGAGTTACGAAAGCTCTTGACAGCTATAGGCGAAGCGAAGAGAGCTTGGAGTCTGATTCCGATCACAAGGGAGAGAAAAACCGGCAGCAAATCGGCCCAGATTCGTGTTTGTGTAATTGGCGATAGATAGCCGGGTCTCTTTTAGCGAATGACCGAAAGTATTTCGAACGCGACCACAAAAGCCTCGAACAGTTGGTGCGGTGAACTGCGGACCGGTACGACGGGGACCTGGACGGCGCGGCGGTCCGATACACAGCGACTCCAGGACTGCAGCTGCGAACCGGTTATACACTTTCGTCTCTTTGCTGTGGAGCTCAATCCTTAAAAGAGAATCGAAAGCACAAGAGTGTATAGGTGTCGCAGCGGCCAGAAGAGGAAGAAAAAGCGGAGTTTGTAGAGAGGAGGAAGAGGAAGAGAACGTTCGACGGTGGGCTTTCGTCTCGTTTCAGATTTTTCAGCTATACGCTCATATAGGTATACATATACTATGTGCGAGCCGGTTCAAGTCTCGTTATACTATATACAGGACAATAAAATGTCGAAAAGCTAACGATTTTTACGTGGGAGGCTCGCAGCGGTCACGGATGGAATTCACCGGGGTCGTAGTACGACGATCCTTAAAAGTATCGTGGACACTGGCTCGCCGGATGCAGGGGCCAGTGAGCTTTTGAGGAAATCACTTTTCGCGCGATGAACCGATGCGATAATTCGTCTTTACGTTGCCCCAGACTATTCGCGATTCTCTACTCCGCTAAGGGCTGCGAATTCCATCCCTAATTGTTTTCGAGGACTCGGATGCTCGGCGCAGCGATTTAAACCGATTAAATGTAAACGATGTACTTTAACGATCGTTCTAAGGACGAAAGCGATTTCGGAAAGAGATTTGCATCGAAGCTTTCCGTCATTTGGCCGCTGCAGGTAAGATGATTAATACTTACCTACGGAAGCGAAATTCGCGAATTTTTTACACCCGGAAAGCTGGTTTGCCGACTGCTCTGTATCCCTATCTCATCTACCAGTAAAAAGCTCGCATATTCACCGTGGGTCACTCGTTTGCTCGTGAAGATCGATAGAAGCTACAACTTTTTTGCGCTTTTCGTAAAGTTGATCGAAATAAAAGAATAGAGCTTTATAATTATACCTCTAGTACCTATGCAATCGAAATGAAATGTTGAAGCATCCAGTTTAATTAATTATTTCTAATGTTTCTAATGTTCCTTTTTTTTCCCTAATTTTTGGGGAATAGAAACATGTCCTGGAATTATACTTCCTCTTCCGAAATGATCAGAATATAGCCTAGTTATGATTATAATCATGAAAAAAGAAACTATGATAATTGAACAATCTTATCATCAGTGCGCCTCATATTATGCAACTCAACTCGTCGATGTGTAATGCAGGAATATTCTGAAAGGGGGTGCCGTTAGCAGGGCCAGGTAGTAGTGACGCCTGGTGATGGTGCGCGAAGTACTTTTGCCGCAAATAGCAAGGCGGGAGTAATTATGAATTCATCGTTGAGTGATTAAGATAAGATATCAAAATTTCGAATTTTTTAGAAAAGCTGAAGTTTGGAATCTCGAAATTCCGAAAGGTCGGGAAGCGGACAGCTCAAAACTCCGAAAGTCTAGATTGTTCTTTAAAAAATACCCTTTCCAAAAACTGTGAGTCGGTAATATGCAAATTCGTAATTTTTATGGATGCGGGACTTTGTTGCTTGTATACATCAAATACGAATTGTTTAAAAGACAAATATAAAGCAACGAAACTATCTCTGAGCGGCATCGTACCTTGACAACAACAATTTGGTACTTTGGCCCGAGGGGTTCGCCGCCCGGTCGAGCCTCGTGGACACGGTTGGGTTTACACGAAGCGTGTACGTAGTACAGCTGCTAGCCTGAATTGCAGTTAAACAACTGGACTTGCAGGTGAAGAGAAAGAGAGAAGGAAAGAGACGGGTATAGAGAGAGAGAGAGAGGGAAGAACGGTCAATGCCGTGGGCCCTGACAACGCGAGCACGAGGAAACAGGGAAACGGGGAAACTGTATAGACCATTCTATGGTAACTATACTTTCAGTTGACGTCGAGAGCTCAGCGGAGCAAGTGCATCGCGCTATGGTTTCGTTCCACCTGAAAAACCTTACGGATCACAAACAACGAACTTGAATAACTAAATTCGAATTTTAATATCAGAAAGGAGAAAAAAAATTATCACATTTTTTAGTATAAAAGAAAATGAAAGAAAAAAAATCGAACCGAAGATAATTGTCATCGGATCATTTTTTTTTTTATTTCCGGTTATGTGAACGATAAATGTAATTAAGACAAACTGTGAAAGTGGAGTACGCGGAGGTAATATATTATGTCAAGAAATTTTGGAGAAGAATCAATCGGATCGAGAAAAAATTTTGTGAGTATTTGTAAAGCATAGGTTTTGGTTTTCTAGTATTTTTAGTCTTTTAGACAGTTTGACGTTTGATCGATCTTCGATGTCTAAAACTTTGATAAAATTTTGGTTAACGTATGTCCGCCAGCTTACTGACGTGCAATTAAAATTCAAGCTAAACTTCGAGCTATATATGCTGCATGATGGAAACGCGATCATCAAACTTTGTTATACAGTAATTCAACGCTGCAAACGCGTACTAACTACCGCATGAATATAAAATGAGCGTTGGAGGTACAGAGATACTTTCCCTCAGATACACGGACTCTTTTTATTTGAAACGAAAGAGTCCAGTTCCTAGTTTGCAGAGGAATATCTAATGCCGATTTACCTAATTAACAGATTTCTCAGTCCTGACGATCCGAGCGAATAATTAATAGCAAGCACATCGAGTTGACCGTATGATAGAAAAAGAGAAACGATCATCTTCCCGAACTGGCTTGTCACCACAGTTTATAGTATACCGATTGAAAAAAATTATACGAGAAAGTCGCAAGTCTTACCGATCATTTTACGTGCATCGGAGAAGCCGATTGATTGATCTCGTTCCTCTAATACTCGATGAAGCGTACAGACCACCGCGGAGAACAGCGGAGATCGCTCTCTCCGGGATCTTCGGGTCCAAATAACCGCATCGATGATCAATGCATCGATGGATATAATCAAAAGCTTGTCATTAGACGTCCGATAGAGAGTGGATCTAATCCCTCAAGATCCCCCGCTACCCTGTACTTATTAGATGAGAAATCTGTGCCGCGGAAATGGTCAAAGTGTGCCAAACTCCCGACTCGCTCCTATACAGGTTTCGGTTTCCGTTCGTATAGGAACTCGCGGATTAAAGACCGGTTTTTGCTAATTACGAACTTCATTCATAGATTATCTTCATCCTGAATTCGCTGGTCGACGGCTCAGGATCACCTTGTCTCTCTAAGGTATCAAATATCAATTTTTCTTCCGCACGATTGAGTCCGAGCGAAAGCGACTAGCTTATGGTTTACACTTGGCCAGACAAAACCATGAATATTTTACGTGGTTTATTGTTTGTGAAACTCGGGGGAGAGCAGACGCCGCACTGCGAGGGCTCGTCCTTCGGAAACACGCATGACAGGTGTAGGAAGTGACGTCATTTGTGTCCGACTCGACGCTGTGCGTCTGTACAGACCCGTCGTCGACTCACCGAAAACCAGAAACTCCGTAAGGGGTTGGGGGTTCGGCGTTTCACGTAAACTGAAACGTTT
This sequence comes from Tenthredo amoena, assembly GCA_963966615.1. Taxonomy (NCBI): domain Eukaryota; kingdom Metazoa; phylum Arthropoda; class Insecta; order Hymenoptera; family Tenthredinidae; genus Tenthredo; species Tenthredo amoena. The sequence continues at coordinate 12,090,545 of OZ016486.1, forward strand.
TCAAAAAGGACGAAACGCTTTCTATTGGAAACTCATCGGACTCAAAACTCGTTTGCTTTCTCAATTACCTTAAGATTTGTTATTCTCATTAATTTTTATTCGCTTTATCGACAAAGTAATCCGATTCACAATTTCCGCGATCATCGAAGCCCACCTTTCTTTCTTTTCTTCTCGCAAAAATTTTTACCGTCTATCGTATACAGTTTCACGACAATTGATTTTATAATCCAATTATTCCGCACCGCGCTACACGATACGGCTTCGCATCGATGATACTTTCTCTGTAATTACCAAGTGCTCGTTCGCGGAACCCTGTTAGACTATCGAGACCCATTATACGACAGGTGATTAATAACGAGTTCAAATATTAACTCGAAGAAAAACGATAATCGCGGTATTATTACTCCTCCACTTCGCACGTATAATACCATTACATATATATATATCTGTCATTGTATCCAGGTGGGAGTCTGCCAGCTCTACAAGGGGCGATATCAGACACTTGCTTGCGACAGGTTCGCCAGCGGTCGAGGTGTATTAAATATCGCGAATCGATAGATGGCGAATAATTTCTAATAGAATTATTGAATTTCGCGAATCGAGGCTCGAGGAATCTTCGCTGAACGAACTCAGCGGCAGTAATTAGTAACAATTAACGAATCTATCGATCTATCTATGAAATTTGACTGATATTAGCATAGAATGAACAGGGATACAATAGAACTCGGTTGTTGAACCAGTCCGAGGACGTAATCCCTGGGGTCTAGTCTTCGGGAGCGATTTTACCTCGTCATCCATACCATGTATACCGTGGGGCTCAAGCTCCCCTGTCGTCGTGGACGAGGGAACGCGAGCGGCGAGCGACCGGTGGTCAGTCGTCTGCAAGGCCGACGTCCGGAAGCCAGATAATTGTATAAGATTATAAACGGCATTAATTCAAAGCTGGCTAATGTGCGGGCAGCGTGTTATACCTCGATGCGGGCGAGGCGAACCTCTATATCGTAACTAATAACGATCGATCGTTGGCTTCGAACGGTTCGTCGAGGATTCCGTACGGCGATTGATCGGACCTTGGAGAATGAAATTTGACGGAATCATCAGTCCGTCGAATCTCAGGGTATAAATAATCGGGTGATAAATTTGAACCGGAAATACGAGGCTGAAAAATTTACTCCTCGATCTACTCCGAAGCTTTCTCGCGTTTTATTATTACCAAGGAATTAGCATAGGTTGGCAGATCTCAAGTAGGTCGTGATTAAAGGAACGAGACAAAATGTAATGGATTAAAATACGTGTGTAAATGGCCTTAAAGTATTTTTAACGGGCCAATTTATGGCCGAACACTTCGCGCGTTCCTATCTTCATTACACATACGTATCTAGCGTACGGTGAGCAAACAGTTCGTTCGCACTCTTCACAAGTCGTTCTGCTTGTGCACGAACTGTATCCGCTACGCCCTGCCTGCCTTCTAGTCGGCCTTAAACTGTTTTAAACAATTTTTGGCTATCGTAGGACCCCACGTCGTACGCATACCGTCTCATTGCCTGAAGCCGATGCGAGAGTTTCGTCAATTAGCCGGTTTCTTACGTCGTATGAAAATTAGGAAAAATCGCACGCAAATTAAAGAGCTGTTGATTTTCGGCACGAGTCGAGTGGCTCTTTCCGTCGACCAGTTCATTACTCTAACGATCTTGATTGAATCGATCTTGTTGAAACGGTTTGCGCGAGGTGGATAATTGATATGCAAAATGGAAATGTACCGTTCTCATAAAAGTTACGTTACGAATTACCGTACCTTAGGTCTTTAACACCGAGACTAACCGGTCCGGACTTTCGTTCGGGCTTGTTATACATACCACTGTTATAAAATTGAGTAACATTGGGTATTGCCAGATTGGAAGTGCGTAGGGGATTTTTTGCTTTTCAATTCTCGCACACACATAGCGTGAGAGAAAGCAGACTGGATATAGGTAGGCCCAGAAATCGAGTCCTTGAATCAATTTTATTCTTATTAATTTTAATTATTTACGACGAAATAATATGTACTCTCCTTGCACAACCCAGGACTTATATCGCGTTCGGTTCAGTTACTCCGATACAGGTATCACGTCTCTCGGAACAGCGTGGCGTAAGCTAAACCTATGTAACGTATGTATAACGTCATAGTACAGAGCTGGTATGGTTTTTGAGAGGATATCTTTCTCCCCTGGTCAACTTTCACTTCCCTAATTAGTAATTACCACCCGGTGTCGTTACCCCAATGTCTAACTCAACACGGTTGACATTGTGACCACTTAAGAGTTCGGCTAAGATATTTCAGGCGGAGAAAGTGTCTCGAAAATTCAGACACGAGGATGTGACAAGGAGAGATCCGTATCTGAGGAAACATGGTACAGAGTCTCATATCGGATCGTAGAATCTCGTCACCTCTTTTCCGAACATCGTCGCTTCGTAAATCGGAAAGTAATACCGTCGAAGATATGAAGAGGGTGAAAATAGACCGGATTTAATATTCCGGAAGGAAAAGTGCGGCTCTGGGAAAATACGCGGGCAGACGCGCTCTCCGCGTGGGTGCGCGGCCACGAGCGCAAGCGTGCGCCAAGTATCAGGAGATCATGATTATAGGGAGGATCAGGGGCCTACATACTTTGGGCTGAGAGAGCCTTTAAGTACACTTTGATCCGTGTGTGCGCATATGAGTATATACGCGTACGGGTGTACGCACGTACTCGGCGATAATTTGCAAGTCTTGCTTTCCAAGTTGTTATAAATTAGAGAAAAAAAAAAGAACACAAGAAGCGAGTAATTAATCCCGAAGATAAAGCGAGTTACATAAATTCATAAATGAGTAGGGCTAATGGTAGTAACGGTGTTAGACCCGCTCTACTTTCTTCAGGAATTCGGTTGAACAATTTTTGCCTACGTTTCACGATGATTCGTCTTACCAAAGCCGCTGACATCGTCCGAAATAGTCGGTCAGTATTGAAATACGAATCAGCAGAAACAGTTAGGAAACGTTCGCGTCCGAGGAAGGTTCACTTGCGCGATTCACAATTCAGAGGGCTTGGGTTTAAACCGTATTCGCGGATGATTGAACCGCTAATTACAATCTACCGCAAAGTGAAGATGAACCGGCTCACTACTCGGCCTTTTTGTTTGGCACTTCCAGCGGCAGTTTTCCCAATGCTATTCCGCGTCTGATATCGAACAGTGTTTCTTGACATAAGCCAGAAAAAGCCTCGACGGTTTATGAAAGGCTGCTGATATAATAGTCGGTGAAAAAGTAAATTACGATGAAAATTTATACCTGAATCATAGAGCTGCAGTTAGACGTGCCTTTTTTGTATTATGATCGGTATACGTGCCTGCAACAGTTTGCGTTGAAAAAATCTTTTCGGTCGAGTAGAGTCGGCCTATAATACGATGGTGGATAATTCATCGAACCAAATCAAATGATCGTGAGAATCGATTGGAATTATCGTGAGTTTGATACTCCAGAGGAAAGATTTCGAGGAATAAAACGCGTTTCACGTTTTCACGTTTTCACGTTTTCACCTGACGCTATTTTCTCTTTCGTTTAATTGCAGAGAATAAATCCTGGGAATTTTGATGGCTGCTAACAAACGGAGTTAATTAAGTACGCGTTAAGAGTAAGAGGCCGTTAATTCAAGCGAGGTACTTCCTACGTTCCTCTGACTCGGTTTTCGAATCAAGTGAAATTGAGAAGACGTGATTTTTACTCAGGAGGGTTAATGGTCCAATCGACGTACCGATCACACCGAAGAGTCGAGAGACAGAAGAGTTATGTCAACGATTGAATACCGGACGGAGATACAATCGCGATGATGACTGAAGAGGCAGCTAGAATCATTTACCCTTGTCACACGTTCAAACGAACCCGATTCAAGACGCAATTCGTTATATGCCTTCTGATAACCACTCTGACATTTATTCTGCCATTTTCACATGCCGGGAATAATCCGCCAAGATTTTTGAGCGATGGACAGACCGAAATCGTTCTGAGACTCAAGGAAGGATCGGAGACGCCGGTTGGTGAGTGTCAAATTCGTCATAACGATTTCCCTGAAACCTATGTCATGGTAATGAAAATATTTTCCATTTTCGAATGCAGATAGCTTGATATACAGGCTCCGTGCGGTGGATGCGGACGGCGATGTCCTCTTCTTTGGGATCCGCGAACAACCAGGCAGCGATGTGATCCGGGTCGAAAGTGTGACGAAAAACGAAGCCAATGTGTATCTGAACAAAGAACTGGACAGAGAGGTGAGTCCATTCGGAGTAATGCTGGTTATGAGGTACTTTCGTATGTCTATGAGTGAAATTTTCACAGACCAAGGACGAGTACCCTTTGGTTTTGACTCTGACCGATGGAAAGCTCGGAGAGGGTAATTACATCACTCAAAGTCTGCTCCTCCTGGTCGAAGACATAAATGACAACGCCCCTATCTTTCGGCCGCATCCAACGACCCTGACAATCCGCGAGGACTCGGGTCCCGGTGTGCTCACAACCGTGGAGGCGACTGACGCGGATGAAGGAGCCCATGGTCAGGTTGTCTATTACCTCCAAGAACTCGACGGCGACGATGACATCTTCAGTATTACAACGGTTAATGGAAAAGGAGTTATTCGACTCATCGGACGTCTCGATTACGAGAGAAAATATCTCTACCAATTGAGGATCCTCGCTGTAGACCGTGCCATAAACGAAAAGGTACGATTCCTTTTCTTCACACGGTGTTTAACGCTGATCGAAGTACCACACGCGTTTATTCTTTCCACAGGTGAATACAGGGACCTCGGCAATTCTGGTGAAGGTACAGGACGTCGAAGATCAGCCTCCGGAATTCATCGTCGTTCCACCAGTGACGAGGATAAGTGAAAACGTGCCGATCGGTGCCTCCGTTCTTCAGGGTGAGTGTCGATGCTGAAGATTTCCTAAACCGCTGCAGTATCCTTGAATGATGATCGTTTTTCTGTTTCGAAAGTTCGCGCGATCGACGGCGATAGAGGTATCAACAATAAGGTGGTGTACAGAATCACTAACGGGTCTAATCAACTGCTGGACATCGACTCTAGGACCGGACTGGTCTTCACTAGGACTCAGCTGGACCGAGAAGCCGACTATAACAGCGGCGGTGCATTCATATTGGAAATAACAGCCACGGAAGTATCCAAGGTTGTTCCAGCCCCATCGGTCACTACCGAAGTGACCGTTATCCTAACGGATGTGAACGATGAGACTCCGACGTTTCGCAGTTTGTGGTACAGAGCTGAAATCAATGAAAACGCGCCGCTCAATACACCCGTAACGATCCTCGGAGACGCGATCCCAGAAGTCTACGATCATGATTTGGTAAGGAACTTCATACACCTTGAATCACGCGAACGGAAAACCGATCAGCGAAGGTTCTGACGCATTTCCAATCGTTGCAGGGGACCAACGGAACCTTCAGAATGTTCATAGACGATGACGAAGGGATTTTTGAGGTGACTCCGTCTCGGGGCATAAACGAAGCGACGTTTTTGATCAGAGTTAAAAATTCCTCGAAGCTGGATTTCGAAGAAAGGACCGGTCAGTGAAGTCTTTTCCATCCGTCGACGAGTACCACTGATCCTGGGTCTAACGATTGCGTTCTAATTCCAGTGGTGAACCTGACCCTCGTCGCCAAAGAGGTGACATCGTCTGGTGCCAAGTACAGCGTAGTGCCAGTGACCGTCTTCATTCGAGATCAAAACGACAACTACCCCGAGTTCACCAACGCGACTTACGAAGTCTCCATACCAGAGAACTGCAACGTCGGTGCCACCGTGGCTTGGGTTCAGGCCCTGGATAAGGACAGCGGGAACTTCGGGACGAGAGGAGTCCGTTACACAAACTTGGGGGGCAGCATCGCTCACATGTAAGAACTGCAGTTATTCAAGTACCATGCTGCGATACTACCAAGGATTTTATGACGTTACCGATCTTACGCAGGTTGATCATGAACCCTGTCACCGGCGTGATAACGGTGAAACAAACAGGCCCAACTTTTGACCGAGAATTGGTATCCAGGCACTTTCTCACCGTAGAAGCTCGCGACGATCTTGGCAGAGGGAACAGGAACAGTGCACAGTTGATCGTCAGCATAGACGACGTGAACGACAACGCTCCAGTTTTCCTGCAGAACAAATACGAAGTTGTTCTTCTAGAGAATGAGGAAAACTTCGAGTCTCCTCTGATCGTGGAAGCCTTCGACATCGATCTGAATGGTTTGTCCAGTTAAAACTCTCCGCCTCTTTCATCCTCCGAAAAATGTCATCGATAAATTCTTCTCAGGTACAAGAAACAGCGAAATCGTCTACGCTTTAGTCGACAATGTCTTTTCTGCAAATTTCACTATCGACTCGAAACGGGGAGTGATAAAACCTGTACGTCCCATGGACTTCGAAGCTTTACCCATCAGTCAAGGCCACAAAGAGGCACCGGTGAGGCATCTACGTCTGACGGTCAGAGCTCGTGACATGGGAAATCCGAGTCTCAGTTCAGATGCACCTTTGACCGTTTACCTGAAGGACGTAAACGACAATGCTCCGGCGTTCGAGAGGGTTTTATACAAGCGAAATATACCGGAAGACGTGCCCGGTGGTACGTCAATTTTGCAGGTAATATCCGATATACATTTTTTCATAAAATTGGATGTCAATGGTCGATCGAATGGCATCAACTCTTTGACGATGTACAGGTGAAAGCTTGGGACAAGGATCTCTCTGCACCCAACAACAAGATTGTTTATCGTATCCAGAGCGGAGCTGGTGACAAGTTTATCATCAGTCCAGAGAACGGGGTGGTCAGTGTGGCACCAGGCTCGAATTTAGACCCGGATTTGACGTCACCAAAAACGACGAGGTACACCCTGGACGTAATTGCAATAGACAGCGGCACCGAGGTTCAACGAACCGCCGGAGTACTGGTAAACATCACGATAATTGACGTCAACAACAAACCTCCGGTCTTCATCGATCCGGGAACCGTAACCGTCAGGGAAAACACCCAGGCAAGCAATTTCCCCAAATTCAAAGCCCGGTAGATCGATCATTAATCAAAATGCACGTCCCGGTAATCAAGTGTACACTCAATTTCGCAAGAGCAGCAACTCAGGTTCCAAACCACTGAATTTGAATAACCGAATCCTTCCACAGGTTGGCGCGTACGTACATCGAATAGTCGCTAATGATCCGGATATTGCACCAGTTCTACGCTACCGGGTCGACCCAAACTCCTCAGAGGCCAGGAACGAGGAAGGGACCCTAATTCGTGCCCAGGAGTACGATTACCTAGCAACTCTCGAACTGAACGCTTTAGACGGTCTCCTGAGGGTAGTCAGAATCCTGGACAGAGAAAAGGTCGAGATGATCAGACTCGGTCTCGTCGTTGAGGATCTGGCCTCGGTGAAAGGACCGCAAACAGCATCTGGTACGTAATCGAAGATGGATTTGGTTTTAAAATTCGAAACCGTGATAACAGGACGCGTATTACTTATTCTAACACGTTCTACTCTTAGCTACACTGACGATCATCATCGAGGACGAGAACGACAACAACCCGAAGTTCCGCAGGCCTTTCTACAGGCGTTCGGTTACCGAAAACAGTAAAAATGGAGTAAACATCGCTAGCATTGTGGCCGACGACGCTGACAAAAACCGCAGCATTACCTACTCCATGGAAGGACCTGCGGAGGTTACTGACCTAGTTCATCTCGACCCTGAAACCGGAGAGATGGTAGTTGCGAACAAGATTGACCGCGAGACTTATTCCTGGTTGAATCTCACCGTTAGAGCCACAGACTCTGGTATACCACGAAGGTATGAGAGGCAAACCCCGTTCCATTCTCATCATTGAACGAAGAACTAATCGGCAAACTTGTAGGTCTAGTCTGGCGGAAGTCTACGTACAAGTTCTTGACGAGAACGATAACAACCCTTACTTCGTGACTGATATAAAAAATCTCACCGCTCGTGAGGATGCTGCGGCAGGGACTGAGATCGGAGTCATTCAAGCCATGGACCCAGACAGCGGGGATTTTGGAAGAATTACCTATTTGCTGGATCGGATGTCTTCGCAGGTAACTATTCCGTTTCTCTAACTGGCAATGAGACGTACGATCATCGGTTAGTACTTAAAAGCACGTATTTCTCTCCATCGAACGTAGGGAAAGTTCGCCATTAACCCTGTAACCGGATCTCTGACTGTGGCTGACACTCTAGACTGGGAAACGCGGAGTTCTTATACCCTGGTAATCGAAGCTTGGGACAACTATCAGTTCGGTTATACAGCCGGAGAGTCTAGAAACGCCTTCAAACAGATCCAGTAATATTTTTCACGAGCTTTACCACATCCCTGGAAATTTTTAGGCGGTATAACAACCTCCGAAAAATTCTCTTACAGGGTTACCATACTGGATGTGAATGACAATTCTCCCAGTATCGAAGTCCCCGAGAGCTGTGCCAGTATATCGGAATTCCACGACGTCAGGGATCCGATCAGCATCGTCAAAGCCAGAGACGCCGATGACCCAACGACGCCGAATGGTCGTGTGGTATTCAAGATTTTAGACGGCAACGAGATGGGTGAGTAAACTTCCGGAAGTCACGTTTCATACGAGGTAGACCGACCCCTTTAAATGATTTTGACGTCTTTTGATCCGATCAAGGATTCTTCAATTTGGAGCAAACCGATTATTGGACTGCCAGAGTGATGGCACGTCGTTCGATGAAGGGACGTTTTGGGAATTATAGTCTGCATCTCGAAGCCCAAGACTTGGGTAGTCCGGTGAACAAGGTGGAATCGAATCTCCACATCTGTGTCCTGGACTACAACGACAATGCTCCAGTATTCGTTAGCCCTCAGCACAACACGACGATTCGCGTCGCTGAGGTAGGCACACGGTCTTTACATTGGGAATTCATGAAGCTTCAGCAACGTCAGGATACTTTGAATTTTTCATTTCCACAGAACGTCACCGTAGGGACGACCGTAGTCCAGGTCGAGGCTACGGACAGTGACATGGGACTGAACGGTGAGGTTCATTATAGATTGAAACAAGACCACGCTGGACACTGGAGGACTTTTCTAGTCGACGATAAAACCGGCGTAGTGTCCCTACGGCTTCCACTCGACAGGGAGACGCAGAAGATTTACGAGGTTTGGTGTATTCCGATAAGATATTCTCAGGGTAAAGTGCTTTCCGCTTCCTATTCACGTTTCTAAACTCCGTTCGTGTCTCTATGATAGATTCGGGTCGAGGCTTACGACCTGGGAATCCCTACGCCGCTAAGTTCAGACCTGGACTTGATTATCTACGTCAGAAACATCAACGACTACGAGCCCCAGTTCCTGGTCGATATTTTCACCGTTAATTTCACCGAGGAGATGATCCCTGGCTCAGAGAGCGTCGTATTGCCGGAGACCATCGACAGGGATGAGGTCGACGATCTTGACGACCCGCCGACGCAAGTCTGCTACTTCATAGTCGGTGGTAACGACGAGGAGATCTTCGCCCTGGACCATATGTCTCACGAATTAACGGTAAGGCATAATTACCGATTACGACTTGCTCCGATCAAACCGAGAGAAAATAATCTCGTATAATTCACAGGCTGCTAAAAAACTCGATCGTGAAGTCGAGGACGAGCATTTGCTCCTCATCAAAGCGACCGAGGATTGCAACACGATTCCAGCTAATCAAAGTTTCTTCGATTCGGCGGACGACACCTTGCTCAAAGTCGTCGTAGGAGTTACCGATGTCAATGACAACCCGCCGAGATTTATCAGCCGTGTTTTCACGGGCGGTGTAACGACCGAGGCTGACTTTGGGACGCAGTTTATGAACATCAAGGTAATGAAGGACATCAACGTTTCACACTATCCATGAAAAAGAACAATTTACAAGCCCTGATCATTCCAGGCCGTTGATTTGGACGCTGGTGACAATGCGGCGGTCAGCTATCACCAGATCGGAAAGATTCAAATGACTCTTTCCGAGGGTCTTGACGATGTCAAAAACCAACCGTTCCTCGTTGACAGACTCACCGGGGCGGTCAGCTTGAACTTCGATCCTCAGCGTGGGATGAAAGGATATTTTGACTTCATGGTATTCATTTCGATACCCGTTACTTCCTCTCACAGTAATTTTCGATATGTGCTACTCGTGACACGATGATTATTTTTTACCCATCGACAGGTACTGGCAAACGATACGGACGGCCTGAAGGATACGGCGCGGGTCTTCATTTACTTATTGAGAGAAGATCAACGCATCAGATTCGTTCTGCGTCAACATCCACCGGAAGTACGCCAAGGGCTAGAGACATTCAGAGAGTGAGTATCGAACCGGTATTATGCAAATTACACAGAAGAATGTGTTCAATAAAAGAGAAGAGGGTGTATATTTCAGGTGGTAAAATGATTTTCTTTTTCTTCTGTTATTTCAGGGTTTTAGGAAACGTAACCGGTGCCATAGTGAACGTAGACGACTACAAGACCCACGAGAATCAAGACGGATCGGTTGATCGAACGAGAACCGATCTCTACATCCACTTAGTGAATCGTCAGGACAATTCGATTCTGGAAGTATCAGACGTCTTGGCCCTCGTAGATCGTAACATCGAGAAGCTAGACGCACTCTTCAAGGAATTCAACGTCCTGGATACTCAGCCAGCGCAGGCACAGGCCGTTATGCAAATAGAACAGGCTGGAACAACCCTATGGCTGTTGGCTCTGACCTTGTTCCTGGGAGCGTTGTTGATACTCTGCATCGCTCTGTGTCTTTCGCAGAGAGCATCTTTTCGGCGACAGTTAAAGGCGGCGAAAGCTTCACCGTTCGGTGAGTATTTCGGATTTGGTTTGGGCCAATTTTAGTATCGGAGAAATAATTAATCGGGGACTCGATCGTTTCAAGGCGTTACAGACTCTGAATTCACTCGTGGTCCAGGGCGCGTACCAAATACTAACAAACACAGCATGGAAGGGTCTAATCCGATATGGATGCACGCCTACGAGAACGAGTGGTTCAAAAATGACGAATCCTTCAGGTGAGCGAAGGAATTATCGAAATATACAATCCCCGGTTTTATGTACGTTGATGAATGAAATTCTGACGCTTTATCACAGTCACATGTCCGACAGAGATTCGCTCGACGAAAATGCCCTGAACAACGAAGACACCATGAACGAATCGAATCTTAACGATGGTCCGAGGGGTGAGAGTAAACCATACTACATCCAGCCTAGGACAGCTTCTCTGGCTAGGTACAAAAATCAATGATCCAATTCTGACGTGAAACGCAAAGAATTTCCTGACCTCGTTTAACATCGTTGTGTATTTTGCTTGGCAGCAGCAGCATAGACAGTGGAACCGAGGAGCAAAACGACTTGGGACGAGAACCTGGACAATTTCGTGCGCAAAATCCAGTGGTCAATAATCCGCTTGGCAAAAAGCTGGAAACTACGGAACTCTGAAGTTTCTCGATTCCGATTTCGCGGAGAAAAATCAGCGTTCTTTATTCAAATTTCGAGTTTTTGATAACCAGAAATTTTCAGGGTGTACGGTCAGCGATTATATCCAATTAAGATTTTCGAGTGTACATAGACCATGTTATTCTATTGATCTTTTATTTATTTATTATATATTATTAATATTATTTTTTCAACCAGATATTTTTTATTCTTCAAGAACGTTTCGTAAAATCCATATACTATGTTATATTATATAGCACCAAAGAGTACATCTTATATTCTACATCAGCCGATTCAAACGATGTATCGTATAAGTTATATAGGTGATTTTTTTTGACGAATGCATTTTCTTTTTTATTTTAGGAAAAAAGGAAACAAAGACTTGTGTAATATTATAAGACATCGACTTTACCAGTAAACAATTATACCGTCTACAAATCCGTTCTGTAGATAATACATAGGTACATTTACACATTTTGTAATTTGAATAAAAAAAATCTTTCGAACTAATACCTAAGCGGTGATTTCGTTACCCTTGTAATACCGATCCTCGCAATTATAGAGTCGATTAACTTTTGCAACATCGATTTTACTCACGCGAAATCTTTGCCCCATATTCGCGTCTTTACGTGAAAATTTCGGGGTCAAAGTCGCGTTTCCATCCCTACTGAAAGCTTTTCCGCTATAGTGCATCACGCTGTTAATATCGTAGGGCAAATCCAGAGTCTGAGTATCGGTCCACGTCCTTGCCTCAAAATTACTCTCCGATCCTGGAAGAGGATTCAATTTTGAGTAAAATTAAATGAACAATCTTGGATACAGCTAACGAAGGACTTACCCGGTTCGATATGGTCCCAATTCACTGTCACGTATTCGTTTCGATCAGGACGCGTGTGCTCGTGCCAAAATCCAAGCGAATGCAAGACCTCGTGTTGAATCTGTCCTCGCATTTCGCAGCCGGGAGACGACACGTAGATCGGCATTTCACCGCCGAAATTTCTGGGAAAGAAAAATAGAAAAGGAACTGAAAATTTTTGGGCGATTTTGTACCGAAGATAATCTGCTTTTACCTAAGATCTGTGTAGCCGACTACAGAGGCGCAGATCTTCCCGTAACTTTTGAAAACTATGTAAGTGGGCTCGTTTGTCCTTTCGCGAAATTGAACACATGTCTGTGATGCGAGATCTACGAGAGCCGATTCGACGTTGAATTTTTGGAGCCTGTTAAAATCGTCGCTGAACTTATAGGGGAATACTTTTCCCGGCCAGAGCTGGGACGGTTCGCGAACAAGATTTTTTACCTTTAGGGGAAAATTCGCACAGAGTGTAACGTAGTTTGGAGATTAATTTTAAGAGCTGCGGGTTTAAACTCACGAAGGAACGTCCCAGCGCGATTATATCTCCTTCTACCAGCTCTCCTTCCTTTATAGAATTCCCATTTCCAAGTCCTGCCGTCATGTCCAATTCTAAAGGCAAAGAACCGACGCAGCCGATTATGGCGACGAAGCAAACTACCTTATTCATTTCCTTCCCGACTAAGATCACGGTCTCGTGTGAAGAAAGGGTTGAGAAATAGAGAAAAAACTATTCAAAACTTCTTATATAGCCCAAAAGCTTCGCGAGATATATTCCTTTAGTTTCACAACACGTTTTCGTTCCACCTTCCTCATTCGATAAGCTAATCAGGACAGATATTAACGAACGCACAGGCCACAAACTAACGACTAATTCCAGCCAACACGACTAACATTCTATATCTACAACCAGCATTGTCTAGGTGTTAAATGTCTCGCCAACTCTTCATTAGTTCCTAAAATCATATTAGGCATTGATACGCACATTTTCAACTAATGGATTTCGGAATTGAGATCAACGTGGCCAGGCTGGAGAAGTTCCGAACGGTAAAAACTCTTAGAAAGGGTATTTCCCCAAAAGTCTCGATTAGGACGGATTATTTTTTGTCTTCACATCCTGAAAAGTAGATCGAAATTTTCGGATTTTTGGGCTTTCAGAGGTCTGGACCAAGCACATCGAGGGAAGTGAGACTTAGTGGAATATCGATATTGCCCTTATATTTCCAAAAATGAAAGACAAAGGTTCGCGGTTCGACTGTGCTCGGCTACCATTCGAAATATCTGATGCACCATATGTTCATTCGCATTCGTATTTCCGTTCGCTGGTATTCAATCGATTCCTTATCTACGGTACGATGATTGATGCGTTTCGCAAGCTGTGGAAATCCATCAATCACAACTTCCAGGATTTCGGTGAGGAGTGACGATCCATTGTGTTAAGAGCCGAGAGTATAATATTATTGAATTACAACCCCTCATCGATCCGCTAATTTCTCTAATAAAACCTGACTCGTAAAACCATGTATAATGGAACTATATGACCCGAGTCAGTTTTCCTAGGGAATAACGCAGACCGGTCAGCGAATTGCGGTACGCGCTACCCGGTCGAACAAAGAGATTAGCATAGTGTACCACGCGAACCTGACGTCCGGGAGGAAGATAAGCCTTCCGATTTCTCACCCCTGGACAGTTGCCTTACCTCACAGGGAAACAGGGAAATACTCACCACCTCAGACGCATTAGTCTGAAATTTAATCTCGGTCCGGTTAGTCTCTGTAGATACAATCCGGACTCGGGATGGATTCTACGGATAGAAGTACTCGCGTTGCGTGAATGAGGTTTTTCCAATTTTATTAAAAATCTGTTACTCATATTGACTATAAATTGAACGGATCGCGTGAGACGGAATGTAAATGAAACGAAATTACATGTGACTCGACACGAGGTTCTGGGTAGTATATTACACTCGATATAAAGACGAAAGAATATTGTACCCACCCTGGATAAAGGGTGGAGATTTCGCGTTGCTAATGTTCTGGAAAATCGCGGGGTAATAAAGCAGAAATTACATTCCGGTGAGATCGAGGGTTAGCGAGTAACGAGGGTAACGAATATTGCTCGATAAGCTATTGAGAAATGACAATGAGCGAGTGCGAATGATTCGTCTTAAACAAACCTATCGATTAGTTAGGTACTCGTTTAAATTTTCCCTCGGAAAGATTCAATAGGAAAAGTCGGGGTGTACACAAAGAACCTGGAACCCTACCGTTCGGCACATTTCAGCGTCAAGTTTCGTTCCATCTAATGACCGAAGTTGTGTCTGACTCACGGCTCTACGCAAGCGTTTGTATTATATCGATAACTCCCCACGTGTTCGGCTACGCGTACGAAAGGTGAAATAAGTTTAGTTTAGTTTCACGTAGTTCACAGGGTTGGAAGGTCAACCGATCGTCGATAGAGAAATACTCCATCCCCCATAAAAAAAAAAAATTATATAAAAAAAGAAAAAGAAAACGTTTTTCGAATCGCGGATAATTCCTGTGCATAAACGAAGTTTTCTAACGTTTTAAAAAAGGGTTTCTAATTATTCACGGTAAAACAAAGCCGCGAGCCATTAGTTGATAAAAATCGTGACTTACGAGGGTAGAAATAGAAGTAATAGAAGAAAAAAGCTCCGATGTATACGAACTCGAATCGTCTGGGGGTAACGTACGATTGGTCAGTCGGGTAGTGTGACGTAAGTCGGGGGTTGAGTGAGGGTTGGCTTTAGCGGGAACGTATCGGAGGCTTCGTCGTCGACGGGGTTGAATCCGGTGACAAGGGTTCGCGGTCTTTCACATGCCTCGGAACGGCGACCGAGGCGACTGTTCAAATGCGAAAATGTCCGACCTGGACTACGGTTGACGAACGAACCGAACGCGGTGGACATACAAATTGCATCGATATATTTATTTTATATATATATAAAAATAATAACACACGGTATGATATTCTAAGCAATTAATTAAGAGCAGTGGTTCAACCGGAAGGAAACTCTAAGCCCAGACCGTGCCATCGTAACTGATAATCAAAGTGACGCAAAAGTGATATTAATTATACGATAAGTTTTATAAGACGAATTTTTAAGGGTAAAAAAGTATATGGGAACGTATGTACCCTGCACCGGGGGAAACAGTAGGCATTTCAGATCGAGATAATCTTGTCTTACACGGAGATGGGGATTTACTCGATTGTGAGAGTATAAGAGAGAACTTTGGTAAAGTGTGAAAAAAGAAAAAAAAAAAAGAAAACGAAACTATATAGCAAGAGAAAGACTGTAAATTATTTATTTTTTAATACTTGTAAGAGTTGACGTTGAAAATTTGTATTCGACAAGTTTTTAGATGCTGTTTTCGAGTCTGGTGATATCGTGAATCGACTTGTCAGGTAGGATATGAGTCGGATATTTAATCGACAGTCTTTAGAACGCACGATGCAGGGCTATGCACCGTTATCGATGTAATGAAATGAAATGGATAAAACCAGGCTCGGTGGAACTCGCGATTACCCCAGGAATTCGCCGGACAGAAAACTGCGCACTGTTATAACTATGACACGCCATCCATACCTCGCGCGTCGCCTAGATATCCGATCGCCCCACATTTTCACCATCACCTAGTGAAAATAAACTTTACTATCTTTGCCTCGAAGTACGTAAACTCGAGCATCGAGTATAGGGAATAGTTGGATAAGTTTTCTCTCCGGTTTCCCGTACTCGTTACACGTGTTCTTCGACGTGTGCGATGCGTGTCTAGAAACTTTTCGAACCGCATACTATCGTCCGAAACTTTCGATCACTTATATCCCATCCAGTCTTTGAATATATCCGTAATTCTCCGAGATAGAAAACTTTCTCCGAGTCATACCCCGCCGTTTCGACTTGTTGAACTTTGCGACGCCGAGAAATATCTATCGAACCTTTTCATCGATCGTTCGTCGCACACCTATACCTCGACTAGAGTTAGTTCGAACACGCGAATGAAACGCTGAGAATTTCCAATGTCCATTTAGCGATAAATTTGGACTGCGAATTTGCAAGAAAAAATTTCCTCCCGGCTATAAAAAATTTTCGGGTGATATTTAATTAACGGATGGTTATTCGATCGATCGATTTTATTCAAGGATAAGGTTGAATGGAGCTTTTAGGTAATTAGAAAATATTCGCAGGCTCGTTTGAGACTCGCAAGAAATGGCGAATGACAAAGAAATTTTTTATTTCTAAAAAAAAGTGTTCGGGAAAGAGGCAGCCAATGCCGTTGGCGTTAAAATATAAGATGGTTTAAAGTGTACTGATCAATAGGGCTAAACATTTGACCTGTTTCTTAGCTGACTTACAACTCGCAACTAACGCCCCAACAGTCACGCACTGCTTACCCCATGCCATCCCACAACCTCGCTTACCGTCACTTCGCTCATGACTCGTGGCACGGATTTCATTTTTACTCTATTTTCACCGTGAATCCATTTCGGAAGCAGAAGAATAAAAAGAACGAGAAAGTATTCGAGAAGCACAATGCCGCCTGTCAGCTTGACCCTAAAAAAACGTAGAACGGAACGTAACGCGATAATCCTGCGGCACAATGGCGAAAATTTCTTTCTATGACTAGAAAAGATGTACTAAAGACGTCAAAACTCTGGGACGTTACGTTTTGAATGAAACTACGATCTGGTGCACGATGACAATGCTCCATCAAGTTCCAAAAAAAAAAATAAGGTCGTACTGGCTCGTCTACGGCGTCGTCGATGTACTAGAATCTTGAAAGAGAGGGTATAGCGATGATGACGTTTTCATAGCTTCATCGGTATTTCGCCCAGTCACCGAGAGCACAATAGCGATTTTCTAAGTCTGACATAGGGTGTACGAAGGAGAGGGAGAAGTTCGGATCTAGATAAGGGGTATAGCTTGAATCTCTGGGTGAAGGGCAGCCAATCGATGATTCGATTTCGTTGACCGAGTTTACTTTAAACGTTTGATTAAGAAAATCGCGAGGTCTTGATTAAGAAAGCATTGAAGCTGTCATAGCGGTTTTTAATTAATCGCTTCCCTTGATTGATCGCTCGCCCTCGAAACTTCTCCAATGACATTTCAATCCGTTTGCAATCCGTCTGGTAAAGTACACAGAGCATAGTTTGTGACGGGGTTTAATGAATTTATGAGAAAGGATTGCGTCGGTTGATTTGAAATTTAATTTAGTTGAAAACCTGTCGAGGAAATAGACAGCGGGACGTCGATTCGATCTGCAATTTCTTAAAGAAAAGGCAATATCGCCTTATGGGATGACTACCACTTCCTACATAATGAATGAACTGGAAAATCGATTTTACTATGTTTTCGTAGAACAGGCTTAACGACTCTTAACTATATAAATTTTCGATCACGGTTGCCCTCGATAAAACTTATCGAATGTCCGACTGAAAAATTTCCATTCCCTAATTACCGCTGTACTCGTATATAGCGATCAGAAGACAGTGACAAAGTGCCTGATCACTATCCCAAATGACTTTCGGTATTAAAACTAATTCACACTTTTTATTCGAGTTCAAAGTAAGACGAGAGGTGAGCAAATTCTCGCTGACTATACAAGCTACGAATTCGTAATCATTCGCGAATCTATAATACGACGATTCGTTATACTTACCTGGGGCGAAGGTTGGAATGAATTGAAATTATTTCTAGGTACATACGTATTAGCGGTCAGCTGGCTGAGACCGGTCGATATTTTTCGGACCGAATGAAACTGAAATAACTATCGATTGACCTGCCGGACAGTCCAACGACCTTAACTTCGTTTTATTCCGGCTTATGGATCCGTATGTAACGCAATTCTGACCGACATAAATTCCCTGAACGATTGTATCCGAGTTTGTTACGAAAAATCGTAGAAATTTGTGACATCGAGATTAGTTTTGAATAGATAGCGTCTCGAACCTACCAATCAATTCTGCATTGCTGTTTGCACCGATTGAAACGAAACGAAGTATACGTAGATGAATCCATCGGGTAATTTGCATTAGCGATAATTAATTTCCGGCAGGGTTAGTCGATCGATGAATAATCCTAACGTTAAATGTCAGAAAAATGGGTCTCCGTGTTCAGGACTAATTGAATAATGATAGAACGTTTTTGAACTTACTCAGAATATCCGACCCTTGACCTATGGCCTAAAAAAATGGTCTAGGATTGACCAGCCGCAGACGTTCCTTGGCCGGGGGAAACGGCATATCACGCAAACACCAAAGGCGGTCCGCCGAATCGAATAAATTATTCGCACGAGGCCTAAACCGGAAACGGTCGTAAGATAGGCGGCCCCTGGGTATACAGCCGAAAGTTCAAGCACCCCAAGCGCCGCGGTGGTTATGTAGAAAGATTCGGAGAAATGACGGAGAAACGCTTAATTAACCATGGGAATCGATCGGTCAATCGAGGCTGGGGTCAACTCAACCACTTGTCAAAACTCAAGCCTCGTTTATTTCACTCAATCTCACGCGATGCCTCGTGCCAAGAAATTTTTTCATTTCTTTACCCAAACCCGCACGAATTTTGAACATCTTGCTTTCCAAATTTCATTCGAAGTACTGCATGTGTACAACCGGAGGGCATTTCTGTTCAGGATGCCTTCGACAACAGCATGGTTCAAGGCATGGATTTATTTCGGATGCATTTCCGGATGGACTGCGGGAGCACGTCCGCAATTTGACACTTCCACAAATATGGGGCTGGTCTTAGTGCCCGCCGACGCGGAGGTGGACTCCGTAATCTTCCGGCTACGTGCTACGGATCAGGATGCTGATTTTCCCCTCATTTTTGACATAACTGGTTAGTGTCTTGCCTCTGGATCGAGTGATCTCATTGACTTGGATGGTAAAATTGGTGTGTTGCTTCAGCGGCTGTTCAGCCAATCGTGCGAATCGCAAACCTGCCCTGTACACTTTACAACAAAGTCTGTCAAGCCAACGTGATCCTGACGAGGAGGCTGGTTCCTGGACGTCTTCACGACTTTGCAGTCCGGGTGAGAGACTCCAAGGGTGACACGAACTCCATGCAAGCTACGATTTCCGTTACCAACGCTTCGACACCCAGAGATATGATCTTTCCCCATGTCCCCGCGATCATCATGGTCCCGGAGGTAAGTTCTCTCGTCCGTTTTCAAAAAATCCTCGTCTCGAGATAAGCTTCAGTCAATTTTTGTCGCAGGATACGAAGCCCGGAAAAGAATTGGACTATCTTTTGGTGCGCGCTAACCCTTGGCATGGAAAACCCGTCTACATCGAGTTGTGGGTTGGTATTTTTTCCCCCGTAATAAATGTGTGAAAGTGATAAAAGTATTTGACGAATCGATTATGGATTTTCATTCATAGCAACCAAAGGAATTATTCACTATCCGGCAACGCCAAACGCCCACGCAAACTCGCGGAGTAATTATCCTCGAAGGAGAACTGGACTTCGAGACTCAATCCATGTACACCCTCACCATGTACGCGACGGTGAGCATTTTCTCGAACTAGGTGTTTGCTCTCGCACCCTTTCGTCCTCGACGAAGAAAATTCACAATTTTATTCGCACAGGATCCTTACACGGACGTGGGAAAGGACACGCGAAACATAGCTGGCGTTCACGTCGTCGTGATTGTTCAAGACGTCCAGGATGTTCCTCCAGTGTTCACCATAGCTCCACCCTTGACGAGGGTCAACAATTCTGTGAAGCCTGTGAGTAGATCATCAAAGGCTTATCCAGGGTTTCATAAACGAATGAATAATGAATCGATAAACCCCGCTTTCAGGGTGACGTGATTCTCCGTGTCCACGCCGAAGACGGAGACAAGGGCACCCCTCGCGAGGTCACATACGGTCTTGTTTCAGAGGGTAATCCCTTCACCCCGTTCTTCAACATTTCCGAATGGACTGGTAAGAACTTTTCCAAAATTTGTATTCTCGATAGTTTGTGCTTTGAGGAACGAGTGACACTGATTTGAGGGACCAGGATTTGACAAAGCGATGTTATAAAAAATGGGGTGAAAATTTGGGAAGTTCATTGACCCGTGTTCCCTGGTTTTTTCGCACGAAATCTACTTATCGGTGGCTACTACTCGTAATTACAGTACACGCGATATCCTGCAACGATACGAAAGAACGTTGCCTAATTCCGGTTAGGGTATTCGTGGCTTGCTTCGTGATCAGATCGATGGAAATTCTCTAGCTGAGGATAAGGTAGGTAAAAACGAGTTAAAAAAAAAGGAAATTATGTTTCGTGGCACAGATTTCGTTTTCACTACTCCGATACAGACGTGAATAAATTAAACGTTATCCGAACGATCGTTAATGAAATAACTATGACCTGTATAGAGACACCTAGATTTTATAGAGTCGATTACGAATTTTCTACAGTAGCTGTATAGTTTTTTGCTAAAAAGAATTCGCGCTAGATTCAGTAGCAGCATGATTCACCAGCCTCGAGTCACCTCCACGCATTGCGTGTCGTTTCAGTCGTAAAGATTAGGTCGAAAATAAATTACCCTTTGATCGACGGAAGAGATTTACTTTCTGGCCCTAACTTTCTTAAGGACTTTTATACCTAATCTTGGGCGTGGTTCCATCGTCTTAAACATCACCGATAAAGGAAACTTAGCTAACTAAGAAGGTGAAGAACCTGCGGTCAAGCTTCAAAAATCTGTACGAAATTTTCCGGGGATTTACCTTTCTGAAAACTCTGAGTCTGTGATACTTCGATTCGGGGCTTTTGAAATTCGGAGAGAAATGGAGATAGTCAAAATAATGACCGATCGCAAAATTTGATCAATCACCGCAGTTACTTTCCTGTCGTTAAGTACATAGAGATTAATTTATCGCGCATCGCGATCAACAAGTAGATACGATCAATTGCTGCCCAATCATGGGTGTATCATAAAACAGTTGTGTTCTCGTCATATTCTGGAAGTTGGCCAACGAGTCCACCGTCGAAAGTCGTAGGAAAGGGTCTAACATTATTGACCGAGCGAGGTGGTCAGTCTTGGCCTCGTCGTTACTTAGCGATCTTATCGCCGCGGCGAAGACGCACGCGACCCGCTAGTACGCGGTTCTGGAGCTCACTGGCTATTATACAATGGAATATAAAACAGGCTAGCTCGGTAATGTATTCTGTACGCGTATGATAATGAGACGAGGCTAGGGAAACGCAGAGTAACTTCGAGGGTTCAAACTCCTATTACGAAAGTCCTAAGTTCCTGACGAAAATTGTTCATTTTTTAAAATATTTCCTGACATTTTACAGGCGAAATAATCCTCACCCGACCTTTGGAAGAGCTCACACAAATCACGCACGTCGGAGCACCTATTTTGCTCACTGTGGTAGCCGAAGAGGTACGTCGTTCCAGGGAGGAACCACCGGGACAGGCAACCGTCGTAGAGTTAGGTCTTCTCCTTGGAGAGCCAGGAAACAGTCCTCCTTATTTCGACAGCGAGAGGTGAGTGAAAGAGAAGGAACCTCGAATCTTATGAGTGATCTGAACCCGGATAATCTTCAGCTATATGGCCTGGATGGACGAGAACGCAGCCCCTGGTACAGTGGTCATGTTCGACAAGCCAGACTTGACGAAAGTCCGAGATGAGGACATAGGTAAGACCGGGGTCTTCGCTTTGAAGCTCGGCAACAACAACGGTACCTTCGAAGTAACGCCAGCGGTAGCTGAAAGGGTAGCTAATTTCGTGGTCACGGTACGCGACAATAGTTTGATGGACTACGAGGTCCGAAAGACGCTTCAATTCATGGTAATCGTCGACAATGATTCCTCGTACGATTTCAAGGTAGAGTTAGTTCTAACGAAGAACGCAAACTTGCAGATAATTGCTCAGGAAGTTGGACCCGCAACGAATCTTTCGACTTCGGTCCCTGTCACGATATTCCTTAGAGACATCAACGACAACCCTCCAGAGTTCGAAAAAGAAACGTACGAGGTGACGCTTGCCGAAAATGTGCCACCGGGGACGAGAGTTATCCAGGTACCTTGATTTCCTTTTTTTTTCTCGAATCCTCTACCAGTGGAACGGGTCTCTTAATCTTGGATCGAATCATAGGTACATGCAAGCGACAAGGATACTGGTTTGTCAGGAAGCATACGATACACTAGGATCCTTGGATCAGGCAACGAAACTTTGACGATGGATTCTGAGACGGGGATGATCGTCGTGGCCAAGGACTCTTCAGGATTGGATAGAGAAATAAGGCCAAGTCTGCAGTTGTCGGTCGAAGCTTGTGATGAGAATGGCAGAGGTCTTCGGAGCACGGTTCCATTGATTGTTCACTTGCTCGACGTCAACGACAACGCTCCTATATTCGATAAGTCGATTTATGAGTTCGTCCTGAACTCTGATCAGACCAATTTCACGAGCCCAGCTTTCATCAAGGTAATTTTAAGTCCCAATTCCTAATTCAGCGAGGCGATTATGCGAGGAACACATTCTTATCACATTTAGGCAATCGATGCGGATGCCGAGCCACCAAACAACGAGGTACGATACGAGCTAGTGCACGGAAACTACGGGAACAAGTTTCACCTGAACGAAGTTACCGGGGAATTAATTCTCAGAGAGCCACTGAACAAATCTCGACGAAGGAGAAACGACGCCTACGATCATTTCGCGACAAGATTCAGAAGCGATTTCTTGCAGACTCTGAACACTTTCCAGAAGATCGGCGTCTCCACTGACAAGCCGTTGAGGATATGGAAGAACAGGAAGAAACGGGCTGCTGAAGATGTTCTCTACACTCTTACAGTCAGGGCGTATGATTCGGGTGAGTTTTTACGAGTTGGAGCAATTACTTGCTTACTCGAAGAATTAGTCCTGATCTTTCCAATCGATTCCAGGTGTGCCGCATCGCTCGAGCACAGCAAAGGTTAACATCATCACTGCAGCTCCCGTGGGTGCACTTACTCTAATGCTGGTTGTTCCGGCTGAACATCTCGATCCGGTACGAACAACGGAAACATTGGCAGCCATAACCGGAGGACGAGTAACTATCCAGGAAATACGACCTTACGATCAGCCAGGCGGGACGGCTCAAGGCGGAAAAATGTTAGTGTCCGTGAATGGTATCTCAGAAAAATAGTCACTTCAGTCTTCAGACAGATTGTTAGCAAATGATTGCATAATGAGGACATTTTTCATTCCAGGAGTATAGTGGTGGCTCGAGTCGAACCGACAATGTCTGGCACATTCCTCGTCGATGTTGAAACGATCCATAAAAGTTTGGTCGCCAATGGCATGGGTATTGTTCCTGTCACAAACTCGGCTAATGAAACCCCTGTCAGTGTTACGGTCCGGAATACAGTAGGAAATGGTGATGGAGCCACGGGCAGTGGTACGGTTGGTGAAAATGGTGGAAATGGTGGAAACGGTAACGTTGGAGAATCCCCCGGTGGAACAGATGGAAATAACGGTGGTAATCCGGTGAACGGAAATGTGAATGGTGTCAACGTTGGTAACGGAAAAGGCGCAGGAGGTACAGGAGAAAGTACAGATGATGAAACCGGAAAAGGAACCAGTGGTACGCAAGAAGGCACGAAAACTGGTACTGGAAAAGACACGAAAGGTACGGGAGGAGGTGCAAATGGTGGTACCAGTGAAGGGAATGAAGGCAAAGGAGGAAATACAGGTAACAAAGATCCTGGGACTACAATTGTTGATACCAATGGTGGAACCAATGTTGATGCTGGTAGCAATACGGGTGGCAGTACAGGAAAAGGAAATACTATTGGTCCTGGTGGCGGTACAGTCGGGGGTACTGGAAAGGAATCTGGAAATGGTGGAGGAAATTCGTCGGGAGGAACTAGTGGTGGAATTTCAAATAATGGTGGAACTGGCGAAGGAACTACAGGGGTTAAGGCTGGAGAAAGTGACGGAGGTACCGTAGGAGGTAAAGAGGGATCAATTCCGGTTGGAAGTAGCGGAGGAACAGCAGGAACAATCAGCGGAGGCACTAATGGTGGTGCAAGTGAAGGAAGCGGTGGTGATTCTGGGAAAGGTACTGCCGGGGGTGCTGTTTTAGGGAATAACGATAAAACGGGAGTAAAGGTCGAAGAAACTTTCACAAAGATCAACAAGACGACTTCAACCTCGGAGAATGAATATGTAAGTGTGAATATTACGCAAGCTTGTGATCTTCGTACAATGTAAATGTTACCTGTTGTAATTATTTCCATTTCAGATCGTTTATAAAGCAGAGAATAAACTGTTGTTGTGGCTTCTGATACTACTCGGACTTCTCATGCTATTGGCGTTACTGGCGTTGATTCTATGCTGCATATGTCCAGGCTGCCCATTTTACATGGCTCCAAGAAAGAGGCGAGTGCATTCGTTCGAGAGTGTGAATCACCCTGATGCAAGGCCAAAGCGGCACCTTCGTCGGAAGCAGTTCAACCCGGTTAAAGGTACGTTTCCTATCAGTTTGTGTCGTTCACCTAGATTACCGCGACTCATTCTTTCCATGAAAGCCAACGTGAGGGAGTAGCTAATGATGATCACGATGACTGATGATCTAACTTCCACCTTTTTCTTTCCGCAGCGGAGTGGTCTGGAAAGAAACAAGCTTGGAGTGCTGATCCGATGCGGCGAAACTGGCAATTCAACCGACGTAATACCAAGAATCGTGGACTAGCCTCACTCCCAGGGGACGTAGTCCGGATCGAAACACCGCAGGCACTACCAACAGGACCTGCTCTCCGATTGCGAGACGGTCCCGAGTCCTGGGGCGTCCAATACCCGATTCAGAAGCGTAAAGAGGATCGCATCTACGTCGAGGATGTGGAGGCAGGTCGGATGTACGATGCGGAAGATGTGGATTCACTGCGTAGACACGAGATGGAACGAGGTTCCGACGTACTGCGTCATAGCTACCGTCAAGGAGATGAAACATTGCGATTACCTCGCGAGCAGCACTTCTACAGAGATGGAAATGCCGAGGTTTTACGCCTGGTAACCGGAGGCCATACCGAGGGCGGAGAAATCTCGATCCAAGCACAAAGACCGATAACTCTAGTCAGCGAACATCAGGCTCTTGGATACCGAAGTGACGGCAAGGACATTCTTCTACGCCGGTTTATAGAAGATCAGAAGATCAGACAGCACCAGGACCTGCACAGTAGCGTGCAAGAAATATCTGTGGATGGTTTAGAGTCCAGACGACAAGGGTCGGACCAGTTTCTTCAAAAGCACGAGGTGATCATTTTGCCCAGGAACCTGGAACTCGATCGGAGACAACATCGTGAAGAGACGGCACCGAGTGTACAGCGTCTGATAATCGATCACGGTGAGATTGACCACGAAGAAGAGCTCAAGGCGCGGAATCAGCAGCATGAAACCCAAGAAGCAGATCTTCGACAGCAGAGAAAAATGGCCGCAGCAATGCTGGTCGGTACGGCCGTTTCCAGAGCCACTGAAAAGCCGACGACAAATATGAGGACGCTGATGGTCGAGCAGAATGCATCGACCCTCAATATTCCCACCTATACAATCCACGACGTCGAATTGGCCAAGCAAAACGCGTTGCTGACACAGCTATTGATGGATAGAGATGTTAGACATCTCGGAGTTCCGGGTTTGGACCCTGGTAGTTATCTAGAGACGCAAAGCCTGCCTGGTCAAGTCGCTATTGCGACACAGACTGACCGAATTGCGGCTACGCAAACGGAAAACAGGAGTCGTAGTGACAACGAAGAGTCGGAAGAAGAGATTCGGTCGCGGAGAAAATCGAAGTCGAAAAATCGTTTTGGAAATGAGTTGAGGCGGTCCAGAAGCCTCTGGCTGAGATCACCGATCCAAGAGGAAACTCGATCGGTCTCTGGAACGCGGAATAGTTTGCTACGTCGAAAAGTCAAAGATGCACGAGAAGGCAGAAGAGCGACCATAGAGCCGGAAGTGTTACGAGAAATATCGGATTCTCTTGACGAACAAGCCAGCACACCGTCTATCGAAGAGGAACAAATCGGAGATCGGCGGACTCGGATGATGAAGAACTCTAAGTACCAAAGTCCGGATCGGGAAACTGAAGCTGCCGAGCTGAGCGAAAATCCGGCCCGTTCTTCGCCGGAAATGAGCAAAGACAAGTACCACAGACGTTCGCACGCAAAAGCAATTATTGGTGAGGTTTTGCAAGCACAGAAGCTGGAAAGCGGTACCGGGAAACAGTCGAGCCCTAGTAAATCGAAGACCAAGTCACAAAGGACTGCAGAGACGAAGTCTTCGGACGGGAAGAAAGTAAGTCCTGCGAATAGCGATAAGAAAGAGAGCGACACGACGTCGACAGATGCTAAAAGTAATCCGAAAAAAAGATCTACGGAATCGCAGAGCAACAATGGCGGGGTGAAGGCTAAGAAGGAAATCGAGGATAAAAAAAAGATCCTAAGTAAGCTCGTCTCGAAGGTTGGGGGTTTAGGGAGATCCACATCAGAAAAGTCGGTCAAAAAGAATAAATTTCGAGAAACAGAGGAAGCTCCTATCGTCAAGAAACGATCGATGCTGAGGCGCCAAAAGGTCAAAAAGATGAGCACCGAGAGCTCGGAGTTCGAGGAAATTCCTGTTAAACCAAGTTCGAAGGCCGAACCACCGAAGCAAACTGAATCTACGAGTGGATTAAACTCGAAACAAGATCCGGCGAGAGGTAAGGAGACGAGCACCTTGTCCGATGAACCTAAATCACGGAGCTCGGGTACTGACCGTGACCGATTGCCTAAGCGATACCAAAAACTGTCAGAATCGACTTCGAGCAGTGCTACACCTGGACAACCGACCATTAAAAAAGAAAGTACAAGTGCCGTGAAGTCCGGAATCGAAGATAAGAAAGAAAACGTTAAATACGGGAAGAAGATAGCCGAAGGTTTGGCCGAGACACAAGCGGAACATGAACTGATAAAACTCCCCAGTTCCACGGTGCTAATTGATCGAAAATTAACGAGCGGCGGTGCTCGGGTTGGGGACGAACTCCGAGATGATCATCAACCGATTGCTGAAGCAGTTTCTGATAAACGTGAAGGATCACTTCCGCAATTAGAATCGGAGGTCTTTAAATCAAGTACAGTTTTAATAGGAGATCAATTGGAGCCAACGACCAACGATGAACCAAAGATAAGTGTTGAAGATTCTAACAAATCTGGAGAGGCATCTCCTGGAGTAGATTCCGAGCTTCTTAAACCCGGCGAAGGTAGTTCAACCAAAAAAGAAGTGGCTGAGTCAGATGGTGAAAGACTGCTCAAGATCGGTACGGAGATTCCAGACCAAATTGAAAAATCTGAGGCTCCAGAATCCGATAAAAATACCCCGCTGATAGAAGAAAAGCTTGAGCCAAGTACTGCCGGAGTATCAGAGACGACTGAAAAAATTTCAGACAATCCTGAGCCACCGACAACGACGCTGGTTTCTGGCGTCTTAGAAAGCGATGAGAATAAATTATTGGTACAGGACGAACCTGAAGCTTCGTCTATGGGAATAGCGGAGACGAAGGAAATAATTGCAGAAGAGCCGAAAAAAGTGGATCCCGATGTATCAAAATCCAGCATGGATTTTCTGTCTGTAGAAAAGCAATCTGAGTCAACCATCAGCGAAATACTGCCAGCCGGTGAAAAAAGTCAACATAAGCTTGAAGAAGTTCCACTGAAGTCAGATTCCGAAGCTCTAGAAGCTGAAGCGAAGACTATCGTCGAAGAAAAGCAGCCTGAATTAAGTACCAAGGAAGTAACTGAGACGTTTTTGCAATCCGAGGCTATGCACAGCTCAAAGGATTCCCAAGTGGCTATTGTGGAAGCTGGGGATCAACTGGCGCCCAGTACTACGATGACAACTCCAGTGACTTCGGTAACTCCAGATCCCGTCGACGTTTCCCAAAAGGATTTAGCGAAACAGGATACCTCGGACGGTACAAATCTAGTCGCCGAGAAAATCGATGATGTAAAGACTGGCTCGACCGAAGCTGAAGTCAACAGCATAGATGCAAGTGCTCCGGATGCCAGCCACTCGAAAGATATTGGAAGTCCGGTCAAGAGTACCCACGAACAGTCTGACAGTTTTATAATAATTGAACAGCCCGAAGAAAGAGACGACGCAACTTCTCCGATAGTTTCGAAACCTGACCAGGAAAAGCATTCCGATGTAATTGGAGCAAGTGGTGGTTACCCGCAAACGGAATCGCAAACTGATTTACCGAATGACGAGAAGAAGGAGGGAGAGGGGCCCAAAGTTACAGAAGGCAAGAGTGGGAAGTTGAGTGCAGATCCTCTGGAAACCAGCCAACGTTTAACCGACAAATCACCCACACCACCGTATAAATCAATCGGCCAAAGTGAGATTGAACTAGCAGTAGTAAAAGACAGGGAAGAGGGTAGGGGAGCGGACGATCATCGCTTATCGAGAGAAGTGGCGAAGGAAAATACTGACAGGAAGTCACCGGAGAAAGAGTCTAATCCTACTTCAGAAGAGGGTAATTTTCCGACGACTGGATCTCCTTCGTTTTATATACTGTCGAGCGAGTCGTCGGCGGAGGACTTCATTCCTGATCAAGGAATCTCTGATTCGCAAATAAATCGTGATCAATCTTCGACTGAGTATAAAACCACCCTTGTGCCAGATATTTCTAAATTTCCCACTACCGCGGGGACCAGACAGCAGCAAAGTGGCAAACAAAGGTCTGAAGATACGCGGGATAATCTTATCGCCAGCCAGACCCACTCGAGACCTATAGATCTGGCGGATATGCAATCTGGGGAATGGAAAACGCGACATATCCAAATCGGCGACGTATCCAGCGACTCTCCTGACAACGCGCAGCCTTATCAAACGCCTCGACATCGATCAAAGAATAGAACAGGGAATGAAGGTGAATCGGCAAGCATTGGAATGCCGGAAATAACGTCGCAGTTATTGTCAGATAGAAAAGACCTTTCGGAGTCTGATCAGAGTCCAGAACTGAAGCGAATCGTGGGTGCGAATCAATCGAGCGATGAGAGGCCCGGTATCTCACCGGCGAAGATCAAAGATCAAGAATTAACGCCGAAGTTAATTGCGGAAGAGGCGATTCGCAGTGGACTTCGAGAGATTATTGACTCTGATGCTATGAAACGGGACAGTTCGAGCCAGACGTCGTCGAAGACTTCTCCGGAGAATCAGAGTCAACGAAGAGAACCGTCGAAGCGAAAACCAGGTAAAGAAGCATCGCGAATTCCGATGGCTACGGAAGCGAAAAAATCCAGTTGGGAAAAGACTGGGAATGGTTTTCAATCGAGCAAGAAGATGGAAGAGGCTCAGGAAGGTACGAGACCAGTCAGACCCAAGACAGAGCCTAAAGGAGGTAATCCTAAGGAGGAAGATACGCACCAGGTAAGACCTCGCACTCAGCGAGGCAAAGCGAGCAAACCGCAGGAGGTTCCTCTCCAAGAACCTCGTCAAGAGGCGCCGATCCGACGTCCGAAACCTGCGGAAAGAAATCGGCAGGTGAAACAAAACGCGGAGGAAATCAAGCCGCAGGATTTATCCCATCAAAAATCGGAGGACGGGGCGATACCGAAGGAAGGATACATGTCGAGGTACAAACAGAAGCGAGAAGAGATGGAACGGAGACGAAAAGAACTCAAGGAGGCTGCCGAAGAGGAACAAAGACCCCGTTGGCAGCGAAAACCTGCAGTAATCCCTCCCCAACGTGTTTCGGGCAAAGAATCATCGAAAAATGAGAAACCGATCGACACCAAGACTCCGGAAGGTACAACGCCGAGAACTAGACGACGGATAAAACCACTGGCTAACGCAGAGTCCGAGCAACTCAGAGCCATGGTTAAAGAGGGAAGAAAACAGCGCAGAGCCGAGGGTGGCGATAGCGACGATCCCACGGTAGAAATATTCGCGACTGAACCCCCGGCTAAAATCGCAGCCACTTTTCACCCCGCGGCACAAAAATCTTCGTACAAGTACGAGACGATTCCGCTACCCTTTTACCTGCATCCACCACCTCCTCCCCATTCTTCGCCGCAGGTTTCTCCGCTACATATGGGGCCCGTGGACCCTAGGCGACCAGACGATGATCTGGACTCTGGAATCGCGGTGTCTTTGCAGGGAGGTACGAAGCTTCGTCATCAACAACTTTTGGACAAAAAGAGCGTCTTTGATATCGCGTATAGCGAGGCTGCCCCTTCTCAGCTAAGAACTGACAGCACGACACCCCCGTCGTGAATTTTTTATTGAAAAAAAATGTAAAAGTACGCCTGGGTGTAACTGGCAAATGTTTTCCCGGATATTCGGTCCGAAAATCTGACAACGGAGTTATAGCAGCGTTTATGAATGACGAAGGAAATGACTTGTTCGAAATATTGTTATAGGGTTAATTTCATCGTTATTATAATAGTTAGGATCAATTTAACGATGTATGTAGATTTGGAAGTGAATGGGGACTGACGACCACCGCACCCTGAATAAGAAAATTAAACTGCCGTTGACGAAGGGATTGTTTCCTGATCGATCTCGCGAAAACGTCTCGTCGATTTGATGACCAATTTTATATAACTTATATAGGAGTCGTTTAGGACAGAGTGGCGATTAATAAAAGTTTGTAAATATGAATGAATAAAGTAATAAATATTCGTTTTATTCAACTCTCCATTACCGTATTCAGAAGTGAATACCTCGAGCTGAAGTTTATCTGCTCCATGGCACTCATACATATTTAATAACCGTCTATCTTGGCTAACTCACGGTCGAACAACTCGCGTCTAAGTTCTGCGTCTCTGTTACAAAAATATCGTTGGCTCCGACCTTACCCACCACTCGAGACCGATATATCCAGACTTCGCTTTTACCTGACCGAAACACGTCACGACGCCAGACGACGCAATCGATTATTGCACGAGCCTGAGATGTCGAAGGGACGCATAAGCTGGCTCGATGCAATTGGAAACTTGTGCTTCGACCCCTCGGTTTGCGTTTGCAATTAATTAGCCCACCTGAACCCCTGCAGCGTAATTACTGTAATTGCATCACCCAAAGAGACTCAACTCTCGAGATGGACTGCAGCTTGCATTAAGAAACAAATTGGAAAGATCTAATTACATCGATTACCTATTGGTATGCGATAACTTTATCAGCGATCGTCCGGTCTCGGGAGAGTTTGGTTTCGGTCTGTTCGTGACGTAACGTCGTAGTCAAGTCTTAGCAAAATTTTTATCGCGGTTAAGATATCCGTGCTAAGCTTCTCCGGGTTCTGAAACTCTGTTAGAAAAATATCAACGGCCCCGACCTTACCCACTGGCAGATTGCCATCTCGATAAAATTCGTCCCTCCGCTTACACAGAAATCCCTCCATGCCGTATCTCGAATTGCATCAATTATCACCCGCAAGATACGATCGATGCTAAAATTTGGCTATCCATCGCATCGCGTGAAAGAAATCACGAGCAAAGCCTGGAGAAGAAAAAAAAACCGAAAGGAATTACCTCGCGGTGAAAAAAAAAAAAATCCAAAAAACTATTCCCCACCCTTTTTGGGACCTAAGAAGTTTCTAACGAAGGTTTCACCACTCTTTGTTAATTAATTTCTTGATTTATCTTCGGCGGGTCACCCTGTACAGAACCGACGTTATAGCAGTCGGCCCGTGGGCGTATAAGTAAGTGGAAACGGTCGCGTCGTGTGCGACATCATCGGCCGACCACTACGGACCAGCTCTACGTGAATTGTGTTCGCCTGATTGAAGAACTGTTTACTTGTCGCATTTCCTTGTGGCGTTTCCGCGGTCGGCACTACGACGTCGGCGAATAAACCGACGCGTTTGACGTCTGCGGAACGATATACATCCCGTCGTTTAACCGGCAGACGTCACGGAGCGATAAACGCTCCTCAAAATTTAAACAAAAAATTCATTAACTCGGACTTGGATGACCAAACTTCACTTAGAACTTTAATGAGATGAAAAATCATCGCAATTAGCCGAAGCAGATGATCTCTAGCTTCTTACTTTCCCCATAGGTTTTCATCCCGCAAGGAAAATAGCGTCGCTGTGATCAAATAAGCGTCTAAATCGGTGGCGTAAAGTTCTGAAAATCGGAGCTTCTAATTTCCAAAAGTTTATTAGACCGAGGAATAATCGATACTCTATCGATAAATTAGCGTTATGTAATGATACAAATTATACGTAGGGTTACACAACGCACGTAGGATAGTGAGGCCGTTTTTAGCCCATGATCTTAGGGACGAGCCCCCGAATACCAAAGCTACGTCGTCGCCCCGTCACGAAAGCCTGACGTATCGCGTGACGCTCGTAATGCAACTAACCTACCGTAATCTGGAACACAATGGTGCATCAAACATAACCGAAGACCGGTAAATCTTTGTAACAGGAATTCATGTCTTCAGCGTTGGTTGCACGCCGCTCCTGGTGCTCTCGGGCCTTGAAATCCCGCGATAACGACTGTCACGTGTGCTTTCACTGTGCGTCGTCACGTCGCGACAACAGATTTAGCTCGTATCTCCTATACATCGCTGATGTGAGTTACTCGGCGGTTTCGGACACGAATTAATTAGAAAACGTCGGTACGGTGCAGCGCGGCGGAAGGTTGAAAAAGACCTGGACGATCAATCTTCGTTGAATATTCAATTGCTTCATCGGTAATCAACGATTTCTAACGACCAGGTACGCGAATGAATGAATAAGTATCCTGGGTAAACGTTGTTAGAGGTTTGAAAAAGTCTGAGAGAAGCTTTTTATTTCGCTCTCGGGAAATTCTAGACGTATCTCGCCGTGGTCCAGCTGTTTGCCTGGTACCAACGGACGTCGAAGGATGGCCGCCGCTTTGTGCAAATCTCTTGGGACCCCGGAGTTTAATTATATGTTATATAAATTAATGCGAAGGTAGGTGAACAGCGTCAAATGGTTAGCCTCGATCCCTCGGCGATGCGGAGTCACCCGGTTAGCCAATTGGTACAAAGTATTCGCGGATTTCAAACTATGGTATGAAAAATGAACTAGAAACTTTTAATTAAAACCATTTTTTGGACTTCTTTTTATGCAATTTCGAGTAGCAAAGTTAGTATTAACGTTTTCCAAACGATTTCAACCTCTGGCTGATCCCAGCCGCTTCGTTCCACTGAATTTCCGGACTTTAAGCACACGCGGAGAACGATGTGTGTCTCTCCCTCCGCCTCTAATCCACCCCTAAGTAGTCCTTAAATCGTTGAATTTATTTGCGGTGAGATTGCCACTTATTTCAAACGGGATTCAGAGCGTAGAGTATCAGGGGATGCCCGCACCTTTTTAGTGGCCAGGATTATTCCGGGTCCGTACAGGTACGTGGCTCCATTCGCAGTCCTATCTGTTCTCGTCCTTTTCACAGCCGGGAAAAAGGGTTCGTAGGGGTTCGCTTCTATTAATCGGTCAACAGCGATCACGGGAAGATACGAAGACCGAGGGATGAGCGAAGACTAAACAAAACTATACGGGGTCGCCTTTGTCTGTTCAAACAATGATACGGTGTATTCACGTGTGTGTCTAATACACTCGACGATGAATCGCAGGGTAAGATACTTTCGCAGCGGTTTAATGAAATCAGCTAAACGTAGAATTCGATCAATTAATTCGACCGAGTCAAAGTCTAATTATATGTACTACGTATCCATAGGTGTATCGTTGAGTAGAAATCTTTGTGTAGATGTGTCAGAGTTTTTGTACGCATGCGTCGGTGTGTATGTTATTATAATGTCGAAAGGCGCGAATAAACAACACGTGAATGTTAATTGTTGTTAATAAAGCGGCGTGCATGTTGCTGCGGAAGCGGAAAACAGCACCGCGAAGAGGCAGCTCCGCACGGCTCACCTGGGGGCCCTCCCTGCGCTCCCTCCGCCGTGCCGCATCGAGATCAACACTCTTTCACTCCGGGCAAAATTCCTTGGTCTCTCTTCTAAATGTCAACGGGTCTCGAGATCAGCCGCGTGTTACGATCGAAGCGCCGCGACGCTATACGCTGTCGTATCATACCGGGCGAGTGTCAATTGCTCTGGGAGACGTGAAGAAGAGCACATCGACGACGTGAAAGTAATAGATCAAACGAACAAACGAACGAACAGAAATTTATTCATTACGATAAAACGATACGATAAACTCGGCGGATTAACATTTAAGACGCCTATTCGATTCCCATATAGCTGCTACTCCCTCATTAGGAACCCTAACTCGGCTATTCATGTGTCGATGAATTATTGAGCAGCTAGATCGCCGATGCTATTAGCATATGAAATTTGATGCAGGTACCGACATCAATATCGATATCGTATAGCCGCGTATGACGAGGGAAAAAATGGAGAGGAAATATTGGCGTCGAGAAATGGTTGGGGAGGAAGAAAACTGGTTCTCATGTTTATTGGTCCATGGGATCCGGTGCATCTGTTAGAGAACCTCTGGCAGAGTCGGGCCGGGAGTTACCGCATGTGGAAAGAGCGGAGACTGGGAGACCCGGTCTTACGATTAGTTTAACTACATAATAACGATCGCATTAAGCGTTTTCGGTGCCTTGAGGCCAGCCGAGGTTTGGCCCACTCGAAGAACCATCAATCACTGCCGAATTTTGGCAACGCGTTGGACAACGTTGGCTTCAGGGTACCATCAGCAACGTGGAGTTCGTTCGTGGTCCGCAACGCGGGACGACGCGAAATACTGGCTAGGTGTATGTGATATAGCTACGAGGCGAGAGGGACGCGTTCGATACTCCCGAAAATTGGGTTTGCTATGGAAAATGGCGTCGGCGATTTCGCCGAGTCGGTATTCCTAGTGCATAACTCGGTTTATCAATCCCGAAGAGAACCTCGATGATAACATATGCCGTTACTTCAGGTTCAGGTAACCTGCAGCTCGCTTATTCGTTACCCGATTATTAAATATCTTATGGGATGAAGAACTTCAAAGGAGGATACGTCTGCGTACTTTATACTCATTTGCGAATACCTAAATTGCCAATTCACATGTCCATGTGTATACATGTAGCTAATCCCGTACCCTCAAAGGTTGATTAAAGCAGTCTCATTATCCCTCGAGTTAATCAAGAGCTTTCATAAAACACAGGGATAAAATACAGACCCCTGAAAAGTTGGATCTGCTTCATTGCCATTGGGAGTAAAGCGCTTCTCATTATTACTTGATCGAGAAATACCGACAGTGCTTACTTCTGTCTGCACGTAGTAATTAAATGAAGACCAGAGACAAGTCGAAGTTGCAACGGAGAGAGGCTAATTACAGAGGACCCATTGTGCTACTGCATAATCAATAACTATATCTATGCAATGGTCGGGTGATCAAAGAATCCAGTAGTTGCTTGCAGGGTCGAGAGCGTCGAGGATGACAGTCTGTCAGGTTTGAGGAAAACAGACGATTGTGCTAAATCCAATATCGTAGTTTCAAAGGAAAATAGTCGAGGCCAATTATTGCGAGACGATAAAGTCTCGAGGCTTTAATCGCCGGGATAGAGAATATCGATCAGTCGATATCTCTACGGGACGAGAAGAACAAATTGAAGAAATAAAGAGGAAAGGGCGAAGAGGAGTGGAGAGGAGAAAGCGAGGACATCCTGGGCGCGGGGTCCTCGCCCTCGTCTCTCTGTGCTCGCGTACGTACGCGGGTACGTGGGCCAGCCAGCTCCCGCTATCGCTGCTCTCCGGGCCCGTGTACAGCCGACAATTACACGCGTTACGTCATCCCCCGGGTAGTCACCTCCCGGACTCTCGGTACCCGCGTCTCTCACCTCTCGTCCGCTAGCGTGTCTGCATCGCACGCGAAACTCGGAACCTCTCTACCTCTTCGAATTTACACTCGCGATTTCATTTCGCCGCGATAAACCAGACCCGGATCTTTTTTGCTCGGCTTTTTTTATAAGGAGGAATAACAAATCTATGGGAATATCGATACGAGGTGGTGATTAAATAGCGCAGGTCGATTGATCATCCGTCTTGAGGAGAGAGTCTGATACGAGGAATAAGATGGGAGAGCGAAAAGATCAGGGGGAAATATCGGAGCCGTCTTTCGGCCAATACATCGACCACACAAAACGAATTTTGAAACTTTTTCGAATATGGGAATTGGGGAATGACCTGCCAAGATGGAAGACTACGCTCGTGACAGTCAACACCGCGGTATTGTTAGCCAGCAACTTTCTCCTGGGATTAGCCGAATTGAAAAAACTTCAAAGCGCTGCAGATCTGGCTCAGATTGCGTCAGGAATCGGGAACTTTTGGTTCCACTTTCTCGGATTTTTTAAATGGCTTTATCTCGTATGGAAAGCTTTTTCTGTCGTGGATCTAGTTGATCAGCTCGAAGAATGCTACAACCTCAGTTTGAGCCTCAGCGATTCGGACGAAGGTAAGGATGATCTACAACGAGTAGAAGCTTTTGTTGTAACAAGAATTCAGCCTAAATGGGCGAAGAAAAAATTCCTGTTCTCCCCATACTATAAACACCAATTATTTTTCTCCCGTGCGAAAATAACTGCTCATACTTATAGCCCCGATGAAATTGATTTATAGATTCTTCGAGACTCCGTAAAGAAATGAGCATGGCTAAGAAGAGTTCGTTGAAATTCTTGTACGTGTGGATTTTCATTCTGAGTTATGGCATAGTTCATTGGTGTATAAACCCGGTTATTTTGCAATTGAGCTCTAAGAGCAGTGCGAACACGAGTTTAGACCACAATGAAAGACTTCTACCTTACGAAGCGTGGATTCCATGGGATACGGATGAGCCATCGGGATACTGGTACGCTTATCTGTTCGAATTTGTGGGCAGCTCTGCTTCCGGTATCGGAACCGTCTCTCACGATTCATTCTACCTAACTCTGGTTATGATGATCTGTGCGCAATTCCGATACCTAAATTATGTCCTGGTAGATTTGAGGGAGAAAAATTCCGCCAAGGTATCCATCGGGACGTAAGTATTTTCTAACGGAAATTAATTGCCCAAGATGTTGGAAAAGTGGACTAACATTCTGACATTCTAACTAACAGGAGGAATAAGCTAATCTGTAGCTTTCTTGAGGAGAAATTAAAGCGTAGCAAGGATTACCACTGTGCGATGCTGAAGTGAGTTTAAAAACGTGTCTTAGCACATGCATGTTTCGTAAAGTTTGACCAAGAATATTAAAAGAAAAAGTCTCGATCGTTAGATTCTTGGCAAGTTTGGAAAAAATGACCAGCCCAGTGATGTTCGTTCAGTGTATAGGAACCATGGGTATTCTTTGTCTGGTTTCCTTCGAAGTAACGACCATGAAACTAGAGGTGCCTAAAAATCGATAAAACTTTGATCAAACGATGTCGATGCGAGATACATTGACGCATTTTTTTTTTTTTTTTCAGGGAGACATGAAAAACAGCATAAAAGTCTGGAGTATGTTCGAATATATAATCGGCACCTTTACTCAGCTGTTTGCCTTCTGCTACTACGCCAACGAATTGACTACTTTGGTCGGTAGTTCGTAGCTAGTCAATTAATCTCGACAAAACATCGCATCGTATACTTTTTTGAGTAATTAACTTTCTAATTTCGATTCAGGGACTTCAAGTTGGCGATTCGGCGTACAGCTGTGGCTGGGAATCGTTAGAGAGCGATAAAAATATCTCAACAGATGACGGAGCGACGAAGAATGAGAGAAGAGCAGTAGGATTTCTGATCCGTGAAATTATAATACGTGCTCAAACCCCCATTCGATTAACTGGCGGTCCTTTCTACGTTCTTTCCCTGGAAACTTATCGTGCTGTAAATAAAATAACCATATTTTACCGTTGAAAGAATCGAGCCGCAATTTAACGCCGTGTTTCAGGTGGTCAGTGCTGCATTCTCCTACTCGGCTGTGCTGAGAGAACTAGGGGGAGAATAATGACGGAAAGTAGTAAACGAATTTCGTAGTCCGGCACGAACGTGGCTCAGTAGTAGCGGCAAGTTTCTATAAGACTGGGGCTACACGGCACGTTCCTCTACCACTGTTAGCTTCCTATCCTACGATAGTGTTAGCGCGAGAGCAATCAGTGGAAATTGAGAGTAAGTAGTCCGCCCGTAGTCCCCCCACTAAACGGCCTGTGGCAGTAGTCTACGCCTCGAGTAATATCGGTACTGCGCATGCGCCCGAGCTCTCACCGCGACTCCTCGCCCGAGATGTGCTCCTGATAAAAAGGCGACGCGCCGCAGATGACTCGCGCAGCCGGTGCGCACTTGGCGTGCGTGATCACCTGTTTTAGTGTACTCCGGGATCTGCGTCGCCTCGTCGTCGTCCAGGATTCGACCAATCTGTGTCTATAAACCGTAACTACGGGTCTGGGAACTGGTCGGATATACCGAGAGGATGGTTTCTTTCAGAGCAGAGAGTCACGCGGTCGATTCAACCGCTGTACAGACGCTTCTGAACTATCCATAGACGCTAAATGTATACCTGTAAACTTACGGGTATCCATTCTCGTTCGAGTGTTTTTCCTTTGTGGTCTGTCTCCTCGTAACACATAACCTTACCGACAAATGAAGACAAATAAAGTAGTCGCATATGTATAGCCAGTCAGACTTTTTTTCTCGAAACAAAAATACGCGCTACGGTGTCGATGAAAGATCGCTCGAAGAAGCGATCGAGCTTATCTTAGGATCAATCATATTCTCTTGCCCCGATTAAAAATGCTACGTGTGAGAACGAGGAGACGAAATGAGTCAAGATTCTTTTCAAAGTTCGTCGGGTGTTGGTCGGCCGGCCGAGGGCCACCCACAACCGTGTACGAAGCCCGCGCTCTGATCAGGACAACATGAGATCGTCGGAGCCGAGTCTAGCCTCCTACGGTTTCATGTGTTCCCAAGACTCGGTAGTCGACTGCCGAATGCACGTGGTTGTCTCTCGCCCGTTATTGGCGCCTACTTACGTGGTCCAGTCTCATCGTCACGCCTTTCCCATAGAAGTCCAGCCAGCCTCGACGAGAGGGTATGGTATATCTTCTATCGTAGATATTTCGGGCTTTGCAGGAGGAGCTTCGCGGATATTTCGATACCAACGGCCGCGACGGTTCCTTCCTTACCCCCTTCTTCGTATAAAAGATTGCCTCAGCGAAGTGCGCGCCGATGTTTGTCCCTATGGTAACAGGAATCGAGCCCCGAAGAGGTGTCAGAATCTAAGATATCCCCGATCCGTCCGGCTCCTCGTACTCTCTGCGTTCCTAGTCGAGAATCCGCGGGATGCGGGCTCTCTAAGGCAGAGATCGGTATGCGTCACGTGTGAATCACGTACAAATTCGCCCTCGTAAGCGTCCTCGGCGTCATCTCCGTCGGCCCTGAGGCTTGGACTACGACGGTGTATCATTGACACCCGCAACGGAGCCACTCACCTGCCCATCAAAAGACGCAAAGTCATCCGCGCTGGCTAACCGTATAACAGGAGATCATGACGAGGTGGAACGTCGCCCGACAAACCGACGGAATCGTCGAAGGATAGAGAATCTACCGTGCGACATGTTCGCCTTGTAACTCTTTGGCGAAATGTGGACGCCTTTCGGGAACTGTTTTTCTCTCGATACCTTTACAGCTAAAACCAATGTACCCAGGCCCACCCAGGGCTCAGGATCACGACGTTACCCGCGAAGAGGCTATATTATCTGACCTTCGATGATACGGTGTATCTGTTTCTTTGTCGGAACCAGCTATACCACGATTTCAATATCGACGTGCAGGTATCGCAGGGACTAGAGAGCCGAAGAAATGAGTTCGTCGAACCACCCTGGTTGGACTTGGCTCACTCTCTCATTCTTTCGTTCGTGTATTTTATCGAGTAACGATTACGAACGACTTTATCCCTCGGTATGTGGGAAAGAGAGGCTTAAATTTCGCCCGGAAAAAATCTCGCGAGATGGCAGCAGCCCTCGAAAAATAATAGGGGAGAAATATCAGGGTTTAAAATCAGCGTATATTTATTTTAATGATAAAACATGAAATGACGAATAAAATGAACGGAAAACGGATACGTGTCGTAGCTCCTAGTCCTCGTCGTCGCTGATCAGCATAACTCGCTGCTTTGGTTCCTGAGCGACTGGACCTTCACCCTCGTCATCGCTGTCCAGTAAACGACGTTTTTTCAAAACAGGTGAATCCTGGTCGGAATTATCGGATCTAATTCGCTTGGTATCGTCTATATGAAACGAAAGGAAATAAGAAATGATAAATTCGAATGAAATCCGGGAGTCGATCTTTCTTTTTCTTTTAAATTTGGTAAAAGCATTACCCTGCAGGGGGGGCTCTGTATCTCGGGGAGGTTGTTCTTCAATTTCAATTTCGGAATCTGAATCGAGACTCGAAGCCTTGATGCGACTAGTGTTTGTTCTTCTACCCCATCCAACGTCTGAAATTTGATTACTTAAGTAGGTACCTTTGCCTACGTATACCTTAGTTGCGGAGAGTTAATAAACTTTTCCGTACTTTGAAACAACGAGACTTGTTAGCTTGATTGCGAAAGTTAATTAACCATTCGGTTGTTGAGTGTACACTGTGATTAGCTGGGATTTTACCAACTGTTGATAACAGAGCGTAATTCATTATCTGTTCCATTCGTTCATCAATATACATGAATACCAATCATCGAAGGCGGTATAAAACCGACGAGTATATGTATATATGGTGAACCTTGATCGATTGATACTTCGGTTATTTATTCCCGAACGAATCAATCCACGTGTTAATTTTTTGTCAGGTTCAAAGTCAACGGAGATAAAGATGAGACGAATTTTGAAGAAGAAGAAAAAACGAAAAACCAATTTAAGGTGAATGGAATCGACCTTAGGCAAGTTTCGAGCCGCGGGTAACATTTTATTTCCTACTCACCGACCGCAGCTACGTCACTACCGATGCTGACCACTTCTTCGATCTCCTGTTCCTCTGGTTCCGAGTCAGTCCCTTTCCTTGATATTTTACTAAAGTCGTTGCCACTGGTACTAGCTGTATCGGATTCGTAACGATTGGTAGTCGTTTTATTCATTCGTTCATTCGTTCATTGATTTATTTAGATTTATTAGGTTCTCTTTTCGACAGTAATACTCCGAATTTGACGAGGAGACGGTATACTTCGGCGAGCAGAAGATAACAAATTTTTTACATCAAACCTTCGGGCTGTACTTCCGCTTCGTTGTATATTTTTCCACCCTTGTTCATCGTGCCCAGCCAAGCCCGCCGTGGGCACGAACATATAAACATGAGCTTAATAATATTGAATAATATGTACGAACCTTCGTGACTGATGGATTTCGGGGCGAAGAATTTTTTCACGCTTTCAAATACGTCCGCACCCTCGTCACCGCTGTCGTCTTCTTCATCCAGCACCTCCGAGGCGCGTGATTCCGGAGCTTCTGAATTGAAAGGAACGAAAATGGTAAGAAAGGGTTAGTCCCGTTCCCTCGGCGAAAAAGCGTCGCCAGATTCGGAAAACGGGGCAACTAAAAACTGAAACGAACCTTCCTCCACGAATTTACCCGCCAAAGCATCGACTATAAGCTCGGTCCGCTTCCGGATCGTAGAACTCAACATGTTGGACGGAATACGCCAGTAAGCTTCTTGCTCGTCGGCGGGTGGCTCGATTCCCAGGGCGCGAAGGAACCGTTGGAAACTCGGCGAGTCCATAGCAGCGTTTGCAAAGTCGGTCACTGGGACCAGCGGGACTCCTTCGGTCGATTCTTCGTCCCAATCCTCGAGAGCGTCCTCCAGCGACTCTTTAACCCACTCCAAAGCGTCTCGGGCCTCGTCTGCGTGGAAAACAAACAGTACCGTGTAGCACGCCGAGGGTCCTCTCGAAACGGAATAGAAACTGCCGTCTTACTGTTGGAAATAACTTCCTTGAGAAGTCCGGAGAGCTGGGCGTTCGTGTAGACGATTTTTGCCCGTTTCTTCGACCTCGGGACAACCACCGGACGCTTTTTCTTCGGCTTCGTCATCTGGGAGGAGGTTTGGCTGTCTGAATCGTTCCCAGCGTCTCTTTCGCTATCCGAATCGCTGCCAGACCCGTCTCCCGGTTCTCCTGCGTATATTACTTTGATTCGACGGATATTTTCGCAGCACGGTGACGTAAGAGGGGTTATAATCATCGGGGGGAATGAAGAGGTAACGGGGGGATGAAAACAAAAGGGAATTAGCCGATACGAGTGGGATGGCGGGGGATGAGGCGATCTTATATCCTACGTCGGGCCAACGCCGAGTCGTTACGGTGCATTGAATCACAAACAAGATGTGCGGGAGCGAAAAACAATATGCCTGATAAATATGAAACTCAACACGGTGCCGTAATGGGTTTCCTCGAAGAAGTGATATCAGATACGAGAGAAGCAACGTTATAACGCTACAACATCTTGTTATTGGATGATATAGGGTTCTGATCGGTTCCATACACCCACAGATGTAGCGCCTACAAAGACAGACGCTATATACACGCCATTTATCGCTAGAAGGAACTTACTCGAAATGAAAGAATCCGGAGGATCGGACTATGCTAATCGAACGGCAGGGTTCACTCTACAAATTTGAGACCCTTGGGCGTACGAGAAAAGCCAGTGAAACCAGAAGAACGTGGACGTTTGAATAAAATTAGAAAAACGATAGAACGACGGGTGGAACTATTTTTTTTAGAAATTGTTCAGAGATCTGTGAAGCACTGAATAGAGTTATGACCAGTTTCATATTAATAGAAACTTGGATAAGGATCATTTCGCCCCTGAGTAACTTTTCGAGCCAATTTTCTCCGAGTTATCGGATGACCCTGGGATTTGAGGCTGAAGAAAGAGTTTACAGTGATCCAACAAGCAGCGATGAGCAGGGGCTTAGGTATGTGTGAGAAATTAATTAGAATAGAAGAAAGGAGGACAATGCCGCGATCCATAGTGTAGCTGGGAGATTACAGGAGAGTATAAAGACCGATGTGAGTATATAACCGAGATGTAGCGTCTCAACTTTCGCGGATAAACAAAATGATGTTTTATTCATGAAATTCATCGGGCTCGTAGAAATTGATCATAAGCAAAACATGAAGCGTAAAAAGCCTCTGGAATTTACCTTTGACCGTTAATATCAAGAGTAGGTACGGATACACGCATATATATGGGATATTCCTCACAGGTTACATACGTGTATATACGTACTCCTGTCAATTTCACGTATCACAATCCTGGGTGGCAGAGTAGGTAGAGCCAGGGGTGTTTATTTCCGGATCAAAGTTATTATCTGGTAAAAAGTGTCATAACGTGTATGGGGTAGGTATATAGCAGGGGGATGTGGGACGGGGAAAAATTCAATTACTTTTTTTTCCTTCTCTATACGAAGCTGCGAAGGGAGAGGCTGGTTTGGGCTGTGGGTTGTGGGTTCGGGTTTGGGAATAGGTACCGATATATCGCCTGTTAGCGTCGAAAGTTCACCGGTTCGATAAATAAGCTGAAACGTCGGTTTAGATAATGGCTCGTGGTTGACGGGGGTGCGGGGGTGCGGGGGTGCGGAGGTGCACAGGGTGCGAGACTTTCTTTAGTAGGGTAAAGGCCAAGAGGGGATGTAGATCTCGAAGCGCTTAACCACCCGAGGGACGTTCGCTCGGATAGTTCGAATACCAAAGACGCAAGAATCCTCCTTAACCAATCGAGCGAAATAGCGACGTCTTGAGTGCCGATTAAATTTTACAAAAAATACACATCGAGTGAGGTTCTAACGCGGACATTCGGTAGAGACGGAGATCGTTGAAATAAAAAATAAAAAATAAAAAATAAAAAAAGAAGAACATAAAAAAAGAAGAACATAAAAATTCAATGAAATAAAATAAAAAGTACAACAGCGATCTTTGGCGAAGAACCGTAAACCGTGTCGAATAGGAATGCCTCGAAGAATTTCATTTCAGCGGGGTGAAGGAATAGGGGATATTCGCCAACGTTGGTGTCGGAAGCTTCGTTTGACTCTGACTGACATCCTCCCGATTAATCTCCCCTTCCATTCACCCCGTCTCGGGGGATATGCGAGTTGACGTTGACGACCGGTTGAAGAATAAAAAGATGTAAAGAAAGGAGGAAAGAAAGGAGAGAAAAAAAAAAATTAAAAAAAATAGAAATGTATGTACCGCGAGCCTGATTCCATTTTCTAGCTGTCGTAATTTTCTTTTAAGGTATAGAATAAGGCGGTTTTTTGTTTCTCGTAGTTTTAATCGATGTT
The DNA here is from genome assembly GCA_963966615.1 of Tenthredo amoena. Classification (NCBI taxonomy): domain Eukaryota; kingdom Metazoa; phylum Arthropoda; class Insecta; order Hymenoptera; family Tenthredinidae; genus Tenthredo; species Tenthredo amoena. The sequence goes on from OZ016486.1 coordinate 12,135,146, forward strand.
TATCGTATAATGGACAATAGACGCACGAATCTTCATCGATCACTATACCTACCTCTCAATGGAAGTAGGGACAAGAAGTTTCTACCGTTGGATAAGAGCTCCAAGGCCCAGACGAATTACGGCCACGATAAGACGAAACGCTTAACCTTTATACCCGCGATAGACCTTTTTTTATACCTACCGAAAAGTTCAAATCGTTTGAAAAATCGTACCGAGAGAACATTTTTACCTCGATTCGAAGAGAAATAAGAAGAAGAAGAAGAAGAGGAAGAAGAAGAAGAAGAAGATATACCACATGGGAAAAGATTGATTCAAATTACCTCTTCCGTAAAGAAAAGGAAAAGAAAAATAAATATATATATATATATATATATATATATATATATATATATATATATATATATATATACATACAGATATATACAATTTTCACCGAAGGATTCGCTCGATTTATCTTTCATGTGGAAAAATTTCTCCGAGTGTGTTTTATAAAAATTTGATAAGACCCTGCAGAGATGCGAATAACCGCGGAGCGACACTCCGCCGTACGAATAGAGGGGTGTAAACTTTGATCGCTGTGTAGTCGTACATTTTATATTGTATGTATAGGCGTATGCATATGTGTATATGTGTACGATAGGTATAGGGTATAAGGTATAAGGTATAACCTTGCGCAGAGGCATATGATACGGGTTAGTATAAGAGCCATTTGCCTGTGGTACAATAAAATATTTAAATTGAGTCACTTTAGTCACAGGGATGAAATGACACCGATCCACTAAGGACAAACATCTCGTGGGAGTATGGGAACCGGTAAAATATGGGTAACGTAACGTAACGTAACGTTACGTAGTGTAGAACGAAAATTTCGACGCTAAGTGCTGCTCCGCATATACATATATATCATACCTATATATACGATGCTGCGTAATCAATTGAATAATCAAATGTCATTTCCATGTAAAAAGGGATCAGAATCGTTAGGCCTAGAGACACGTAGTTATTTAGGTAAAAAATGGAAGAAAATAAGAAAATAAAAATTGCTACCTATATACATATACATATATCCGTAGACCTCGGCTGAAATTGAAGGATGAAAAAGAAGGACACGTGAAATCAATTTTTTGATCAAACATTTGCCCCCCAGGTACGGGTGGGTGTAGGTGTATACCTATGTATGTAGGTAACGGTTGAGAATTTTTCTAGAAGAGTAAAGAAGAGCTCATTTCCGGTACGATAAAAGCTAAACCGAGGCGATGGGCAGCCCGAGTATAAGAATCGTTCGTCTGTGTATAACGCACGGAGGAAACCTTCTGTAAATTGATCGGCAGTGACCCCAGTTCTTATTTTTTTTTTCTTTCTTTCCCTTCTTTTATTTCCCTTTTCTTTTCTATTTTTTTTTTTCTTCTTCTTCTTCTTCTTCTTCTTCTTCTTGTTCCCCTTCTCTCCCTCTTGGAAGTTGGCTCATTCCACGCAATCCTTGACAATCAGGTTACGGGAGAATTGATTGAACAAGACAGTCGAATAGAGCCGCGACCATTGCGTTTCGTCTTTTGGCCAGAGAAAAAAATACGAAAGACAGACGCGAATGAAATTGAATGGAGTGAGGATCGTCGGGTTAGATTTAGGACTCAGGATTTAGGCTGAGGATTGGATGCAGCGGGTTTCGCTGGGTCCGTTTGCTTTAGGACGAGAAAATCAACCGTCGCTTATACTTACCGGATATATTTTTTCCGCTGCGTTTTTTACGCAGCTCTTTACGGTCCGAAGCTAGTCCAAGCTCGAGTAGCTTATCTTTGATCTTTGACTTGGGTCGTTTGACTCGAAGCTCGGTGTAAATCATATCGACCGGATCTGTCCGAAGAAGAGTCGATCGAGAAACAAAATTAATTAGTACGCGTAATTTCGCACTGAAATATATACAAAGGGAAATAAATTTCCTATCAAATTCACCATTGTCTCCCTTCACGATTTCCCAGACTTCTTTCAGCTGAGCTACTTCCTCCTCGCCCCAATCTTTCGGCAATCTTTTACGCACCTCGTTCCGTACGGACTGAAATATGAAACGGCATTGATTTGTGCGAAAATAATTTTCGACGACTGGATCAAGGGTTCGATCTAACGATTGAGACATTTTTTCATCGCTAATTGAGTCCTCGAGAGTTGACGATACTTTCCTAAAGACCCGGAGCGGGAAATCAATATTAGGAAGCCTCGAGTTGGCACCGATTAATCATCAATATCCCGAAGTGGGCTAAAACGTGTCTCCAAAAGCCCCTAGGGATTTTCATTTCAATAAAAATATTCTCTCTCTCCCGCGAGATTTTCCTTCTTCATAGAATTGACAGACGAACTTATCGCCCGTACTTTGAGACGAGGAATTAAATCGAACTCTGAAAGTTTGCGAGCTGTCTCGCTCGCGGCTCTTATTCGACGGTAAAAAGCTCAGAACGAACCCGCGAAGAACATACGAAGCTCTTTAAAGGCGCGAGGGCGAAATTAGCAAGCGTTCAGCTCCAGGGTCTGTTTAATTACGGAGTTAACGAGATACTAGTGATCGTATATGGCAAGGCGAACGAGAGGACTTCGGGGCGAAGTATTATCGCCGCGAGATGCAGATGGGATGGAAATTTTCAAAGACACTATACACTCCGTGTATGTAGTACCTAAAGTGAGAGAAGGGTTTTCGAGAAGATAGTTAGGCGCTTCTGGCTTCCAGCTTCCAGCTTCCAGCTTCCAGCTTTCAGCCTCTAGCTTCTAGCTTCTAGCTTCTAGTCGAACACACTTTGCCTCTTATTGTTAATCGAGTATCGTGCCCTAGTCCCTCGTTTAAAGTGGGTTTTCGCTTACGGTTACGGTGAACGTTCCACTATCCTATAGACGTCTGTCTAGTGTCTAAGAGTCTGGTAAGAGATCCTCGACTCACCTTTGAATTGACGACTAGACACATCTCCTTCAGCTTCTTGATGATGCTTCTCCTTGTACGATTGTCGTTGATTATATTCTGCAGAAGCCAGTCTATGAGGTCTGTGAACCAAAATCCCACAAAGCTCTATATGCTAATCACTTTCCCGAGAAAAACCTCTTTACTACTTTCCATTAACTTTATTTCACTACGCGCAGTGCCATCCTCGTTAATCTTGCTCCCAGTCAAACCCCCTCGGAGTAAAAACTTAGCAAATAATAAATTCTGACGAATTATTAATGAATTTTTCCCACGGGGTTGTGGGCTTTCGATTTTTTTTCTTTTTTTTTATTCGTGGACCGTATTTCTCGTTTACCTAGAAGAAAAATTGTCTGCATGGATTTATTTACCCTCGGTATAATTTTTCGTTTGATGTTCCATGAAGAGGGTACGAAGCTCGTCTTCTTCGACCTCGGTCCATACGGCACGAGAATTTTTCTTGTTTTCTACTTCGAGCCCGTAGCCTTCGACCATCTCGGTAGCCTCTCGCGTTGTTTTCCAAAACAATAACTCCATGTAAGCTTTACCATTTTTCTCCGCTACTTCGGCGAACTTTCTGACAACGAAGACAGCGAACTTTCCCAATTCCTGTAAGAACGTTATACGTACGGGACACGTAAGTTCGTTAAAACCAAAAACGAAGTCGATAAACCGAAACGGAGAAACGTACGTCTCTCTTTCGCTCTCACCTTGTGCTCCGGATTATCGGAGTCGAGAATCCTTTGAAACGTACGAAATATCGAAGCCTGAAATATCATCGCTGGTGTCTTGCACTCCACAGCTATACGATGGAGGAGTTTAACCGTGCTGTGATTAACCTCTGGTAAATTTTTATCAAATTGTCGAAGCAGAAGGGCGCAAGCCTTGACTACCTTCACGTTCACAAACCTGAACGATCAATAAAATGGTCATCTAATTATAAGGAGTTTTCCAAATTCTAACAACGGATTAGAAAGGATTAGTAAAATCCCTTCATCGAATAACGAGGGACTACGAACCGGTAAAGAAAATCTGTGAATTTAAAATCCGTTTCCTCTACGTCGCGCTGTTCGGATTCTTCTTCGTCGTCGTCTTCGAGGTCTTCGTCTAGAATTTGTGATCGTATTTGGAATGAATCGAATGGTGGGAATGCAAGGGCTTGAAACTTACCGTTTTGCGAGTTCTCGGTGTTGGGTGCCGCGGAGTCTCGGCCCCCAGAGATCGTTTCATTCTCAGGAACTGGAACAGAACGGAAACGAGGTTGTCGTTGTAATAGGTGTATAGGGTCGACTCAAACAATCTCGAATCTCTTGACGGTATACAAACTTTAAGTAACTCCTTTGATTAGCGTCAGGCCAATTTCGCAGTCGCTTAACGCAAACTGTATACCTATATACCTACGCGCTTAGAGGTATAACGAATATTTGCACACCTACGCGATTACGTATTCGCGAGGGCTCCCGCCTCCCGCCTCCCGCCTCGCGAAATTCACGCTCATTTTCTTCATTTTATCTCATCGCCCCCGCCAAGAACACGTACAAATCAATTCCCGCCTCTATTTTCAGACCTTACTTTGGCAAAGGGTACTTAAAGCGATAGCTAGTAACGAAAAGGCCTTTGTGTGTGTTCGCCTTAGAGTAATCCCCCGTCCCCCGTCCCCCGTCCTTCGTTCAAATTCTCTTTCTTTTCTCCCTCCTTTATTCCCTTCTTTTCTTTCTTTATTTTTACGTGCGAATGTATCGTAATGGATTGCTATCTCCTCGTCTCATTAGACTTTCCAAACAGACTTTGTTGCCTTCGAATTAAAGCGAATCGCGGATGCCAGACCCGGCTTCAATTTTAAATAAACAATAATGATTAATGCTCCGGATGAAGTGAGCCTGTCAAAGAACGAGGAAATGGGACGAGGTAAGATAAAAGATGAAAAAGGACAGTCAAAGAGCGTCCCTTAAGTTGAAAAAAAAAAGGGAAGGAGGGAGAAAGAAGAGGAGAGAAAAGGTCAGGGCGCGGAACCCTCCGCGACGTGTCCTGGATGTCAAAGTCTATGGAAGGACGTGGACGGGACGACCACGAAGAACCGCCAAGGCGGTCGGGTCCAGCAGTTTAGACGGTCCAGTTTGAATAAGTAGTTACCAGGGTAATAGTAGTGCTGGGTAGAGATGCTGACTGAATACGGAATTTCCCCTCATCGTCCATCCGTTTTTCGCAGCGCTGACTGCGCCGCCTTCTCGGTTCGAGGACTATAAATCCCTTGACCCATGCCCCGCGGACGAGTCGCGACCTTTCAGTTGTCAAAAAGGTAAAATTTCACCCTCGAAAGTATAAAGTGGCGAATTTATATCCGGGCGTGTATCAATTTTCTACCTATAAACGGAGGATACATTCGGGCGAATGAATTCGGCCGGAGGAAATGGTCGCGATGCTAATTATCGCCGACGATTATAATACGCGCGATACGTTCGGACAAAGTCAAACCAGGGGTCCGGAAGACCGGCTAATTTCCGTCGAGCTTTGTTACAGGTAATTGCAATTAAAATATCAATTATGAATCGAAATCTGACGTAGGAAGGATAAAATGGGATTTGGGAAAACATCCGTGCGAGCGATAGCGAGGGAAGAGATGCGAGCGATTTTGCAACCTGGAAAGAGTCGGAGAAGGAAAGAACCTATTTTGAAAGTGCGTAGGACCAAAGGACCAATTAGGCGTTAAGAAGAGCGGTAAGCGACGCGTCTTTTACACACGGTTTCTTGTCCCTCGGTAGTTAATTGCTTTCTGAGATAAATGGCGGGCGAGGATCAGGGGCCAATGTTACCTTAAAAGCTTTAGCGAGTACCAGCTACCAGCTAGACGGTGAAGATTGGTTGACGTTCTGCAAGCTTAAAGCGGGTAGGTGGGTATATATATCTCGGAGGAAAGAGAAGGGTTAAAGGGATTGTTCTGGGGCCTTTATTCGCGCTGCTAAAATCACCCCATTTCATAAAATTACCATTTCCTCTCTCTCTCTCTCCTCTCTACGTGATCAGGGAATAAAAACTCGAGTCGGTAAATCGATTTTCGAATTCTCTCTCCTCCCACACACGCGTTATCGTCGTTATCTCTTCTCCGAGCTATATACAGCGGCTAGGCATTTCCTACTAACTTTTTTCTCTCTTTCTCTATCCAGTTGAACCTAACGAGGTGTTTTTCCGAACCCTGTGACACCGGGATGGAAAATATTTGCCGGTTCTTTCGGTGATGATAAACGAAACGCCCGCGCGCCCTCGCCCGCGCCTCTCGGTTATCCAACGAAACGAATAAACTTTCAGGTCTCGTAGGTATCGTTGAATAAATGCGAGGCGTTTCGAACTTTCTCAGGTCTCAGGTACCTACGTCCAAGTAAAATTGTATACCTACCAAGAGCTACTCGTGGCTGAATGCGAATCAGCCGAAACGAACCGCAGCTAGTAGCCCGTCAAAGCCCGGGTAACAATATGAGGGTACCCCGACAAACTTTGGGTTCGCTAAGCCGCGAATTCTACAGAGCATATCGCGCGAGTCTCGCTGTTTTGCTTTGTGGCCAATTCGGCGGTTGTCTGAACGCGAAATTGGTTCCGAAATACGCCTTTATATACAGCTCCGAGGGTGTTTTTCACCCGGCTATACAAAAGTGCGTCTTTAAATGAATTCGGAATTAAATGGTGTCCTTAAATTAAACACGAACCAAGCAGCTCTCTCTCTCTCTCTCCGTCGTTGATGAACTTTAGACGATAAATACACACAGTCGTTAAGTTTCGTTTGACTAACTCGACTCTCCGAGTGTTTCCCCTTGATGTTTATTTTTTTATCCCGCATTTTTCATTCACCGTTTCACCGTTTCACCGTTTCACCCTCTCTCCCTCTCTCCCTCTCTCCCTCTCTCCGGCACATCGCGCAAAACTTTCCGTTTGTCAAATGCAAAAAGCGTATCTTTTTTGCATGCCAATTCCCAGAGTGGCTTTTTATCCGGATCATTTTCCCTCTCTTACTCGCCATCCATATACCTACGACACGCGAGACACACATGAGCCTTTCCCTCGCCTTTGGTACACCATAGGTTCCCCGTAGGTGTATCTTTTCATCCCCACGTCCCAACGGATGAGGGAACCGAGATACGCACGATTTTTACCAACCATATCAACGTTTTTTTTTTCACTCAGGTCAATGTCCCGATTTAGCTAGGTGGGATAGGCTCCCATATATGCCGCTAACCTACGCACATATCGTTCGAAAATACAATGTATACCGTAGCACAGATATGGCGTATGATATGTGCACGGTATACTATGAATGGGTGCTGGTAGGTGTGCAAGCTCGTTATTATCCGCTCGCAAATTACACCGAGACCCACCATAGGCGCCCCTCTTATCCATTCGCTCTATGCAACGCGTTTATTACGCCGATAATACGACCGCATAATAACGCGAGTTCCCTTCCACCATGGTGTGATAACGATTATACTCAATTTAACGTCTATCCGTTTGGTCGAAACCATGCAGGAGTTAAAATATCCAGCTTTACTGTAATCCGTTCGTTAGTTAATTAAACAAAAATCCTCAAATACGATGGCGAATAATGGCTGACCGTAATTCGCGAACTAAAATTTCCCCTCGCGTCTATCCATCCGTTTTTAGAATTTCAGAATCTTTTCAAGTCCACGAGGAGGCATCGCGATCGCTTCAAATCGTATTCGTGAACGACGGAGCTTTTCGAAAATACGATATTCGAAATTGTAGAATAAAAATGCTCAAATTCATTTCAAAGCTTCATTTCCGTTGCGGTAATCATTTCGCAATTTTGTTTGAAGCGTTCCCCTCGAATGTGGATAATTTTCGCACGGATAAAGATGTGTGTGTGTGTGTATTCGGTAGATAAACCTTATATACCCAAAACGGAATCTAGGAGGAGAAACGTACAGCCTTAGTGGCGGAGATTACATTATACAATGTTCTCTGTTAAATTATTGCGGTAAAGTCACTTCTGTTGCACTACCAGTGAAAATTTACGCAATTCCATTTCCCCCAGCTCGAGTCGGCGCTATAATACGCACGCTAGGTATTTGTTCTCCCGGTTATTTCGAGTTTAACGCGACCAAGAGCACGAGAAAAAAAGAAACCAAATCACAATTAAAAAATGGAACAAAAAAGAAAGATCCGCAAAACAGGGTTAAACTTGAATAATTAAACCGTCGCGAAAGTGATTTAAGAAAATGAGAAATTTCCATATCCCCCTTATCTCTCTCTCTCGTATTCTCAGTCAGCGGTATACGCAAGCATTCATACGTAACGAACGCATTCAGAGCTAGCCACTCCGATTCGAAGGAGGCTATCGCTTGGTCAACGAGGAGATCAGCCTTCAGAGGATACCGATACGAAGTGACAAAGCCGGGAAGGTTTCGAGGCCCCGAATTCAGTCCTGTAAAACAGGAGGGCGAGAAACCCTTTGCCGCGTCGGGTCCTGTCGGCGCGGTACAAGGTACTACCTTTTACGCAGGTAGAGGTACGGGCCAGCAGTACACGCGTGTTATTCGTTCAATGGCATTTACACATAGCTGGAGGATAGCCGAGGGAGAGTCTCTCGAGGGATGTAGAGTGGAAAGGGTCCTGAAAGCGGATAGGTAGAGAGTAATTAGGCGCTAATGGTTAAGAACGGTGCCACGAGATCAGAGATAACAGTGCGTGTAACGTTGGAAGGGTGGTTTTGGGGTCGGAGGAATTGTCAGCGTTCCGTAGCTAGAATTGGACTTAAATACGTGGCATACTTCGGCATACGTAGCGGGGAAAGAAAGATTGATTAAATTCGGTGTTCGGAGAATATAGTCTTACGTTTGTTATAATTCGTATTGAAAACGATGGATCAGATCGAAGTCGAGAGGCTTTAACTTTCGACAATGAAATCCGTAAACCCTGACGTTTCTGGGATTTGTGGAAAAAAAGATTTTTAAACCGTAAAAACCGAAGCGAACCAATCGAGCTTATTTCTTTTCCTCCCTCCCCGCGGGGTAAGCGGCTTACTATTTTCAAAACCTTTCCTTTAGATATTCCCGCGCTTTATCCCTTTTATTATCCATAGCGAAAGAGGAAGAAAGAGAGAAAAATTCAATATCGAAGGGAACTTTCAAATTTGAAGTAACACAAGAGATTCAAAATTCGTCATTTTCTTTTTTCGTTTTTTGGGTCTCTTCTCGTGTTTCTTTTTTTTTTACCCCTTCCTTTTTTTCTTCTTTTATTCCCTGTACCGTATCAAAGGGTCCGCGCGTGGATAAATACTGGATAACGAGTGAAAGACCGGACCGACCGGAACTGTACGCACGGCAAAGTGGAGGGTAAAGAGGGTAGATACGAGGGGTGGCTCCAGAGCCCAGCGTTAAGCCGGACGGATCAATATCACATTACTATAAATAATTAATACGAAACGGTTTCGGTTTTGATGGTTCCGTGCGATTCGCGAGATCGTATAGCTTCCCACATTGCGAACTTGAGGGGTTGTTCTTCTTTTTCATTTTTTTTTCTTTCTTTTTCAGTTCACGTCGACAATTATTCAAAAAAAAAAAAAAAAACAAAAAGGTGCCGTTGAAAAGCTTCTTTCTGTATTAGAAAGAGAAATAGATCTTTCGCGTACCTACGTAGGTGTCGGAAAATTTATGAAAAGTCTAGCCAGGTCGACCCTGTTCCGCGCCTACGGACTATATCGAAAGAATTATTCATGGGATATGACTATGAGGGATGAGGGATGGGGGATGGGGGATGGACCAAGTTTAGCATCATACCTTCTGACCCTGCCGCTTTGTATGGTCTACTCCCTAATTTACCCTCGGAACAAATATCGCTTTGACGCCATGCGTGGATGCTGTCCGTAGCACGGCAAGTAATAAAGGGCCATAAAGGGCCATAAAGGAGATAGGCTATTTTACGGATAATTAGGCAGAGACAATAGGCGCGGCGAGGGTGTAACCTAGTAAATAGGGCTTTTGAGAGAAGCTTTCGACCCGCGTCGGCCACGTAGGATATGAAGCGTTTCGCGTCTCCCGCGTCGTATATAAGACCAAAACTAGGTATGTTATAACGCACGTCCGAAAAGTTATAAGGGATCATTTCTCTTCGAGGTTATAGTCGATTCGGATGAAGAAGGGAGAGGAGAGACCGAAGGAGGGACCGGGGCGAGGAGATGACGGAATGTTTTAAAATTAACAAATTTCATTCCTCGAATATCCATATTTTTGAATAATCGAATTAACTCGAACTCCCTAACTGCCTAACCAGTGTAATTGTTTAAGAAAAAGTTAAATCCCATCACCGAGGCTACGAACATTTTGTAAATTCTCATTTTGCACGGGGATTTGATTCCCGTCCTTTTTCGCTATTTTTCTTTCCTTTTTCTTTTCGTCACGAAATACTAGAAATCGGCTAAGACTTGACGCGGGTAGATATAGGGATGAACCGTAAATACGAATCTCGGCTTTATAAGTCGCAACGAAGCGTAAATCCAACTTTCATTTTGTACCCTGCGTTACTTCCTGAACCTTTTATGATCTCCTGAAAAAGGAGAAAAAAGAAAAAAAGAAAGAAAAAAAAAAAACAACACTTTCATCCCCGTCGAGGTCAGCCCGAATACCGAGAACACGAACACCCCTCGTTATCAGAAACTAAACTAAATCCGGCGTTTCCACGTTTCTTTCTTTCCCATTTTCGTCTAATAAAATTCCGCATTAAATTTTCGCCAATGACTCATAATCACTCGCAAATTTTCCCGCGATTCTATGAGAGAAAATGATCCTAGCTCAAAGCCACGAGGACTTCGCTCTCGGGATCTTTGAAAGCAATGAGCTAGAGCTGGCAATTCTCGGGTCGAGCTACTAGCAATCACGACCTGCGAGTCGAATCCCAGTGGATCCTTTATTCAACGATCACTAATTTCGGGGTGATTTTAATCAGAAATGATAATAAATACTCCCCGGTTTATGCACGGCATCAATTATTATCGTCGTGTACGTTATACCCGACGACAAGATCGTCGCGTAGGCGAAAACTTGGTACGAGGACGAGGCGTATAACGAACAAGTGTATATCCCGCAATCGGCTAACCCTGTTTCGCCTAAGCCCTAATAACTACCGCACAAACCCAATGTACCGTAATATAATGCTTTAACTTAAGTAAATCCATGAATAATTTAGCTCCTGATCCCTCCGTATAACTGGGCAGCAACCACCACCACCACCACCACCACCGCCACCATCTACCAATTCTAACCGGCATTTACGGTTTTAATTTAAGCCTCAGTCTACATTATGAAATTCCTAATTACCGCACGTGAATGGATTCGGCTCTCACCCTTAAACTGTTGTATTATTATATCAATGACGAATAATATCGTACCCTCGTACTAATTGAAATAGTTTCGACTACCCTGAAATAAAGCGAATTCCGAATCCGGCTGGTATAACGAATTTAAGAAAATTTACATGATGCCTGGAGAAGCAATGGTCGATTTTTTTTTTTTTTTTTTGATTTTTTTATTTTTATTTTTTCGGGGTAGGTATTCTCTGAGAGAAATTTAGAGGCAGAAATTCGAAATGGAAATAGAGTCGGAGAAAAAGAATAGGTTTACGTGAAAAGGACAAAGCGTAGGTCTCCGGAGATCGAAGCCTCGTCCACGAGGATGACAAAGATTTTGGAGGGTTCAACGAAGGTAGATCCCCCGAACAAAATGCCGAACCTGTCTCAAAGGACCTTGACTCAAGCCTAGCCGGGTTGGCTAGGGGTGGGCCGGAGAAAAACGGGTCGGATATATTAAGTCGAAGATGAAGATGAAGATGGACCGTGTAAAAGTTAGCCGCGAGATAAAGATGTCCGTATTCTTAGCCGTGATCAACCCAAAGGACTTTCGGATTCGTATCACGTTTCGGACTCGCGTTATACGAACCTGGCCACACGTAGAGCCCGACGAAACCGAATGCAGAGCGTCGGACTTGTTGAACGAAAAAGGCGAATTCATTTGCTTAGTTAATTCCGAATTGATTCCGCAATCTTCTTCGCGGATTCGAGCAGAAATTGCAACAGCTATTCCCACGGTTCGCATATAAAATTGAAATTGAAACCAGAGTGCAGTCGATGCCGGAGACAGGGGTAGGATTTCTGGGGTATGAAGACACGCGGTAAATTCACGAGAATTGAATTGAACCGGGAAAGAGCTTTTCTTTTATTGTCTCAGGGCATATATATACCTATACGTACTCGCAGATCATGCGGCTAGGTAAGAATCGGTGTAAGTTTCATTTTTCTTGCCGTGGATGAAGTCGAGTGGCGAAAAATTTCTCGAAGAACCGAGAGGCGAGACTTTTTTCTCGTTACCGTGGTTTCTATACTCGGGGCGTCACGACTGTCCTATTTAAACAAACCTGAGTGTAAAAAACACTTAGCCAGGGTAGCCGCGAGCTTTTTAGCGACGAAAGTTCCTCGAGGGAAACCCGGAGTAGTGAGCTAGCTCGTTTTGACCGAATAGAGGCGAAAGTTTTATTCCACGTTTTTACCTTTGAAACCAGATAGAGAGAAGGAGAGTCCGGAACCGTGGCCGAACCATCGTGTTCATATTTCTACGATTAAATAAACCACTTCACATTTTTCTACCCTATCAAACGGTAGCTGTAAGCTTTTATTAGAAATGGAAAAAAAAAAGAGAAAAAATAACAAAGGTCTTTTCATCGAAAGTCCCTTTGAATCTTTCATTTCATTCGCATATTTCGATGCTGTCGATCTCTCGCGATTACTCAATTATTATTACAGGCATCTGGCGGTATCGAGACTTGAATGAAAATTTTTTAAAATGTTTTTATAGAGGGTAGAGGGGTAGAAACAGCTGCGATTGTTTCGCGTAAGAAGGGTGCAGATTTTTTCGTATCGAATCGTTGTTTAAATCTTTTTTTCTCTGATCCTCGAGGCAAGAAGCACGAAAACTTTACATTTGTTATTAGGGAAAAAGGAGCGGAGATAAATATGCATAAAAAAGGAAAAAAAGAAAAGAAACGAGTAGAAGAATCACGGCGATTCGGATGGAAACTACCTCGGATTCAAAGAAGCCTCTTCATTGCCGTAAAGGGCTGACGGATAAGACAATTTGAACGTTGCCGTACATCAAGGAGGCGTTCAAGAGAAAAAGAAAGGAGATGGAGGATTTAAGGATGACGCGGGGTCACAACGGGTCGTTTTATTTTTCTCCCTTTTCCCTTTTCCCTTGTCCCATCTCCCAATTTTCCCTCTTTCTTCTTTCCTCGTTCCTCTTCCCTCTTCCCTCTAAAAGTTATGATATTCCCTTTACCGAGGGCCGAGAAATTCACAACGCGACAGACCTTTCCCTTTCCCTTTGCCTTTGACTTTTCCTGAAATTGATTTACTCCCTCGTCCATCCTTCTGCTCCGCACGGGTCTCTATCCTCGTGCCTCCATATTCCAAGACGAGACGGAAAACTAGGGTGCGGAAAAGTCACGATTGTCATTTCTCCTGAAAAGACTCGGCTATCATCCCTAATCATTTCAATTACCTCTAGCCTTTAACCCTTTCGTTAATAGAACCTAGGCTTCTGCTAAGCTAGTACACATATATCTACCTATAGCTAAACGAATCGCACGTGAAAAAAAAAAACAGAAAATGGCAAAATTTCTATGAATAAACGTTCGCCATTTATATTACGAGTCGCAAGATTTAAAGCCAGGATAATATTAGTCCCTGATCATTTAACCCGATCGTTCTTACTTCGCCTTACGCATCGAACGGCTACCATCTGCGTTTCTCGACCTATGAGGAGCCTACATTTTGATTAAATTTCAGAAAATCTGTGCGCAAGCGATAGCTGAGGGGGCTATAAATCACTCGCGATACGTTGCACTCGGTTACCATTTTTTTTTTTTTTTCTTTCTTTTTCCGAGTCTTTTTCTGATGCTTCAAAAATTCGTACGCACCCATGTCAGGCTTCTGATGGTATGTAGAAAGAAATGTGTATGAACGATTGGAAATAACTGGTACCCGTACGACGTGTATGTACAGATGATGAAAAATGAAGGAAAGGGAGGGAAAAAAAAGGAAAAAAACGCGAGAGAAAAGAGAAGAGAGAAGAACCAGGGGGACAAAAAATACGTCGGCACTAAACCGTGCCAATAAATTTATATTGGCAGATTATGATAATAAAGGCAGGATATCGGCGACTCGATTTGTTTTAATTTAACCGCATCCTAAGTATCATTTTATGGTAATACACCCCCCGCGCATTATTACGAGCTGAGTAGTTATATCCATCCGTACATATATAATGTATACCTATATATACATATCCGGGTTAAAAAAGACGGGGAAAAATAACCGCGTACAAGTTCCTACGCGTATAATGATAAATAAATTGTCAGTGGTTGTGAAAAAAAATGGGAAAACATCCCCCCGAGCGAGGAAGAAAATCCGCGAGCGATCGCAAAGACCGGAACAACAGCCAAGAACATCGCATAAACGTGATATAAGAACAATGCGAGGTGAATTCATCCTCGGGGTAAGACCCCTGCGGTCGGCTTTTGACCCGCCCTTAAGGACAGACGGTTTCACCGCAAGAAGCCGAGTCCCGATCCTGCGTCTCTGCCGTATACCAGCGTCGAAGGGGTTCGCGAAAGGAAAACGCGACGAGACCCAGCTTCGCGAACTCTAAGGCGGGTAGGTACGGGATGTGCTTTTGCGAAGTTTGATTCGAGTACGAGACGGCAGGGGCCGTCGACGGCGAGGGATGAAGGTGGCGTTTCACGAGATAGAAGCTTACCGCAGGGGAGAACCCGACGTCGACGTCGTGATGCTCGGCGTTTAACAACAGTAGCAACAGTGGCAGCTGCGGGAAGTTGAGGATCAGAGTAAGGGTGCGGGGTGTGAGAGTAAGCAAGGGAGGGTTAGAATCTCTACGAGGATAAGGTAAGACGGAGGGACTGCTGGCTGGGAGTGACAAAGCGGGACGCGGTACCAAGTTCTGAATTGTTTTAATGTCTGGTACATTAAACGGCACCTATTATCACGGGACTCTGGAACACCGCCGCCATTGCGGTTTAGTTTGAGGTCGAGAAGCGTGGAAGAAATGGCACTACGCCACACGTACTACCAGCTATTCTAGTTTATACGTTGCCCGATGTATCTCTGATCATTCCGAATTCGTTTGGGACGATTTTGAACTTCGAGGAACGTTCGGGTCTGGAACATTAAAATCCAAAAAGTCATTTTTCAGAATGTGAAGACCTAAAAAATGACTCTTTCTGATCGAGACCCTCTTTACGGGAACCCGTTTCGTCCACTTCGATCGATAACTTCGGGGTCATAAATAATTGATAGGATTTTAGAACTTTTTTTCCAAAAAGTGAATCTCGAGGCGATTAATTTGACCATTTCATGGCTTCGATGCGACAAGTTTGGGCGTTTCGAATCTTTAGTTTTCGGGATTTCGAACCCTCTGAGTTCTTCGTTTCAAATATCTCGGAATATTACACCCTGTGGAAGTAACGGTACACTAAAAAATCGTCAACTTGAATGGAACGGTACCAGAAACTGCAAGGGTCGATTTTTAATTTGCTTAACTTCACCAGCAGCTGGCTCCTGGCCCCCGATATTGCTCCCATACACATTTGCATGTATGCAGACTCCCGTTTCAATTACCGCACGCACTGTACGCACAATTAGCCAAAATGCCACGGGCCGGCGCCTGCAACATCGATATGATTGCAGAGTGCCTCGTATACCTATAGAGTTACATATGTGTGCAAATCCTGGGGAAGTGAATGCGATATAGTAATACATCGAACAGAACTATACACGGAGTATAATTTTTCTTTATTTTTCATTTATTTTTTACACTCTTTTAGGTAAAGTTGAATACAGTGAAAGGATTTCAAAAAAAATAAATAAATAAAAATTTGTTTCATAAGTTTGCGTGGGGTACGAGGGCACCCTAATCAAACGTGAACAGTGATTGGTAATTCTAGTGCTGCGCGTCCGTGGAAATCCAATGGCTTGTTACAGGGAAGAGGGAAAGGTCCGGTCAGAGCTGGGGCTAGTTTAGCACCCCTTGTTTAATATGCGAGGACCCCCCTAGCCGAGACCTGTTCTGTATGCGACACGTGATTGCCTCTATGAGGGTATTATCGTAGAGGTGGTCCAAAACTCCAAAAAAAAAAAAAATAAATATAAAAAAAAAAAAATGAACACACACCACACACGCACGTATCCCCCCAGTGAACTGTCGTTTCCCAGTTTCGGTATGACAAACGCCGTCAATGCTCCCTATAACTGGATTTTAACTCGGTTGAAATTTCGCGCGATATGGCCGGGTACAGATTATATTATTATTATTTGATTAAAATTTCGCCATATACTTCGTTCGGCAAAATAGTTTTGTTTTCAAATTACGTCCCTTTTCTATTTTTTTTTTTTTCCTTTTTTTTCCTTTTTTTTACTTCCATTTTCCATTTTTTTTCTTTTGCTTTTACACGGTTTACGCGGACCGATCACATACCCTGTGGTATCGGAATGTTTTCATCGAAGTTTAAAGCAACGAATTTCGGGTGGCTGAAATTGGCCATGGGCCAGGCGCCAGCTAGGGGTTTCGAAACGGTCTACACTCTATATAGACCAACACGCAAACCAGTGAAACGAAATTACCACTTGAGCGTGGGTGAGATAAATTCGTATATCGTGTCGGTCTAATTCATTTATATGCTCTATTGAACCGTGCAGGGCGACTGCTGGGCTCGTCTCTCCTCTCCTCGTCTCTTCTCATTCCCGCGCGACCCCCGTTCGTCGGCGGCGCCCAGGTTTTGTATTTTGTCGAAAATTACGATTTAGAATGATGAAAAACTTTCGCGATTCATGGCGTCGCACGTACAGCGTCGCGTCCCAGCGGTAATGAAGGAAAGGGATAGAACATTTTTCCCTTTTCAGTATTTTAACGAAAAACTATTTCAACGACTCCCCCGACGCTTTTGCCAAACTTAAACGGATCGATGATCGATAGCGTTTTCGAGTGGAAGACGTTATGCATTGTATATTATGAAAAAAAGGAAAAAGAAAGAAAGAAAATCGGTGAGTACGTCTAACGGTGGAAAAAATTCGCGAGGAAAAGTAAACCGAAATTTTGACGAGGGTTATCTTTATCGTGGCTTTACCTGACCTTTGATCCCTCGAGCCCTCTAATCGAGAAAAGCGGGGACGCCGTTCTCCTAATCTCTGAGTTTCCACTTTCGGTACTAACGATAATTGTCGGTGCAGAAACCCTCGAAAGTCGGAGTTCTGTAGTGTAACTTGAATTTTGTACAAAAATTTAGATAAGCCAAATTGCCAGGTAGGTATCTCATCGCGACTTTCCCTCGCGGAGTGAATGTACGTATCTTAGCTAGTTAAAATTCACTGTTTATCCACACGTCAAGGCGGACGGAATTCAGCCCGTGGAATAAAAGAACAGAAATCGAAATTTTCCAGAATTCTTTCGCTTCTCGACTCTCCTTCACTCGACAGTCAAGCGAGGATGAAATATATAAGGAGATTTACCGTCACTCCAACAAAATTTGGGCATTCAAATGAGGTGGGCGAAAAATAAAGTAAGGGGTACATCGTCCGTGACGTGGCAACTCGCAGCCCTCATTCCCACGTGGTTCATGGAAAATTTTCGTCCTTTTAGTCCCGCGAGGGATTCACCGCTCGGTCTCTGAGTTTTCGAGGTAGAATCGAGGCAAGCAAAGCCAAGGCGAGGCAAGGCGAGGCAAGGCGAGGCAACGCGAGGACGAGTCTCCGATCAAACGGATCAAGAAACGTAAAGCCACGGGGAGATGCTTTCGAGTATTTTTCTATTGTCGGAAAGTAGGGATTACGAAAGTCTGGTTCAAGATTTGTTCGTTGGTTTCTATTCACTCGGTCAATCCCCTTTATAAGGTGCAGCGCAAAGCTTCTCGATGAATAGAACCTTCATATATATGTATATATATATGAAATGGAACGTTTATTACATTACCGAAGGAAACTAGTTCCCGTTTTCCTCTTCGATATAACAATACTCGTCAACACTTTGATCTCTGTGACAGTCTCAAGTTTTCCCATGTTGTAAGAAAGGCGGCAAAGCTTTGAGGGAAAACTACAGCAATAATGGGGGGAAAAGTCAGGAGTTAACGGAAGCGAGATCTTTTGAAGATGACAAAGTAAGCCCAAGTTGGTCCCGTCCCGGAGACGTAGACGTCAGCTGCAATCGTAATCATCTGTCTTGAGAGAAGAACCGCGTCTCTCATACCCGGGTCTCTCAGTCGAGGACAACGTCGACCATCTCCGAGCAAAACTCGGAAAAGATTCATTACACCCTGAGCCAAGATTTCCGGTGGCGAAAAGTTCCCGAGTTAAATAAAAACAAACCCAGAGAGGAATGAATTTCTCATAATTGTCATCGCCGAATTGCGCTCGTTTATGCATCTACGACCTAGGTCAAAATCCACTCAGAAATACGCGAACCCTCAAAGAGGGATAAATAACGAGCCCTTCGACGGGCCTAGGAGCGGGACAAAAGCACCGATTTATCACTAGACTGTCAAGCAGTCGATTTTCTAGATTCTACACTCCAGAGTCTAGACGGGACTTGTTCAGCCCCATATATACGCGAGGCTGAAGTTCTTTTCAAGTTTTTTGGTCCTCCCGGTTTAGACGATGGTCCGTGAATGCGATAGACGACTAGAAGCTGTTTGAGCCATAATAACGAAGGAGAGCTGTTTGTTAATTCACCTTCCCAGAGATCCAATCAGAGAGGTATTAACGGCCCTCATTTCCATGATGAATATTTTAAGGATACGAACCGCGCATTCGTTCGCTTTGTCCCCGATTTTCGGGAGCCCGTTGAGGAGGCTGACTTTCGCCGATAAAGAGGCGAATTGATTAAAGCATCGGCTGATTGATTATACGTCGTTCCATGGCGAGCCTCTACCCTACTTGGAATATTAATCCGACCACTTCGGATGTGTACCCGGGAGCTTCTGTCTTATAACGAAGCTAGAAGATTCGGGTACCGGCTAAGGGATGCTTTATACCAATCGCAGGTATCTCCGTTCTGCGTATCTCGCGGATTTCGAGAACTTTCGAGGGATGAAGACTTCGGTACGAAACAGCACCTGATTTTTCCCGGCTGTGAAATAGCGGAAGTGTTTCCAAAGTTTCACCCGCAAATAACGAAAGCCGAATAAAAAAATTTCATAGAGATTTTCACGAGGTGAGAAATAGATAGACCGGTCGTTGAATAGGTGCGTAAGATTGGGTGTGACGAGATGAACGAGTATACGGATGAGAAGAAGACAGGACGGTGAGTATGAGCTGTAAAAATTTTTTGTCTTCCGGCTCATCGGATGTCTACAGGATTGAAAAATTGTAGTAAAAAGAGGAAGACGACGCCGCGACGTCGGGCTGAGAGAGGAGGGAATGAATTGCCTTTCCGCCTTTTTACGACCGGATTCTATGATGTGTATACGGACGAAAAACGGAGGTAAGCGAGTGTTCGGGACTTAAAAACGGGGGGAAATAAAAGATCCGAAATAAAAAAATCGGCAAGTTTTTTCTTCGTATACAATTCCGGAATCCGCATTGACACAGCCGGTAATACCATCGCTCGGCGTAAAATTGCCAATATATTCATAAAGTATAACTCCGATCGGGCGCACAAAGCGGATGCAAAATTGAACTCCGTTCGAAGTATCTAAGCCGACAGGATTCCCTTCCCGGCTTTCGGCCGCGCTTCTACCCCTTTCCATGAAATTTTCCCATACCCCCGTGACCGCGGTTACGCCATGGCACGGCGGGCGGCAAGAGGAAGGTAAAATACGTCATTTCATTTTCGTAAGCCGATGGCTATTCCCGAGTCAAGGCATTTATATGCAGATATCCGAAGAGAGAGAGAGAGAGAAAGAGAGA
Source organism: Tenthredo amoena (assembly GCA_963966615.1). NCBI lineage: Eukaryota > Metazoa > Arthropoda > Insecta > Hymenoptera > Tenthredinidae > Tenthredo > Tenthredo amoena. The sequence continues at coordinate 12,155,056 of OZ016486.1, forward strand.
GGAGAGTAGAGACGGGGGTGGGGTCGGGGGTCGAGGATCGGGGGCAACCACCCGCGAAAACCAGCGAAATCGAATAGAGAGCAAAGCTTTTGAGACATTCATTGTTAATTTTGGAACCCTCTTTCATCCCCTTTTCAACTTATCTCGTACATCGTATGGAGAAGAACCGCGAATAGGCTTACGTTCGACTACTACAGGTCATTAGATTGATTCTGGGATTGGTTTACTCTGATAAATTCGATAAATTATTTGCCTTTATCGAAGAGAGTGAAGGGAGCTGGTTTCGTACTTCGTGGCGTATTTTAGATCAAGAAGATACACCCTGCACCCCGAGCGAATAAATTTTCCCTGCGGAGATTTGAGGAGCTATTTTTCCTACGAATAATAAGGAGGAAATTTCCTCAAATCAGATATCTAAATGGAGTTGCACGTTCCTGGCTAACTAAGCACACGCTGCAGTATAATGGCCCGATGAATCGCCGAGGACTACGTAATCCGAGAGGGATATTTAACGACGTGCCAAAGCTCGGCCTATGAGGAGAAAATAAGATAGAAAAAGAAAGAGAAATGGGAAAGAGAAGGAAAAAGGGGTTCCACTACCCTCGAGGGGAAAACCGACGGCATTCTTTCCGTCGAGAAGAGCCCGGAGTATACCGCGACCTTCGCGGGTCCTTGCGGTATCCCGTTTTGAAATGTCGGGAATCCTAGACACGTCTGGTATTTAGCCACCCCAGAGTTCGTCACGGCTTCATATCGCCGCTTTTCTACCTCTGCGCCAGACTTTCGATAAATATATATATATGTATAATGTATATGCGCAGGTATACCTATACATATATACCTACCGAATTCCAATTTTCGCCGTAAAGTTCGATATAATCAGCGAGCGGTTTCTCTCCCGTGACACAAGTTCCGAAAATCGCTCATTTCGCATATACCCATCCCTTCCGTCGCCGTGATACAAGTAAGGATGTTAAAATCTCCTTTTTTATTTCTCCGGATTATTTATAGCTCTTAGAAGTTCTTTCCCAGCTCTTAAACCGGCGTCGTGCCGTGCCATGAACCGGGCTGGTAGCTACATACGTATGTACCTAACTCGAGTAACAACGATAAATTTTCCCCATTGTTAAAGGAAAAGTATTATACAGGACGGAGGACCGCCCTCGTCGAGATGCGCCTGGCCCCAGCCTCCCGAGTTCTTCCCGCTTAATCTTTAGGTCTAGACTTCGACCATCAGACCTCGGAGGTTCGATAGTGGTGCGCGGATGACGAGAGTCCTTCTTTCCGAAAAACGGAGGGGTTCGCATATATCCGGGTCAGATTGATGGTTTTCATTGTTCGCTGGAACGGTCGTACTTTCGATATCGGCGAACCACCCCTCGGCGTTTTTCAGATACCTTGGTAAAATTTCGATTTAACTTATATTCCAGACAGAATATGAACGATAACTTGAACACCCCTTCGTACCCCGGCACCCCGAGTGCTCAGGTTAATTAGATTGAAAATACAAAGTTTCGAGTGCGAAGCTGTCCAAAGTTGTTGCACAAGAAGCGCGGGTACGTCAAGCAATTAGTTAGTAAACCAGACGTAGACGTACTATGTACGTAGATGTGTATGAGTTGAAAATTCTGCCTGTCAAGATCACGCCTCGCCTAGTGACGCCGAGACACTCTCGAAGGGAGGTTTTTTTCGGTGACCCCCTTACGCGTAATTAAGACAACTTTTCTTTGGGTAGGCTATTTTCTTTTTCTTTCTCTTTTTTTTTTTCGTTTCGTTTCGTTTCGTTTGAATTGATTTCGGACCCCGTCGATCGGCTCACCGGATTCCATTAAAACTCTGTAAACTAGGCTTATAAGTTATCCAAAGTAGGAAACAGTGTGGCAATCGAAGCGAGTCTCCCTAGCCTGTTTTTCGTCCCCTTTATACGTGTGGATACATAGATACGTACTACGTACACGTAGAGGAAATACGACTATACCGAGGCGGCAAAACAGGGACATTTATCAGGATTGCCCGATAAAATAAATAGACGCGAGTAAAGTGACGTTTTAATTATAAGGGGAGTGATGTATGTCTGTTCAGCTCGGAAATGATCCTCCACGGGGCTGCGCGTGACGCGGAAGGATCCGCGGAACGAGATAGCGAGGGTTGAAAATAAAAAAACGTCCATCGACTGTCTTCGCTGTTCCAAAAAAAAACAAAAAAAAACAAAAAAAAAAAAGAGGAAACACAACAAAACAGAATAAAACCATAAAAAGGTAAAGAGAAAATAAATAATTCTCTCTCTGAAGATCAACGATTTCGCATCAATAATTGAAAAGTCGGGAAACGAGATAGGGTGGACTTTTTCTTTCATTTTATACATCTCATTCGACCCTTCTTCATCAACGAAGACGGAATTATCTTGCTTCCGAAGGACGGAGCTTTCATTCTCGATCAATGGCTAATTATCTACAAGGATATGGGAAAACTGTCTTTTGGTAGATGCGTGAAACAGCTTCTACTCGATGGGAAAAAGTTCTTCGACTTTGGTATTAGTTTCGAAACTATTTCCACTAACTGTAGCCGTACCGAACCTCATCTTGTTTGCTAAACAGAGCTTTTCATTTATATATATATATACCTATATATCTCTATCTTCGAATTAGGTCGAACGCGAGCTAATACGAAAATCCGTAACTCGCCCGATTCCCACGATGATCAGGTGAATGAGAGAAAAGGAAAAAAGAAAAAAAGAGAAAAAAAAAGGAAAAAATAAAAGCTGAATCAAACGAATGAAATACAGAAACGAAAAACAGTTTTATCGTCGGTAAATATTTCGGATAAGATAATTGGTAATTATTCAAATAGGCGTTTCAATAAATCGAATGGAAGAGCGCGAGATGAGATTGTCTTCTCCCGAACGGATGCGGAGAGAAGGAAGAAGAGGAAATAATGGATGGGGGATGATTTTAGTGGCTCGGATCGGTACAAAGCGAAAGAAGAGGAAGAATAGCGGAGAGGATTTCGACGGCGAGCTGTTTTTCACGGTAACAATTTGGTCCTGTATTTATTGCGCGTCGTAAAGACGCTTGGCTCAGCCTGTTACGCTTGTATTCAGAAGAGAGATATATGCGCGTCACATATCATGCAGGCAGCAAAAAGGTACGGGGCAAACGGATTACGTTCAAAGATCGATAGGCGGGCGGGCGGCACGGCGAGAGAACGAGATATACAGAGGCTGGAAACGGCACGAAAAAGAAGGAAAGAAAAAATAAGGAAAATAAAATAAGAAAAAACGAGGAAAAAATCTCCAGGAAACGTCGGATTACAGAGTTCGCGGACAAGGCGACAGGACCAGGTCGCCCTCGGCCCTAGCTAATTAATTAATCATGTACGAATCTCGGCTTGAGCTGGACACATACGATATATGCGTACGTATATCGCGAAAATCTCGTATAACGTCAGGATTATATTCGCGGAGCGAAAGCTGTGCCAAAATCGATCGTGACTCGATTTTTGACCACGAGCTTATTTACTGCCCGTAAAAAAAGCCGCGGGGGTTAACCCAGAGGACTAGAGGAGACAAAGGAACGGAAACCCGAGGCTTATCACCGCCAGATTTTTTCCCCCGAATGATACACCTTCTCCATTCTACTCGTTCTCCCATTTTCCACGGCGAATATATAGAGGCTTCTTTTCCGAAAATTTGAAGACCGGAAAATCCGAGATCGGACAAAAAATAAAAAACAGAAAAATGATTTTACTTCGATGACTGATGGATCGGCGAAATTTTGCGACTGAAAAAATTCGTCGGCGACATAGTATACTGCCGAGAGAAGTCAGAGTCGAGGAATAATCGAGGAGAGTATACGGCCTGTACGGATATTTGGAGCGGAATTCTTCCCCTGTACCCTCGGCAGCAGGTGAACGCTTATCCCTTTCATCTCTGATGCGAACGGGAGGCAATTTAACCGGCGTAAAATGCTTTCAAATGCAAATCCATCATTCGCTAGGGTAAATGCGGGAGTGGGGGTAGGCAAGGTATATAAGGCGGAATAGGTTGATTCCGAAAAGAGTCAAATCTCCGATACAATCGGGAAATGAAACGTTAGAATGCGTCCCAGAAGTATAAAACCGCGAGCAGTTAGACCCCGAAGAATCGACTATTGCCCATTGTCTATTGTCCCCCTTTAAACTTTATTTCCGGTGGGGTTTATCGCGTATTTTAAACTCGCGTACATAAATCACCCTTCGCCCACGCCAAGACAGGGTGCGATATTTCACGTTTTTATTTACGGTGCCTTTTTAGCTCTGATTCGTTTCAATATGTCAAAAGTTATGTACGAGTGAGTGGGGCGGTTATCCTTCCCGAGATACAAGCTTCCCGTCTGACGCGAGGAGCTCGGATTATCTGTCTAACCAAACGAAAGGATTTTTCACGGCTCTTTAGACCCACTAAAAAATCGAGTCGCTGAATTTTTTGGAAAGCTTTTCGCGAGCCGTATCGCGTCGATTAATATCATCCCTTAAAATTTCCCTCTTCCGTGGTAATAACCGCTTTGAAACACGCCGGTCAATGTCCTTATTTAGCTACGGGAACAAGGTGTAGGTGAAGACTACCTTGGGCTAAGTGTCTTCTCAGATTACGGTACAAAGACGAGAGTCTAGCGATTTATCTTCATTTGAATACACCCCTTGTCTTCCGTTGGGCAAGGTGGAAAGGAAGCAAGTGCCAGGAGGCTGAAGACTAAGGAGAGAAAACAGGAGGGCGAACGCAAACGCTCTTCTCCTCGTTGATACTTTAAGCTAGTTTTCACCGCGGTCTTTAGTGTTTAACTTTGACTGAGAGAACTGCTAAGGCAAGGTAAAATAAGGTAAGTCAAGGTAAGGCGAGGTAAGGCGAGGTAAGGCGAGGTAAGGTAAGGCAAGGTAAACAAACGAGTCAAAGTCCTAATAATGCGGTTCTCTTATAAAGGGAAAAAACTATTACGCCTTGAGGATTCCACCTCGCAATTTCGCACCACCGACTTAAGAATAAAACCTTTCGCAGACTACCCCTAGGTATAGAGCTTTGAGAAAATTATACTCTCTATATAGATATATAATGTTTGTGTTCGATGGTATAAACGATCGAGAAAAGGAATAAGAAGAGGAAGACTGGGACGATGAAGGAAAAGGGAGAAAGGAAAAAGGAAAAAGGAAAAAGGAAAAAGGGTGTCGATAAAATCCCTTCCTGCATCAGACTAGAACGCGGTTGAATAATTCATAAGATTTTGCTGTAAAGTTTGTTGAACAAGTTTTCCGTTTTTTACTTCAAACTCGGTTTTTTTTTTTTTTTGTTTTCATATCGTCTATGTTTAAGAGCCCTGGGAGGTTAAATAGGCGACGTAGCGAGCTGTGTTTTATTCCGAACGTGGATTCCAGCCATTTATATAATTGGTAAGGCGAGCTGACAGGGTTGACTGGTCGAACGAGGTGGGTGCAGCCATTCGATGCAATCACGGTGAAAATGCACTTTACGGTCTAGCGTAAATGAAAGTGGTTAAATATTATTACACCAACTGCAGTCGCCGTGCCGCACGAATACCATAGCGAAATTTCGTACACCCTTACGATACGATACGATCTATGATGTTTATAGAAATCGAAAAATTTATATCACGCGGGGATTAATTAACCGAAGTAACGCCGTTCGCCTAAAATTATCGAAACCGTTGCGTTTCGCAAAATGCAATACCGTAGGGGTAGGAAAGCCAATGGCCGTTCCCTCGGCGAAATGAATAGGGCAAAAAAATCTATTCAACCCTTCGATCGGTTCTATCCTCCTCTCTCTCTCTCTCTCTTTTTCTTTTTGCACACGATTCGATAGAGGAATGTACGGTGAGAAACGCGTGTGTGCGCGCGTGTGTGTCTATAGGGGTAGAAAAGTAGTTGATAAAAGTATCGCAGAGCGTATACTATTCTATGCTAGGTATATACCGCGTGAAATCGAATTCTTTGACTTCTTTAGCCTCGAAAAGTGCATTTCGTTGGATATAGGGGAACTGCAGTAGCCGGGGAGCGACGAAGTGAGATTCGAAATTGCTGGGCGTTGGACTGACTGCAGGGGTGGAGTGCGTGTAGCTTTGGGTGGATGGAAGGTATTACTTGGATTCACTCAAGTCCCTCCAGCACCCACCCCGTGGAGTCAAAGTCTAGATCTATTGTAACTGCCTTTCGGCACCATACGTTATCCGAAGGGCGTTTAGAGCCCCTTATCCTATCCCGGATTGCTTCGGAAGCCCGCCTAGCCTTGTCAAATAAAACTTCAGCCCCTAAATTGTTGTTAATTGAAACTTCGGATTGAGATTCGTTCGGAAAATTGAAAATATCTCCGACAGTGGGAAAGTCGGCTTTCGAAAATAAATACAGAGGAAAACTGTACGAATAGGGGGTAGAAAATCTTCGGATCGATAATTAGAATTCTCTGACTGATTAGGTATAGATATATAGCAGTTCCAAGGAGAGATGTAAAATAAATAAAAACGAGACTAAGGGTGTGGTGAAAATTCGTCGTTTCGGTTCAGCCTGCGGGGGGAGTGAGGGAAATCAAACAAAAAGAAGCAACTGAATTATCTAAGAGAAACCGAATCCCAAGTGGGAAGAGGGGAGCGGAAAACGGGGGGATGAATTCACCTTGAATTTCTCAATGCTTCGATAATACACTACCAGCATCCCGAAGGACTTCGGGCGTCAGAAGATATCGAAGATTCTCGCCCGATGTTCGAGACGCAAAATTACCCCCTTGGTAATTCGATGCACGCGAAATTCCCACATGAAACTACAGACGATCTCAATTTCTCAAAAGCTACACCCTTCGCTTTCTGCCCATTCTTTAACGAGAAATCATACACCCCTTTTTCCTACCCTACGAATGATGAATCACCCCGTTTCATTGTAGGGAAGAGGGATAACATGGCCAACCTTTCTCACTAACTAGATATTGCTTTTAATGTATTAGCTGTATTTTCTGTGGCTTTTATCTATGTTTCGTGGTATGTACCCGCGTGTATCTTTATACATATATATATTCATTCGGGTGTAGCGAATCGACGTTTTTTTTCCCTTTCTTTCCAGTTTCGTTTATAATTGCTGAAAGTTTATTTTCGGAAGACCGATAGATTTTCGAACCGATCGAATACACCTATGTATGCATGTATGTACGCATACAGCTATCGGGGAAAACCTAATTACGTCTGGATAGACGCGTTCATATATCTTTGACGAGGTAAGCTCCGAGAGGAAATTGAATTCGGGCGAAAACGCGTTGTACGCCATTGAAATTCGTCGCTAAATTAAGGTAAGATTGAGAGCATTCGCGTACCCAAGTCTGGCAAGTTTAATATCAGTCTCAAAATCACCCTTTGATATTTCGGATCAATTATGAATGGATAAATAACCGCTTATCGTTATTTTCCTTCGAGTATTCGACGTAGCTAGTCCGATTCTAGCTCGAGGAACCTCATTTTTCAAGTAACAATAAAAAGTGAATGAAAATGAAAAATACAGGAAGAAAAGCCCAGACGAAGGTGTATAAACGAGACGGCTACGTTTTTTCACACATACTTTATAATTTAAGTTGGATATTGTACAAATAAGCTTGCCGTGACAGATTCGGACCTTGAACGAAATTGAATTTTTCTATTTCTCTCCGACTCCTTTTCGCGCTACTTTTTTCTCAAAAAACGTCTGTATCGTTTCGGAAAAACAATTTCAAACCTGAAGACCTTTCGGTAAATTTTGATAGATTCCTGTGTAATGAACTGATTCTTGATCGATTAACGTAAGGGCTGCGATCAGGCGACAGAGGCGGTTCTTTTCCCTCGCAGAAAAAAAAAAAAAATAAATAAAAAGAAAAAAAAAATGGGGAAAAGAGAAGAAAAAAAGTAGAGAACGGGAAACGGGAAACAAGCATCGCGCGTTGTTACAAGGGCGACGATTCAATACCCAGGCGACGCTGGCTGATCCCGTAATCCTTCTGGCGTTCGTTCGTTCGTTCGTTCGTTCGTTGTCTCGGGGAGAGAAAAACCCGGAGGCCGGAAAACGCGACGCACGCGACGGGGTTTTCCCTTATCCACGTCAGTTTTACGGTCCGATATATCGTCGAGCGTATTACTTGGCCAGTGAAACAGCCGGTAGCACTCGTTGCATAAATTTATTGAGAATGGCGCGGATACGACAGAGATCATAATTGTCATCGATGATTCAACGCATATGGACCAAAAAAAAACGAATTTTTGTTCATCATTTGATCATAAAAATAAATTTTTATCTCATTTATATGATTTGATAAAAAGCGATTTTATTTCCCATCGAAGAGCGAAGCTAACGTATCCGTGCGGCTGCCCTGCGGTATAACGATACGGAGGTATCTGGTATAACGGCTTGTTATTTTTCATCGGAAAAACCGTTTGGTTAAACGGGTTCGTACAGTTTTATAACGTTGGGGTTAAATTACAGAAATTAATAATAAAAATCCAGAGTGAGGTATATTTTTACTTTTTTACTTTTTTATTTTATTTTTTTTATTTTTTAATTTTTTTTACTTCTCTTTACTTCACTTCGTTATTTTTATACATGTATTCTTTTTCCCCCTAGGTGCTCGAATATCGTGCCTCGAGGCGTTTATATCTTGTTTCGCAATTACGGTTAACAATTCCACGATACAATCCTCCAGCACCGGTACAAGATTGATCTCGACCCAGATAGCCGTACTCAACCGAGTTAGTAATTACCGATCACAACTTTAGATTATACACTTATTTACCAAACTTTACCCCGTTAAAGAAGAACTCGTTGTCCTCACGCGATCGCGAAACTTATATACCTACATCAGCTGTACAATGCTCTATTTGTCATTTCTTTGTCAATTTTCGAAACTACCGAACGCTCAAAATTACAAAAAAAAAAAAAACCAAAACAAAAGAAAAGTTTTTAGAAAGTGTATTTTCCCCGGAAGTCTACACAGCCGATTTGATGAACTTTGAAACGAATAACGCTAGAGGGTCTCGATAAGAATGAACCATTATTGTTTTCGTAAACTTCGACGTTTTTGAAAATTGGAAATCGTCTAAAACGAATCCGGAATTTTCATCGTCCAGAGTCTCTGAAATTCGAGATCCATTTTTCCATAATTCCCCCTGAAAAAAAAAAAAAATTCCATCGATCTTCTCCCCTACAGAATAGCTAGGTCGATTTTTGGGGATAAACCGCCACCACCTACCTTACTACGAGGTCAGAGAAGGTATAGCGAGAGAACGTGTCGTGTAAAGAAGAGCGTATATACCACGAAGACTGAGAATGTTGGATCATTCGACTAAGCCCTATGATCTCCCATTTCCTCCCCTTTAGCCGCTATTCCGACTTGGCCAAACTCTGTGATACGTGTATAGTGTGAGGCAAACAATTCCGAGCTTTGCGAACTCAGTGGAGAAAAAAGAGAAAAAAAAAAAATGTCTTTCCATGGAGAAAGAGAGAAGAGAGAGAGAGAGAGAGAGGGAAAAAAGAAAGAGGAAGAAATTAAAAGGAGGAAGAAATTAAAAGAGTGGATTAAAAAAAGCTTCTCGCCTATTTCTGTTACGTAAACCGGGGCTGCCTGTCTTCGAGGGCTAATGCAAACACGGGGCGAGTTAGTATCTCCATCCCCTTAAAATAGCGGCGAGTAGAGGTATCGAGTTTCATTGAGGATTGGGCGAGAGCTTTGGACGCGAAAAGGTAGGTAGGTAGGTAGGTAGGTAGGTAGGTAGGTAGGTAGGGTAGTTATATAGGGGTCGGGGGTGCGTCGAATCGTTCGATTTAACGAGATTACAAAGCAAACGTACTCTAAAAGGGTGCGTCGATGCTATTAACGGTGGCACGACGACCGCGGCGTTAGATCCGGCACGGAAAAGCCTGTACAGCACATCGGTGAAATGATTCCGATACACGGTAGCATCAGGGTGCGGCGAAATTGTTATACCCTGTCTACCCCGGGCGGGGTTTGAAAATTTGAATTAACCGAACTCGAATAACAATAAGGGCTATTCTATACCCCCCGCTCTTCTTTTCCTCCTTAACGAGATTTTAAAAGAACGAATTTACACCCGGTGAAAATGGGGGTGAAAAACGTTTTTAAAAAATCCCTGCTACATGGATTTGAACGCAACACCTAATACAGATGTCACGCACCCCGTTGTTTATGGACAGGCACATCGTTTTTATGGTTGTTTCATTTCTGTTTCTGGATTTTTTTTTTTTTTTTTGTTTTTTTTGGGGTGGGTTTCTTTTTTCATTTTTTTTCTTTTTTGGTTTTTTGTTTTCATTTATGGACGCCATGGGTGATGGTGAATGCCACGCCCTGTATTAACGATATGGTATGATATCCCGCATCGCGGGTGCGAGACACCGCGCGCGTTGATTCCCCGGAGCGGTATGTATATATCGCTCACCTTTTCCCTCTGCAGAGATGAGCGGGGGGAGGAACTCGTTTACCGTGCTCTTTTTTTTTTTTTTTTTTTTTCCCCCAGTATTTACGCCACAATGAAACGTTTAATGAACCCGGGGATGAAACCAATTTCACCAGGTACGGGAATGAATATACGCCGAGGTTGCAGCCGAAAAATATCAGGGAATAAACGAATGGGTACGATATAAGGGTGCAGGATAACAATCTCGTTAATTGAATAATAAACATCTCCTTGTTACGTGTGTATAAGGGGGGGGGGGGGGGGGATGTATCTCAGAAACTTGAGAGAAAAAGAGGGAAGGACAAGGGCAGGGAAGGGATAAGATAAAAATGTTTGGAATCGATCGATCGCGGGAGTCCCCCGGGTCTCCTCAGTTCGGTAACTTCGTCGCTTTCCTTTGCCCACCGTTATTTACCTCCCTATGAGCTTCTGTTCAACCCTGTCACGTGGCGGTCGTTTACATCCGCTCGAATACACCGAAATACGTGGGTGAAGGACAGCACGGAATAGCAGAGGGCAAGGGGCGAATCGGGGCCGTGGAATACACGGGTGCAAATAGTCACCGCGTGCATATGTGTCGGTGAAGAACGGTCCGAATCGCCTATACCTCGAGAAATTTCAATAATTTGTAAAAAGGGAGGTTTCAGGGTTCTAAATACACGTCGTGCGCCCTAAAAGGGTTCGTTTTTCTCTATCGCCTTACGTAGATCGATTAAACCGAGGAAGAAAGGGGTTGTCGAAAGCGCTGAAAATTTTCATGGAAAATTCTACGTTCGTGTAATCTCGCAAGGCGAATCAATGTTTCGATAAAAGTTGCGAAAACGAGAACAAACAAAGAAGGAAAAAAAAACGAAACGAAAGAGAACAAAAAAAGTTAAAACCCCCTGAACAGATGTCCAGGGAAGATGTAACACCGTTATTTTCTTTCATTACCGAACACCCTGTACTCGGTAAGGGTGAGTTCGGGCCCTCGCGCGATGGCCTAAAGCGGCTAGCGCGCAAACATCAAAGGTTATGACTTATGATATTAAGGGCACCTGCTGTTATCGTACCGAACCCCTAGCCGGGTGGGGTAGGTGATGGAAGTGGGCTTAACAAGATGCCGCCGGCTGGGGATGTTTATGCTAGTTACCCGGACCGTGTAAATGACAAATTGCTCGTCCGGGGAGGAAGGGGTAGTTATTCGATCCAATGAGATGGCGATTCGCTTATTCGCTTATATCGCGCGCGATATGCCATTCCAGATAAAGTCTGAACCGCACCTAGATACCGTGGGACATTAGGTTGTTCCAACGATAAAACGTCGGCTTGAATTAGCGGCGATGAGTTTCTTCCCACCTTAACCCTCAGCGGCCACATGGGGTAACGCATTACCCCACGCTGAAAAACCTAGTTGTACGAGACATACGGGTGTTTTAAGACTTCTAACCGATTGTTTCATATTTGTTGAAGAGTTCTTGAACATTTCTAATGATTTTTATCGGTCAATTTATAGATGGCGTTCTAAAAACTGGTCATATGTGAAAATTCAGCAAAAATGGCTTTTTTCAGAAAAAAAATCATTACTCCGCCATTTTTCAATAATAAAGGCTAAAATTTTAGGATCGTACGCACAACATATACCACTACCATAAAAAAATAACAGTATCCGCCGATCACTCAAAAAGTATATTTATTTTGCAAAATTACTGGAGAGAAATATGAAAAAAATTACAAATCATAAAATTTGCTACTAATTTGTGACTTGTATCAATTTAAAAGGTTTTAGACCTCTAATTTCACTTTTTCTGAGCCTGGGGTCTGCTAAGGGTTAACAACAGCCAAATGTACAAATGGCTTAACCGGGACATGAAACGAGTGAATTTTCACCGCCCCCGCAGTCTTTCTCGTGAAATTATTTGCACTTTGTTGTATTGAAAGGTTGAGGAATCTTTGGATAGGAACTAGCATGTGAACCTTGTCCAGAGAGGTGTTGATAATTTCTTGTAAGCTTGTTCGAAGGGGTTTTCGAAAATTGAATTGAAACAAATTGCGAAGTGGCGAAGATCGGATTTGATACAGCGAGCCGAACGAGATTTTCGATAATTTTAATCGACGTACTACACCCCGGGTATACAAAGCGTCGTAGTGATTACCGGAAACCGGAGAAACGTTTAAATGCTTTAGCTGAAGTATCTCCACGGATGATTTTCATCCGCGGTAGTATTGTGCTCGAGATTGGTGGGTGCAGAATTTCGGCGATCTCTTCCTCTCTCTCTCTTCCTCGTGTTTCAATCATTTCAAAGCCATCGAAACGCGGCTGAGCTTTTCTTTTCACGGTCGAAGACATCCTCTTAATTTCCGGTCAAGAAGAGAAGCTTCCGGTTTCGAAGAACGAGAAACAAGATAGGTACAAAAGTCGGTGTAACGTATCGAAGAAGACGAATAACGGTCGTCGCAAACTTTCAGAAATACGCTGAGAATAAAATAATTCTAAGAAAGGAACGAATTGATGATAGTTAGTCATTAAGAAAGTGTAAAACGTGAAGTTAAGGTGCGAAAAGTCGTTAAAAAAAAAGATACTTACACTTCGGATATTAAATTAGCAGAGTTTATACGAAAAGTTTGAATTAATTTACGGACGAAAGCAATTATCTATGCAATTAACGGTAATTCAAATTACATCTGCGATACAGCTATATATACATAGGTACAGCTGTGGGTATAATTAATTCAGCATTCTCGACGCTCTGTGCAATGAATAAAATATGTGGTATAATTTAAACAAAAATTAATTCGTTTACGAATCGCATCGACGCTGAAGGCTTGGATTATGTGATTTGATTTTGGTAATAAGAATCGAACCTCATCTTGTAGGTATTATTATTTTTATGAGCTTTGCGGATAAAATCGTGGAATTAATTAAAGATCAAATAACGTTTCGGTTGTCTCGGCGATATTTTTTAACCACTGAGAGAATATATCCTACCCCACGTAACCCGTGAAAAGCAAATATTGGTAAATGTTAATAGCCACGGACCCAGAGGCCTAGGATATTCAACCCATCCAAATTTAATTTGGCCTCCCATAGGGCGTAGAAACCTCTAGAGTGACATTTGCGTAACTATAGAAGATCAGGGCTCTCGTTTCAACCCCAACGTAAATGCGGTATGGTTAGTTAATTTATGTAACAGCACGTAAATGATAATTATACCTTCGGTCATTACTAGTATTATTATTATCATTATTATTATCATTATTTTCGGAGGTAGAAAATTATGATTGTTGTCTTTGTTATTTGTGATTCTTTTTTTTTTTTTTCTTGTTTTTTTACGACATGGCGGATAGTTCGGAGTAATTTTACTTTTAATTAAAAATTGTACATCGATAGAGCTTGTATAGGTATAGGTAGGAATTAATTATCCAATAAATAGCACCGTGGAATAATACGTGAATAGTAATTAACGCAGGCTCATTGGAAACGATAATAATGTTAAAAAAAATACGTTATGGATAAACAACAATTCGAAGCCAGCTGTGCGCATTGGTTTATGAAAAAAGAAAAGAAAAAAAAATAGCGAAACGTGGATATATTTAAACGAGGAGTAAATGATTCGGGAGGATTTTGAATTTTTAGAAACATTGAGATTTAGAGCATTAAAATTTCTGAAAAGGGTCGGTCGGTAATTTTGAGATTCGGAATTTGAACCGTTCGGGTGTTTCGAAATTCGGAACTTCGACTTTATACACCGAGGCGGTATTGAAGAGAAAATAAAAAATAAAATAAAGAAACTCGGAAGAGGGGTAAAGAAAAATGTGAGAGTTTCGAAAGCCGGTAACAAAGACCCGGGGGGGTTAAATTTAGGCCGTAAATAATGGGAAACAAATTATATGAAGGTTGTAGCGTGCGGCGTTGAATAGAGCAATTCGAAATTCGTGGTAACTTTGGTAATTGGTCCGTTACCTTGGTAACCCTACTCCCGGATCGTAATTATCGAACACAGCCGGAGCAGAGCTGTCTCTCGATAGTGGTAAACGGGTGAGAATATCAACTATACGTTCTACAAATGCATATGTACACCGTACATACGTATACATGTATATATATATACACATGTAATTTCGAAGCATCAATCACCAGGGCACAGGGTGTTCGGTTATTGCAGTCGTTAGAAATATGTACGAAATTATACCCCGCGTTGAGGGAAAACGTTTTTAAAATATGACAAATTTATTCCCGGGAGGGTAGAAAATGAAAATAATCTAATTTGTTATATTTAAATTCGACGATATAGGAACGCGGAGAAATAGTTCATCAGAGACTATATATATATATATATATATATAGAGATGAAAGTTTTCCCTTTTTTTTTTTTTTTTTTTTTTTGAAACTAGAAAAGAAAATCTAAATATGCATCGAATTATTCCTAGTGCTGATGCTGTTGAAGATAAATTTATGAAGATGGTGGTAGATCAGCGGAACCGTTTTTTGTGCCAAAAAGTAAGGGATGAATTTTTTTTTTTCTTATTGTTTTTTTTTTGTTATTTTCCTTTTCTTGGCACATTCGGCTAATACACACGCGTATATAAATATGTAGTATTTCAGACGTCGCGACGCGACGCGACGCGACGCTTCGCACTACGTCGACTGATTTATTCGGCCGTCTGCTGTCTGGGTGCCACTCAACCCCTAGCACGATGTGGAACGAATTTTAAGATTTTCACCGCGGAATTGTTCACCGAAATAAGAAAGAAGAGAGAGAGCCTGTCTTCGTCACTTTGTTTATCCTCTGACAAGTTATTTTTCCACGTACCCCCACCCCCGTTAAACCCAACTAAAAAAACGCTTTTTAAACCAGTGAAAAAGTTTTGCAGGAACGATTCAGACTGTCGCCCTGTATCAAGTGAAAATCACTTCCTATTTCTTCCTTCCTTCTTTTCTTCCCCTTCTTTCTTTCTTTCTTTCTTTTCTTTTCTTTTCTTGTCTCTTCCTTATCCTCTCTCAGGTGCGTACCTTCCAACTTTCGAAGGAATTATTCCGGGTCGAATATAACGAAAATAAAAGTAAACGAGAAACGGGATCAAAGTATAACGGATGAAGCCTAGGCTTAACCTTTCCACGAGGTAAAGAAGTAGAAACGAAAGGTAGCCGCGACACCAAAGGGCCCGAGTAATTCAGGGGTAAAGTAACCAGGTTAAGACCACCTGGCTACATTTGGACAATGGTAATAAATGAGACAGCGGGGACTCGTTCGAAGAACGATAAACAAAGGTTAACGAGTGTATTGGGAATCGGGTAGGTATAGTATAGAGATATCGAAGCGCCGAAGTGCGTGCCCCTCTGCAGCTGGTCTCGCCATCTTGACCCGATTTTGAAAAGATTCTTTCTGTTTTTTTTTTTTCGTTCTTTTCTTTTAAATTCTTTTTTCCTCGCGAATAAATCCTTTGTCGAAAGAAGTCGAGAGTTCAGAGTCGTGTGTTCGGTTCGACCGAGTCATTTCCCTTCCGTATATATATATATGTATATTGTATATACGGTCAGAGAATTCTCTGGACCAAGAATCCGGCCTGTCCGTCGCGCGTCGTGTCCCGAAAAGAAAAACAAAAATGCGAGATGTTATTCGCGAATTTCTTAGCGTCCGATGAAAAAGGAAGGTAAAAACAGAAGAAAGGAAAAAAAAAAAAAAAAAGAATTTTTTATTACTTGTATAGGGAAACCGAAAAAATCGTCGAAACTGAGATACGAGGGAGACACTTTCCCTACGTTTAATAGTCCCGAAATGGTGTCATGCAGCCGACTCGACTTGTTGTAACTACGTCAAGGGTGTATTAGTCGAGATAGAAGCGAGCCAATTTACACGTGCACAAAGCATACCCCAGCGCCTAGGGATCATATATATTATATAATATAATAATATTCCAGGTTCAAACTCTCCTCTCCTCTCCTCTCCGCTTCGCTGGCCCCTTTCGCTCACACCCTTAATCTACCCATCTACCCATCTACCCATCTACACTAACATGCATACATTTCTGCTCCCATCCACAAACTAGTCATATACGTTATCTCAGTCTTCTAGTGCCGAGCGGTCGCGACACACTAGCTAAGATAAGGATAAGATATACAGGCGCAAGTTCGCGGGTTTAAACCTCGAGATTTACGAGGTATGATCATTTTAATTGCAAAAGCAATGCCTGCTCTAAGTGCCACCGTGCTATACGTGTACAACCTCCGTCTCTCAGCCCATCCTATATAGTAGATCTTGGTGAAAGGAGGGTGAAAAAAGGAAAAACGAACCTTGAATCTACATCGAGATAAAGTCGGTTCGGTTCTACGGGACGTCGGAGGGCTATGCCTATATATGCAAGCTCTGAGAAGTTGGGAGGGTGGAGACACGACGGGTGACGTTTTCACCGTAGTAGCGCGATATGGGGGTGATAAATTCTTATAGAGTCCTTCTTCTGTTCGACGGTCAACTGCCGACGTCGACCTTTCCCTTTCCCCTTCCCCTTCCCCTTCCCTTTTCCTTCATCTTTACTCTTCTATTTGGGACGGGGATGGGGTTCGATGTGACACGTCGACGTCCTCCCCAGGCAAAGAGGGCGAATACAGGGTTGACGGGACTACGTCGATGCATGCATGGGCGTGTGTACTACGTACATACATACGTATACAAACGTACCCCCGTCCCCATATCCGAGGAGAGGAAAAAAAGGGCGAAAAGTGGGTATCTCTGGAAGTAGAAAATTTTCCCCAAAGTGAGAACAGTTTTCAGAGTAGATAACCGACCGCGGGGTAGGTATACCGTAGTTGAGTAAAAAATAATCGCCTCGTCGCGGGTGACGAGGTCAGCCGACTTTTTACTTCCGTTTTTACTATCCCGGATATGGGGTAGGTGAGATCCATGAGCAAAAATGAACGCGGCAGATTTCTTCAGCCACTTGGACCGGATACCGAATGAAACACAGATTGCGGATCGGATTTTTAGGGGATGATATAATCCTACAATTTCAAGCGTTCGTTTTAAGAACCGACACTCCTCCGGGGTACGCGTCCGCCGAAGATCTCGTGCGACACGGTTTCCCGGATGACATAAATCTCGAGGCATCCATTAGCGCGACACTGTGTTCCCGGAAAAGGGAAAAGGGAAAAGGGAAGAGGGAAGAAGGAAGAAGGAAGAAGGAAAAGGAAAGAGGAGGCGGCGGATTTCGGTGGTGTAAAAGGAGGGAGGATGGAGGATGGAGGCTCAGGGTTGTCTCGTATCGAGTGCGAGAATATCCACCCGGTGACATACATCTCGTACAGCAACCACCCCTTCCTCCCTTTAGCCAAGGTTCTACATTTCCCCCTGAAGATATGAAACGAGCCCCTCGACACCTCGACGCCGCCCGCGTCGACACCTCCTCGCTCATCGCCGGTCGGCACATTTGTATCCGTCACCTCCATCCCATTCATTCCCTTCCTGATGCGCGGTTATCCGGGATCCCGATTCGCTTATACCTTCGAAAATGACCGTTGAAACTGGGCTTTAAGATCGAGGTAAAAACTCCAAGGGATACCCGAGCGACACGATAGGATACAGATTTTTCATTCAATTTCTATCGCAGCATGGTGCCTTTCGACGCAAATGCGACTCCGAGGAGCGAGGAGATTACATTTCTACATCTCGAGATGGAATATCATTTCCAAGGACTGAGACGTCCGAAAACAATTACTCTACGATCCATTTTCAGCTCGCGAATCGGACGACGAATCGCCTACACGGGACACGAATTTTCCGTTAAATTGGCGCGCGATTAAAGCGTTTAGCGCGATTAAGGAGAGCCGAGTTCCTCGCGGAGGAGGTGATCGGGAATTTTTAACGAAGCGAAAGTTCGGCTGGATACTACACCGCGTCTTTTGCCCCCTGCATGTCGCCGTCGAGGACGATAATTAATTTATCCTATAAATTGGATCCTGAGATTCTGGCTATTAAGAATGCGACCCAGAATACGGCCACACACACACACACACACACACACACATATATATATAAGGGGATAAAAAGTTATATTCGTCTATGGGATTCTCTTGCTTTGGTGATAAAAGCGTCGGTGTTAGAGCGGCGACGAAGATGCGCGCTTTCTCATTTGAAAACGTCAATTTTCTCTCGAATTTTTCCCAGTGCGACGCGTATTCGAAGGACGTTCGTATCGACTGGTCCGACTCGGCAGGAGCGACTGGAGAGTGTCATTAAAGAAATGGGAGTCCTTCAGCGACAGATGCGTACGAAGTAAAATGGTTACGATTTCACGTTCAAAAATAGGGGAGGGGGAGAAGAGAGAACGAATGAGAGTGAAAAATCTACCGTGATCAAATTTTTCATCGTTTATCTTTGGGTTCGATATTTTTCTTCATCCCTTTCTCCCTTAGCTGGTTTGATTTTTGAACGAACCATCGTCACGGTTTCCTTTTTTTTTTTTTGTCTCTCTCTCCCTTTTCTCATATTCCGGAATTTTTCATCCCCTCGTTAGGAATATTCCGAGGATCGGCAGTAAGAACAGATTCCACCTTTTTACAAAATTGAATTGGAACTGACCCAGACTTCGTCTATGCGGTTCTACGTGACGCGGAGGTAAGCGCTTTGAGGTTCAAGGGAACCGTCGAAATCTTTTTTCGTCCTTCTTCGTCTCTTCTTCTTCCTTTTCTTCCATTTTTATTCTGACTCTGATTGATCCACGTGTACCCGGACACGCACGTACTCGCGCAGTGCGGAGGGGTTGAAGAAGAGCGAAAATGAGACGTAGGTTTTTTTCCACAAAAATAAAAAGGAAAAGAAGAGTAAAAAAAAAATACGATCAAAGCCACCACGCAACTTTTGACTATCCCATATTTTTTCTTCCTCGCTACCCCTCCTCGTCACGAAGGAACTAAAAAAAAAACCATTTTCTATCTTGCCCTGGGCTGTTCTGTTTCGCAGAAAAAAAAAAAAAATAAAAAAAAATAAAATAAAGAAGCACACCCTAAGTCTCTATTTCGGAGAAACTAATCCTTCGAAAAATATAGAGCCTCGAAAGAATATTTCCCTCGTAATTTTTGGACGATTTTTAATCTGGAACTGGATGATAATATTTCGCGAAGGGATGCTCGCTATCGCCTGCTTGTTGCGTGTTTAATGACCGGCACTTTGATTTCGTCGAAGTCTCAGACGAGTCCTTTGAAGGGGAGCGGCGAGGGCTGTCTGTTCAGAGAAATAAGAAAGGAAAGAGGAAGAGAAGAGCGAGTGGCAGAGAGGGAGATAAGGGAAGGAAATAACGGAGATTTCGGAGGAGCAGGAAGCTCTCTTGGGCATAGGCAGGCGACATCGGGCACAAGGCCATTACCCTGCCATTTCCTGGCATACCGATCGAGTGCAATTACAACGAGCTCCGACCAACCCGAACTCATCTTTGGCCTCACCCCGTTCCCTGCAATTTCCTCGTTCGCTATTTCGCGGATAAAAGCAAGCGAGCTGAATTCTTCCGTAACGGTGTACAAAATTCGCTACCCGAATTTATCCCTTTTTTTTTTTATTCTAAATCCCGCGAGGGGCGGCCCACGGCCTTCTCTTCCCTTCCCGTTTCTTTCTCGGTTTGTCGAATGCCCGGAAAAGGCCCGGAAAAATCTCTTGTCCGTCGCGACGGAGCTATTCAACCTCGAGACACGGTCGTAGCCGGTTGTATATAGATATATGTTTGCGCGTGCGTGTGTGCGTGTACATTATTGTACCCGTGTAATATACCTTATCTTTATGACGTTTTTGGAGGCCCATTGACTGCCACGAGCAATAACAGGCGGTACCTAGGCCACTGCCTACTCTTTGATAAATATAACCCACTCTGACGTTAAATTCATTTCGAATTTTCCCGTATAAGACGCGGAGCACCGATAAGACCGGAAGAGAAACGTTGCCAGCGGCCTATCTTACATTAAAAGAAAATAGAGAGAAAAGGTAAAAGGGAAGAGGAAAAGAAGCTTCCCTGAATCTTGCGGGTGTAAAAATGACGGTGCCTTGCTTTTCTTCTTCTATATAATGTATCGTTTATCTCTTTACTTCGAGAACCAAAATATTGTACGCGGTGTTACACCGTAACGCAAGTTGGTAAAATAAGTTGCGGTAGTACCGTTGTTTCCTCAATCTTTGTTATGGAATTCTGTATATAAGGTAAAAGAACGAGAGTTTCGAGAGACCGTACCGTGTAAACTTTGACGCGGTTCCACTCTTTCACCCAAACTTTGATCAAATTCCACCATTGTTTTCGTTAGCAGCTGTGATGCCACGGTGTTGGTATAGGTGACCGTGTCCACCGGGAAAATAATGGCGATTTGCGACTCGAGGAAAGAAGCCGAATAAGTTTGAAGGAAGGAAAGAAAGAAGGAAAGAAAAAAAAGTGGGAAAAAAACTAAGGAAACTGGGTTTGGAGTGAAAACGGACGAGAAAGGACGACCGTTTTCGGGATCATTTGATACAGCCAATCCAATTCGGTGGAATATAATTTGGCGTAGCTAAAGGAATACATCAACCGGATGGCGAAAAACTCAAGTAGTCCTTAAAGCATGCCAAAGTAGACCACTCGACGACGACAATAAGAACAATCTATCTGGTCCTGGTACGTTTGAGATTTACTTCCAAGTGCCTCCGGGGGTATTGTAGTACAAGGAACCGAATCCTTAGACCGAGGAACATCTATATATTATCTGGAATAATTTTATACGTGGCTAATAAAAGGGAAGAGACTCGCTGAGACCTTTTGACGATAATTTATTCAAGCCGATTTCTAACGCAATCTCGATTTTCTGATATTCATTTTACTTATGGAAACAAAGGGTGCGAAAGCGGTTCTGTTCAAAGTAAATCACCGGGGAAAAGACCGGGCCCTGTGTAATCCCTGATAAATCGGTGAAACGTTGCCACGAGTGAAAATAATCCTTGTATCCACGTCACAGGGACAGAATTATGCCATATTAATTATCAAACGTCTGAATGAGCCGGGAGGCTTTACTTTCAAAAAGGGAAATCCGGACTCTGAAATCCTGATGCAAGACCGGCGGATTAAACGGCGTTAAAATAAAATTCCCGGATTGTAGAAATCGAATCCTTTCGACGTTAGAGTATGTAGAGAAATTCTCGAGCTTTACCATACGACTCCTTGAAAAAATACAAGAGCATTCCGTCGAGCGATAAAATCTCCGCTAAATCATACACCGTTGTTTATTATTATTGCAGTCGTGATTACGATTACGATTACGATTACGATTACGATTATTGTAATTGTTATTAGGATTATTATGATGATCGTAGTAGGAACGGGATTATGAAAATAGTGGTGGCAGTTGGCGGATTCCGGGCCCCCACCGAAAGGGATGAAAAGAAGAGGTATACGAGGGTGAATGCGAGGGCGAGGGCGAGGGTGAGGGCGAGGGTGAGGTAGTATCGCGGGTACGAGAGAACGCAAGCGCACGACCTTATCGAGTTGGTGGCAGACACGGTGGTGGCAGCCGCGGCCAACGTAGGCGGTTCAGTTGCGCACGGAAAGTGGTTCGCATAAGTTGGTTAGGAAATCTAAAACGTCGTGGTGACCGGTTCGACGATATAATGTTTAAACCCGTGTATCCGCCGGTCGTATCGCCGAGTTTTATATCCCGCGGTGTCTCATCGGCCGCGTAATAAGCGCCGATTTTTCTTTTATGCAAAAGCTTTCGACGTATAGTGAAAGTTCGCGGGTTTTAAGGCGGCGTCGCGACGCGGTGTTACGATGACGGTGGCGACCGGAGGGTAGCGTAAATCGTTTGGTACGAGACGATAAAGTGGACCATGTGAAACGAAAAAGGGTACGCAAAACGAGATGTGGCGTCTCGCACTGGTGCTGGCCGTTGTGGCAGGGTGCTGCGACGCGTGTCCGGACTCCTGCGAGTGTCATCAGCTACCGAATAACGAGGATCTGGCCGTTCTCGTCGAGGCCGTATGCCTGGGCAATGCGCCGAGGCTGATTGACCTCTCGTCGACGACGCGTAGGCTGAGGATAATCGACGTCGAAGAAACGGAGATCGTCGAGTTGCTCGACAACCTCGCGAACGGTACCGCGTCCTTGCCCTACCTCGACGATTTCGAATTCACGAACTGCTCCGTCAGAGGGTTGAACTCCTCCTCTTGGTCCGCCGGACTCGAGAGAATGAGGATACTGAATATATCCCACAACGATTTGTCGGATCTGAACGATGTGCGGACCGTGAACCAAGTTAATGTTAGTAGTTTAACGACTCTTGACGTTTCCTATAACCTTGTGAACGACCTAAGTGCCGATACATTCAGGACACTACCGGTTCTCGCGAGATTGTGCCTCAGGGGAAACGAAATTTCGCTGATCGACACCAGGGCCTTCTTCGGACTCGGTCTTCTCGAGGAGCTCGACGTGTCGGACAACAAGCTGGTCTCCTTACCCGACAACGCTCTCACCCCGCTCGAGTCCCTGCAGAAATTGGATCTCAGCGGTAACCAGCTTCAAGTACTGGGTGCCGGATGGTTCGAGAGTTTGGGAAGACTCAGGGAGCTCGACGTATCGCGTAACGGTTTAGCCCGGGCCGCGTCGGGCGCGTTGCAGCCACTTCCGGGCTTATCGGTTCTGAGATTGGCGGGTAATCCGCTGCGGGAACGTGACGTATCGCTGCTCCTAGGTACCGGCAGGAAACTGGAGACGGTAGACGCTTCGAGAACGGGTCTGATCCGGGTACCAGCCGCGCTGACGCGATCAGTCCGAGCCCTAAGACTGGCGGGTAATAAACTGACGTCGATCCGAGGCGGGGATCTCGACAGCTATCCGCTACTACGTCTACTCGACATTTCGGATAACCGTTTGACAGACGTCGAAGAGGACGCTTTGGGGAGGCTCGAGGTCCTGGACAACCTCGACGTGTCCGGTAATTCTTTGACGGAGGTACCGAGGAGCTTACCCGGCAGTCTGACGGTGTTGAACCTCGATGGAAACCTGATAAAGATACTGAGATTCAACGACCTTCAAGGACTCTACAACCTGCGGGAATTGTTCCTAAGGAAGAATACGATCACCGAAATCCAGGAGGGCGCTCTCAGCCAACTTCTGGCCCTGGAAGTACTCGATATATCCGACAATCCCATCAAGGAACTACCAGCGAACACTCTGAACGGACCGACACGTTTGAAAACTCTGAGAATGTCGGGGTTGACCGCGCTGCAGTGGAACCAACGGGAACAGGGAGACATGACGTTCCCGGTTCCTGGCCCCGAGAGACTGGTCGACCTCGACGTTTCCAGGAGTCCGGTTTTGGCCGGACAATTGTTGGCCGACACCGCGGCATTGTCGGCGTGCAAAAGTCTGCTGAGTTTGAACCTGGGGAGAACGAATCTGACGACCATTAGGTCGGATTTGGTCTACTTTGTGCCACAGTTGCGGGTTTTGGGACTTGGCGGTAACCCGTGGAGCTGTACCGAGGATATTTACTGGCTCGGAGATTGGTCTAGGGAACACGAAGAGATCGAACCGCTGGCGGAATGCGTTGCGAATGTATCGGGCCAGGCCGGAATCTATCTTAGGGAATTACCGCCTCCCCCGACGCCGGCCTCGACGAGTGTAGAAACGCCGCAAGAAAACTGGTATAAAAAGAGCGGAGAGAGTCGAACCGCAGAGGCCAACACGACGTCTTCCTACTTCGACGTCTCCCGGCCTCGGGGGAGTACCGAAGAAGATTACCTCGCCGCGGAAAATGTGACTTTGGAACTGAACTCAACGAGTGAATACCTCGAGACCGAAGTCTACGGCTCGTCAACGACGAAGACTACTCTTGTTACCGAGCGGAAGAACCTCGGGAGAGACGACGGAGCAGCCGATAGAGACTTGCACTCGATATTAATAAACGGATCCCACAGATTAGCCCCGCAACGAAATCGTCCCCGGGGTTCAACCAGTTCGACAACCGCGACGGATAAGAGTACGCGAAAGTTACGGCGGAAGGAGTATCTGGTAAACAAAAGTTCAACGACAAACACCGTCGATGATGAAGAAGAAGAAGAAGAAGAAGAAGAAGAAGTATCAGAAGAAGAAGAAAGGGAAGAAGACACCGAACCGAGAAACAAACGGAAGGAAGTGGCGAATGGATCTGCAAACACGATTGCCGAGGAGCTGAGCGGTCGAGCAACAGATTCGGGGGCTCGAATATCGGAGGCTTTATCGGCTGGTGCACATCCCGGTATGCTGGTACTGGTCGGTGCAGCTCTGGGTGCAGTTGCAGCACTGTCTGTCGTACTATCGCGACGAGCAACCGCCCGTAGAAGAGATTGCTGCTACCAGCGTCAGGAGAACATAGAGGTTCACACATTGACACCGGTGACCGAGCTCTGGTGATCTTGATCGTTGAACCGATGGGAGCTGAGTCCGTTGATAACGATATCAATTTTCGAGGCAAAACGGACGGTGTGTTGATCGACAATAATCCTGTGTCGAGAGAGAGAGAGAGAGCGAGCGAGAGCAAGAGAGAGAGAGAGAGAGGAGACGCGACGGGGTGAAAAGAAGATGGGAGATGGGATGAGACTCGACGAGATGTAATAATAATAATAATAATTATGGGAAAGAAGCGATGCAGAGGAATTAGAGGAATAGGAATATGTAAAGGAGGGAAAGGAGGAGGGACGGTGTACAAGTTGTAATTGTGTCAGTTGAAAGGTACTATTTATATATAGTGAGTATGTCGTTCGTTTGGGGTCTTTTTTTATTCTCCTTTTTCCTTTTCTTTTTTCTTTCCCTTTTCTTTTCTCCTTTCCTTGGCTAACGATGGAAACGGAAGGGATGACGGGGGGGGGGGGAGAGAGAGATAAAGAGGGAGAGAGAGAGAGAGAGAGAGAAAAAAGAGAGAAAGAAGAAGGAAAATAATCGAAGGAAAATAGAAACTGTTTACTGTGCGTCGAGATAAGTACAAGTAAGTTTATTAGGAGACCAATCCTGCAGTCAACATTTGTACAGAGTTCTTGCTTCGAGGATTTTATCCGCCTTTAATGGCGACTTGCCAAATTCCGTAAGAATAATACTATATAACAAAAGAGGCTAGATATTATCTTTCTTAAAAATAACCAGTGTCAAAAATACCATTATGATAATAAACGAGTGTACAAAGAAATATTGTGGGCGTTATTATATTATTATTCATCCGTATTTTTGTTTCAGTTTCATCATATGTTTATACTATATATATGTATGTACATAATTCTTATCCTCGTTCTCGTTCTTCTTCGTACCGTGTTTACCATATCATTTGAAATTTATTGCTTTTCCTTTCCGCACTGTTCGTTTCTTCTTCTTTCAATTTCTACGTATGTATGTTCATTACACCTAATTCGATGATCAAATCGAATCACACAGACCCCCGAGCTTTATTAAATCAAGCTCCGAGATATCGAAGAAATTTTTTGAGCTTTTATACCGAACCTGCGGTACCCAGGTATAATAAAACGGAACAAAGAAATAACAAATAAGAATAATGGGAATCTAAGATGGCTGCTTACCTCCAACTCGTATATAGGGCGAGAGCCACTTCGTTAAAAATAAAAAAAATAAAAAATAACAAAAATAACAAAATCTTCTCTTTATGCGGAGTCAGAAATATATTTAGAGCCTGACGCTATACGGAGTTGCCAAAATATTGATAAGAAAATCTAACGACGAAGCGATCTTAGCCTGGAGGGGATGGGGGAGTAAAAACGGTGATGGTATTTCTTTCGTAATAAAAACGAATTTCACCTCACTCGTTTTGTTCCCAATTAAATTTCAACGTTCAGGTAATACAAAGGCCGGAAATAAGTACCGAGATTTTCAATTATAAAACACCGAGGCACTCATCCCCTAATTATTTAAGTATAACTAGAGTCGTTCACGTAAGCTCGTCCCTTAATAAACAAGATGGAATAATTGAGATTTCACTCGACCTAATACTCGCGCATTGTCTCGGGGAGCTTAAAACCAGGAATACGCGTGTCCATGGGTGCATGTATGCAGTATGCAGTACCTTGCTTCGTACTTATACCTTAATTATATATACACCTGTGAAAGGGGGTAAAACCATGGAAAAGTAGATGCCGGTAAAAGGTCACGGGGAGAAAGTGAGACCGAGCATCGGCGGACGGGAGGAAGGAAGACCTGAGACTACCCACCCGAGTCTGGAGAGACCAGAAGGAGATTTCAGCTCTCTCGATTAAAGGGGAAGTTAAGCTACGGGGTTCACCGTTCAAAGCTCGAGCGGTGAGCCGCACTCAGCCTAGGGACAAACTTACCCTAAACTTCGAAAATCCGAACGCAGTTTCCCCTAATCGAATAAAATCATAGCGATTAAGACCCTTCGCCCGTCTGTTAGAGCCGAACTAGCGATAATGTTTGTGCGACGAATTGAAAGCGCCGAAATAATGAAATTTTGGAACCGAATAGCAATCGCGGACACTTTTTTTTTTTTTGCCGCAAAAAAATAAGAGAATCTGCTTCGTGCTTCTTTCCATCATTCCCTGAACCTCGTCGCTCGATAAACCCCGAAAATACACGGCGTACCTAAATATTGCTCAAAACCCATCCACCCGCGTTAACGAGTTTGAAGTCCGGAGCCGGTGGCTCGATCGGAGGCGTATTCGTCCCCGTTGAATATATGTATGTATACCTACGTGAAATATGGTAGGAAATATGTATACTATCCCATGGCGACCTGAAGTGCCACTTCGAGGACCGTCCGGTACGGTACGGTCCAGCCCACGTCGACGGGCACGGAAACTAAAGTTTGGTAAGTCTGTCCGGAACGTAAACGAACATCCAGAGTTTGGACTACCTACTCGAAAGTACCTACGAAGTGGGGCTGCCTCGACTGCAGCATGGGAAGCGAATAAGTGAGGTCAACTTTACACGGGGTAAAGTTTTTTTTCCCCCATCAATTTGATAAAGTGGATATTTCAACACCCTGTATAGTTCATAGACCAGGGGAACTACTGAATAAAAAGACTAGGAAGCTGGAGCTCGACATCACTGAAGATTCTCTCGGTGTTGGTTAGACGCCCACCACCACCACCACCACCACCACCACCACCACCATCACCCCTTACCGCACGGTATATTATATAGAAGACGGAGCGATCAATGCCACCCACCCTCTGTACCTATATTCCAGGTTATATACAGCCGGTATAACTGTATACAGTGAGACTTGGGGTTTTCCGCACTCCGCACTCCGCACCTCGCCAATAGAACCGCGAACCTTGAGTCTGGGAGTTCCTTGGTCTAGGAGAACCAAGTTTCATATCTCCACACCACCGGCGATACGAACTCGACTCAAGTCTCAACTGACGACAGCTGAAGCGTAGGTAATACTTCGCTAAATCTGTTCCTAGGTATATATACTAGCCGAATTCTAGGTACGTCCTCGCGTTACCTTTCCCATCCCAAGACCAGGATTACCCCGAGAAGATGTTATGGTAGTCGTCTCTTTTGGCAGAAATTTTGCAAACAATGAGATACGACTATATAGGGTCGATGAGATTGTATAGATTGATAGGTTGAAATTTGAAATTGGTCGGTAAATTTTGACCTTTGATTTTAATTACGAATCAGTTTTGGTGCTGAATCGTTTAAGGTGAGTACGAACGAGGTTAATATCCGGCAGATCGATAAGTTGGTTTGAAATTCTTGAAGTTATTCCATCCCTCATGAAAGCCGTTGATACTTTGAACTCTGTAGGGTGTAGATCATCGGTGGTAGGCTTTCGAGTTTCGCGCGGACGTAGCGCTTGTAGGCGATTGCCAAAAGTGAAAGAAGTTCGAAGTTGGGAGGGGAGGGAAGAATCTTAATTTACTTTTCGGGAGGTCGGAATAAGGGCTGCTGAAAATAAAGTCCTTTTTGTTATCCAAGAGCGGCAGTAGATACACAGAAAAGTTCCAGGGCTCCGTTCAACCCGGTAAGGATAAAGCCTGCAAATCTAATCCCAAAAATATCGATAATTTGATATATTGGGTGTAGCTCGCGATGTTAATCGCGGTTAGATTTTTCTCGTTAATGATTTAAACCACTCAATTAGTTCGATCAGCGATTTCCGATATCTCGAGCGAAGCTTTGAACGATTACATTTTTCATTAGAACTAGAACCGACGAAGTGGAGCTGAGGTGAAATTCCGAATTTCAAACGTCCCGGACGGTAGAAATTTCGATTTTGAATATGACACACTGACAGTTTTCGAAAAGGGTATTTCGCGAGAGTCTGCGTTGCCGATTTAAAAATTTTTTAACCGAAAAACCTCGAGGGTTCGAAATTCCGAAAGCTAAATATCCGAAGTTTGAAATTCGCGAATGAATTCATTCAGTGTTCAATAATTCGGGCTGTATCGATCTTATCGAAACCAATAAGGGGTCAAATTGATCGTCCAGAGTTTTACTTTTTGGAAAAAAAGTTTCAAAAGATAAAATGGGTTTCCGTGAAGAGGGTCTCGATCAGACTGAACTATTGTTTGTCTCCACATTCTGAGAAATAGATCGAAATCTTCAGATTTTTAGGCTTTCGGAATTTTCTAATTTCAGTATTCTGATCTTTCCGAAAATTCGAAATCGTATCAAGAGGTTGAGACTATGATTTTGGACCAGTGATGTATACACGGCAATAAGTTAGCGAGTTTGGCTCAATTTCTCCGTTAATCAAGCAGCCCTCCGTCTCTCCCTCTCTCTCTCTCTCTCCATCCCTCTCTCTAGAGGTTTTCGACGAAGCGTTAGTCCGGATGTCTCAAAGACGTGCAGCACTGTAATGTGATTCAGTTTTGATTGAATTTAGTTTCGGTAAGCTTATACCTACTAAAACGGTAACCAGAAGCCGTGGAATCGGTTGGAAATTAGTGAAACGCGACGACGCGCAATATGGGCGTTTTCCACTCTCCTCTACCCGTCTCTTCGCATCCCTTAGTCTCTCCTCTCTTCTCTCCTCTTCGCTTCTATCCGCATCCAACGACCGACGTGGGTATCAAGTAACGGGGGATGTAGGTACCGTCAAGCGTGTAGGAAGACGCGTTGTTCTCCAATCTACTTAGCAGACACTTCTCCAGAGCTCTTCGCGGTACGGTAGCGCAAAGCCGTGAAGACCTTGGAGGACACTCTCAGGCACACTCGGCTGTGTACCAACCGAAGATCGAGGGTGTACTTTAGGCATTTTCGCCCATACTAGAAACAGGAGTTGGAATCCCTGAACTCAGACAGTCTTCAATTTGCCACCAAAGGATCTAAAGATTCCCGAGGTAGAGTAAACCGAGTTTGCAGAGAATACCGAGACCCCGGACTATAGCTGCAGAGCTAATGAGAAGTTTCATTCATTTTCCTCGCATTCCGTAGTAACGGAACGGAAATACTTGAATAAAATGACGAGTAATTAACGCGGGATGTTTCTTTCCTTTGAACTGTATCTCTTCCTCGTCGTTGGAACGTCTGTTTACCATCGACCAGGATAAAGATAAGGGATAAGGGATAAGGGGTAGAAATAGGGTTTGAAGAGCGAACGATATGTCCTTGCATTAGTTGAAGTTGTGTAGATGTAGGTATAAGGGCGCGGTGTAATTACCCTTGTTCGAATAAAGTGGTATGTGACGAGACTAGTTTGTTCAACGAATTGTTTCCAGGGTGTAATCGAGTTTACCTTCGTTATAAATAAACATCTACGGTACAGCCCTGTCTGGTGGTGGTGCACCCGCCGCCCGGTACTATAATACCCAAGGCTTAGAGAGAATAATTGGCTTAACTACTATACAGTAGAAAAAGGTCCATCGTACTATAATACTTTTCCAGGGGGTAGTTAATTATCCGCTTCCGCCTCCCCACCTCCCTTTCTCCCTGCCTCTCCAAGATTGACTAATTAGGGTGTACGAAATTGTGTCGAGGTTATAGTTAGGCGGGTAGGTTAGTACCTATCTTTCGGTTACGATCAAAACTTTTCCAGCACGGGGTAGGTAAATCAATCAACGAACGACGTCGGGGTATAGGTAAAAAAAAGCTCTTGTATCGCGAATATTTCGCCATAGCAAAAGAAAAGAAAAAAAAAAAGACACAAAAAAAAAAACGGGGCGAATCCCTATTTTTCCTGGGGATTTCACCCGGCCGGTAGGACTTTAATGACTGTCGCTTTGCGTCCCCCCCCCCCCCCCCCCCCCCCCCCCCCGTGTAGCTGTAGCACTTTCAGTTTCCAAGGAAGAAAGTGGAGGACCGAGACGCAGCGTCGACTGGCAATATAATAAGCGGCATTAATATTTGCACCATTCTCAAACGATAAGCTCCCTCGTGGCCTCGAGTGCCTTGCGGTTGTTCCTCCGGCTTCGGGTACCAGGATTCTCTACCCCGTTCCCAACTTTTCAACCCCCATTTCTTCATTGTACAACGACAACGACTTACGCGACGTATAGGAGCCGCTTTCTACCCTTAATAAGGATTCCGCGAGTAGAAGAGTCTCAGTTCTGTTATCAAACATCCCTCGGTAACATTTGGACACGATAAATGGCGGTGAAAAAAAAAAAAAAAATTCAATTTCTTGTTTCCTTTTTCGTTTTTTTTCGTTTTTTTTTTTTTTTTTTTTTCTAGAAACCCTAATCAATCCCATCAGTTTCTTTTCTTCGCCGTGAAAAGACTCGGGGTTGAAGAGTCTGGTTGCAAATAGATTGGAACTCGATTGTAAAGAGTGTATAGATGCGGGAGAAACTGCGGTGGTAATAAATTCGCAATTTACTTGATGAGAAATGGTACACTAATTGGAAGATTTACTTCAGGTTATATGGGTCTATTCTTCGGTCAGTCAATTAAAAATAATTTATATACAGAAGAATGGGTGAAGACGAAACTGTGCGGAATTCCTCGTCTATAATAATTTCTCAGGGAATTGTGTAAGAATTTTTTTTTCATATCTATTATACATAAATCTAATTGAAATTTTCTGTATAACGATATAAACAGAAAAAAACCACCCGGGTAATAAACTTTCCGATCTCCTTAGGCGCACACATACGATTTCGACGTGGGGACGAACGATTGTGCCAAATATTTACACTGTGAGAAAATGAGGGGAATATCTGGTCCACCGTCTCATTGAATAACCGAAAATCGATGACCGGGTTTCACCGCTGCAGGTCCGCGGAGCGAAAAGGTATATTTGCAGGTTCTCGCTTCTTTTTTGAGTGCCTTCAAAGAGGCCGTGATTGGGTTTCGGTGGCAGTAAAGCGGGGACTGAACCTCCGTAAAGGGTTACGGTGAAGCCCACCCCCAGAGTCGTTCAATTTCGTGGTGAGGAGGGAGAGAGAAAAATATAAAAAAATAAAATAAAACAGGGGAAAAAAAATGAAACCGTCTACCCATATCCGCGAGCAGAGATTTGGTAGGTTTAACCTACGACCTTCGGACCCGTTTATTTGCCAATAAAGAAAAAAAAAACAAGAAAAAAAAAACGTAAGAAGAAGGAAACGGAGAAACGTCTACGTGAATAATTAAACAGCGGAAAAATACCTCGGAAATTTTCATCCCCTGCCCCCCTCCGTGTCCCGAAGGGATTTTGATTTCGATCGGGGGGGGATGAAGTTTAGGTGAACATAAGCGCGGAGTGACAGCTGACGTAACACTCCGCGAGACGCGATGCCGGAGTGTGTCTTTCTGGAGCGGAATTTCGAATTGATATTAATAACTTAGCAGCAAACCCTTCCCGCAGTAGGTACTACCACGTCTATGTATGTGTTCGAAGTTTACAACTAGGGTGCAGGGAAACTGATTAGTTCGAACTTCGAGTCAACTCGACGAAGAGATTTACTGTACATGGGTGCATGCATGATACAGAAGCTATTTGCCTATAATACGAGAGTCAAACTCGTTTCGGTAATGGTGAAAAATTAGGGGTAAGTCAAAATTCCGAATTCGTTTGGGAACGTCATTTAAAATCCTGAAAAGTCGGAATTCTCATCGTTGGGTGCTTCGAAAATTCGGAACTTCGATCTGGCCCCGAAAACTAGTATTTCTGTGAAAGGAGGCTTTTACCTCCGGGGAAGGAGTATACTTTACTAATAAAGGCGGGTATATTTTCATAAGAGGTCCGGCGAGACTAAATTGGCGCCTAGGTAGGGGTCAGGGTCTACTATAAGCCCCACGGAAACGAGAAATGACCAATTGGCAATTTAGGAACAGACCGATAAGAGAATCGCAGGCATATCGGGCGTGTGATAATTAATCGGTTTCCAATAAACCCCGACCACCAGATCACTAAACTGTATAGTAGGGGTAGGAACCACCCTCCCTCACGTATGGAATACGTGCGTTTATTACTAGTAGAAAAAAAAAAAAAAAAAAAACCAAAAAGAGGAAAAGCAAAAAAAAAAAAAAAGTTCTCTTTCTAGTCCAGCAAACGAAACAGCATCGCGTAGAAGGCACAGGGTATAGCCATCTTGTATTTATACTTAAACGGCATAAGGTATGAGCCTGCGGCGATGATCGGCCGATTCTGCACCCGCGGTTCCTCCTTTCGCTCGTTCGGTCGCGAAATATATATATATATATATATATACATATATACATATATGTAGGTATACGATACTCTAGGATTGTTATTCCCTTTCATTCCGTACACGATCCATGAAAGTTTTATAGTTTGGGTTGAAGTATAAAGATGGAAGATAACCGCACGAAGGGTTGCCCCGGTAATTGGGAAATGTGAGACGAAACGGTTTTCCGCCCGGTCGTAAATATCGTTTCGATTTTTACAACCTTCCTGTCATTCGCTTATTTCTTTTTTTTTTTTTTTCTTTTTCTCTCTCTTCTTCTTCTCTCCTCACGCATTCCCTATACGTATATACTATATATATATGTGTATCCGAGACTGTTACAAATCGGCGAAACGCATTTTCTCTCTCCTCTTTCAATTTATTTACTCCGGGAACTCTGACTCTCGCGCATATCTCTACGAGAAAAAAAAAAAAAAAAAGGAAAAAAAAGAAAAGAAACAAACAAACAAGAGCATAAAACCAAAAAACCATATTGGGAAGAGGGGAAGAAAAAAACGAAATAAAATTTCTGATCGAAAAATCTCGCTACCGAATAAATTAGAAATCCTTGTAGTACCTACCTACGAGAGTAACTCGCAGTGGCAAAATGGTATGTAAATTAAAACGCGAAACGAGAGGGGAAAGGGAAGAGGAAAAAGGAAAGAGAGGCTGCGAGGGTATGGCGCGGGGTCTGAGCCCCCGGCATGCGGGGGTAATAATTTATGTGAAATTGCCTCGGTGAAGTAGCGCGATATCAAAGGTGCTCTCACACCATATACCCTGTATATATCTCTGTTTCTGGTGCATGTCGTCTACTCAGTACCGGTATATAACTAACGTTACGTATACCTATGTACGCGATAAAGAGGAAAATGTATTTCTGCATTAACGTAAAATGAACATAAAATAATAATAAAAAGAACAAAAAAAAAAAAAAAAGAAAAGAAAAAAAAAATCGAAATCCTTAAGCGAACGACTTGGTTTCACGTTAATTTTGATACGAGTTTCAATTAACGAAGAACATCTCGGGTTCTTTTGAAAAATATATATATATATATATATATATATTATAGTATTGCAACGTCGAGGCGAAATTTCATCTCGATTTGAAACGGATTAATTAACTTTAACAAGTCGGGCTTGTCTCGTACACGAACAGCTTAACAGCTGGCGTGAGTTTCTAATATCAAGCTCTACTGTCTCTTGAAAACACGAAAATGAGAAGAGCTAAAGAATAGAAGGAGATCTTCGATGCAACCCGCTGCTGCACTCGTGTCCAGATTCTCTAGGTACAACATATATATCGTTACGGACATATCTTATATCAATCTGGGGGAAAATTTTCGG
This sequence comes from Tenthredo amoena, assembly GCA_963966615.1. NCBI lineage: Eukaryota > Metazoa > Arthropoda > Insecta > Hymenoptera > Tenthredinidae > Tenthredo > Tenthredo amoena. The sequence continues at coordinate 12,189,407 of OZ016486.1, forward strand.
CTCGAGGATCGCGGACAGGGATGAATAATATAAATTGAAAGAATTTGAATAATCTTATTGAAAGGCAATTTAACGTCGGTATATACATATATATATATATATATATATATATATATATATATATATATATATATATATATATTTAAAAAAAACGAGGAAAAAGTACGAGAGTCCCCATTTTTTTTTTTTTTTTTTTTCTTCTTCTTTTTCTTTTTCTTCTCTCATTCTTCCACTCCGCTAATACCAGTATTTATATTATGTATATAGAGGCTGCACCAGGTCTGAGGAGAAGAGTAAATCCAGGAGCGTTGATTCCGTCGTAAAGCTTCAACGACGCGATCAAAAATGGCTACTCGCCAGGTCTATCGATATATATCCTCGTACCGTACACCTCTGCTCGGCATTGGCACCGTTCTTTCGAATTTCGAGTAGGTAGAGGTATACGAGGCGAGGTATGATATAGGTATACCCAGTTTCGCAGGAAAAATTCAATCTTTGAAATCGTTCGATAAAAGTTACGAGCCGCGTCGGGGTTAATCATCCGCGAGTAAGCCGGCCACCTTTCTCAATTTTACAAGAAACTCATTGCTCCTTCAAGGATAGCTCAATTATTATAAAACAAAGATCGAGGGACGATATCCTTCGCTACGTTTATACGACAGCGTAAATTGGGTGTCGTTTTTGTCTTACAAATAAAAATAAAATTTACAGAAGAGGAAAATTGGAGGACGATCAACGGCCCAAAAATTGAATATGAGAATTCATTCAACCCCTAAACGCGTGCCTCGAGGATATTCATTGAGCTTATCAGGTATAACCGAGGATAGGATGCGGGGAAATCGAACCGCTTTTCGCGTCTCCAGAATCAATGACTCACTAGCCAATTACCTTTTTACGGTTCGAGGGTGCGTCCTGGAAAAAAAAGGGGGTGAACGCCGCCGGGGTGGATGGGGGAAGCTTTACCGCACCCTTAGCGCTGCTTTTTATGCAAATTGAAATAGGGCTATCGAGGATCGTTTAACTGTAAAATTTGCTAAGAAATTTGGTTACGCGTTCGAGACTCCTCGCTTTTCTTTACTTTTCTTATACTTGGTTCGACGAATGATCTTAGCGTCTCGTAAGAAGAGCAAATTTAGCAAATAAGATGCTTTGAACGCCGGGAAGAAATCGCGACCTTTTTTCTTTTCTTATTCTCGCTTTGTTAGATTACTAACATATGTTTGATTTAACGGGTAGGGGACGAAACGCGAGGGAGGGAAAGAGAGAAAGTGAAAGAGAAAAGGAAATAACAATAATGTTTCACCATAGCGATGTAATTTCTTATTAATAACAATCCAGATGCCTAAAACAACCGGCGTGTAACTCGGAGCCTGGAGCCGGGAGGGTAGCTCGAGTCAGGCGTCGGCGTCGGCGTCGGCGTCGGATACAATATAAATGATCCAGGTCTGAGTTTCCAACTGGCATTTCACCGTGCCTACCTACCTACCCCCATTTACATATCTGTATTATTCAGGCACGATTGTTATTCAATTTCTATGCACCGCGTAGTTCTATGGTGCTAGACCAGACGACAGCTCGAATCGGGATGTCGGAGGGTTGAAGAATGTTCAAAACTCCGATATATTGCTTGAATATGATAATGTCTAACCGAGTCATTCAGAGGGAATAACGAAGCGATGAAATACGTGCTTAACCGTAACATTAACCCACCGACAATTAAACGGCGTGTACTTAGATAAATTCTCCGGTGGTGTTTACCAAAGCGTAAAAATTTAGGGGTGTGTTTAACGCCGTGAAACGCGGAACGCGTTAATTGACGTAACTTGACGAAATTTCAACCTTCAATCATAACTCCATTAACGAGCGGTTGAGCAAAGGCAAGAGGTACCCTTGCCACCGCTCGAGGAGGCGTCGCGACGGTGCTAGTCTCAACCCCTTTGCCCGATAATGTAACGTTTCGATCCCGATTCTGATTCGGAGGATTTGTTTTCCGAAATTTTGTGTCTTTTCGAAGAGACATCGGTTTCCTTACGTCGAGGGATCTAGGGATCCGAGGATGAGATTCGGGGCGTCGAATCAACGCCTGAAATCCACTGATTGACGAAATCAGATTTTCTAAACGTAGAAATTGACCCCGATTCACGGTGCGAAGAACGAGCATAAACCGAACGTATTTCCTCGGGACGAGGAACGAGGAATCGATGTAAAAGACGGCGAGATGGAGAAGAGAAGAGTAATTCGGGATCCGTAACAGCGAGGAAAGAGAATGGCTCGATATCCGACTCCTTATTGAACAATTGAACCGACATCCTGTCCTAAGGTGAAGTACCTACCTCTATACGTACCCCGTATAAATTCCTCGATCTCTGGGTAAACCGATTTATTTTAAGCTCGATGGGAATCGGTTAGTTCGAATCCCCCGAAGCCCGAGGAATTGATATATCAATTTGCAATTTGTACGTGTGCCCCGGATCGGCCGGTAGCCGTACCTACAGCTGTGCTGAATTTCAGCCCGACGCGATGCATAGGGTTGCTCGAGCGTAGGAGAGGCGTCTTCGCCCTCGTCCTCGTACTCGTCTTTCGTGGAGTTTGCAAACTGCTCTATTGCCCTAGATCCGAGGTGAAACTCGAGAGTTTCGAGACTGCGAGACGTGAGTCGCTCTTCCGCGGAGCAGCTACCACGGGGAGGTAGGTAGGTAGGTTAGATTTTCAGGATTCCGAACGTGAATGGGATAGCGAAGTGGTTCGATTCCAATTTTTCCATACCCAGATTAGACCTATATACTTACGCTTAGGTAAATTCACGGAATTTCAAAAATCGATTATATTTAAAGGTGTAAGAAATTTTTCGATCTTTTACCCAAACCGAACGAAAAACGGGACTAAGAAGAGCAGATCGATTCGCGATTCGCTCCTATATGTATACCCTAGCCAACGAAATTACAAATATATATATATATATATATATGTGAAAATAAAGAGATTCAGCAGCTACGAAGGAGGAACATCTTTTATGTCACGTACTGGAAGCACGATATAACCAGGGTAATAAGACCGCTTTTATTACTCGTAACGTTTCACGTTTTATTACATTCTGCGAAAGAGTAGCTCGAGGTACGTAGATAGGTAGGTAGGTGCCTACATGTCGTCGATTCAAAAGCGAGATTACAGGTTCTGTCGTCACCGTATATACGTGTACACCGTGGTATCTCTTTCTTACACATATGATATGATATGATACACCGTAATTTTTATTCCTCTCCATCTCTCCTCCTTTTTCATTTGATTTTCATTTTTTTGTCTCAAATTCTAAATCGTCTAAATTACGGACGTTTCAAAATTTGAAACTTCAACCCCGGTCCCCCCATGGAATCGGTAGACACACACGTATATGTATACGTACGTGTCTCTACGTTTCGGGGCGAAACACTTCCATATATGTATATGTATACAGAGATGAGATGTATGCGCAGGTAGGATAGGTACGTTCTCATTGTTTAACATTGGCTTGTGTGGAGTGTTTGAGAGGGTTTAGGCGGAGCTCTCCCAAGCTAATGCATAATGCAAAACAATCCAACTAAGTTATATCCCACCCCAGCGTACAGATACGCGAAGCTTATCGCTGAAGCGGAGATTTTCACTGCCTTGAAATCCGCGAATCCCAAGATCAACCGTAATGCTTTATACAGAAATATGAATTTCAACCTTTTATGTAATTATTTCAATGCCAGTCTAACTATTCGCTCTATTCTAATATACCTGCGATTTTCGATCGTATACGATTTTCGTTTAAATCTACGTTCGAGTAATATATGCACTTAGTCCTGTCTGGCTTTGAGGAGGGTCGGAAAAAATGTAAGCTCGTAAAACGGCGGCAGATTTTCCTCGAAGGTAAGAGAGGGGAAAAAAAAGCTGCAAGAAGTGTAACGAGAATTAACATTTAACGACCCACCACACCGCGGGAACTTTCAGCCACGAAAGAGAACCGACTCAAAGTCGCTACACCTAGATAGACTTTAACGGTTTCAGTGTCCGTGGAGAGAAACGAAATAAGAAGAAAAGAGGAAGAAAAGAAAAGGAAAATAGGGAAAAAAAGAAAAAAAGGGCAAAGGCAAAGAAGCGAAAGAAAAGGAGAAGTAAAAGCCGAAGAAGAAAAAGGAAAAATAATTCATACCCTCTAACGGGAAAACCCGAGATACTAAAATCTGGTAAAAGCTCCCGCGCGAGCGAGAGAAGGGAAAATTCTGTGTAAGAGAATAGACGGAACATTCTGCGAGGCAGGTACGACCAAATTGACATATCCGATGTCATAGCGAAATATGTGGGAGATTCGAGTGCAACGAGGGAGGAGGATGGATAAGGAACAACACGCTCGTGAACAGGGCGCAGTTATTCACACATAAATTAGAACGGCGTGAAACGAATACCGTCAGGGTGTTTAATTAAATTTGCGACGTGATATACGTCGTCGCTTATTACCAGGCGGACCCGCAAGAACGCGCAGGTTAAATCATCGCTTTTTAGAAATTTCTTATTCTTCTTCTTATTTTACGTTCTCGTACCTACTATTTCCTTCGCGTTTTTGGTAAAGGATTGTAAAATTCTGGAGATTCCGGCGCATCGAAATCACCGGAGTACCAGATTCTTGTTTATCGCGCTAATGGAAGATTGAAATTTGTCAAATTTGATAGACAAATGACGCGTGTGTGTGTACAGTGTACCGATCCACCTCCACCTCCGCAAATTTGTATTATAGCTATGGAAGACGTTGAGTCACGTAAGTAAACAAAAGGGGGTAAGTAAACAAGCAAGAAAACGTCTGGCGGCAAAGACGAGGAGCCAGAGAATTTCGGTCTCGGTTTTCTCCTCTCCGAACGTCGCATCTCGTTAGCCCCGAAGTCTTTGCGCGTCTTGAGGAATTTAATTTAATTGATTGAAAGAGGATAAGAACGCTATGGTGGTAGTGGTGGTGCAGGAAAAGCCATGCCATGGTGTGGATCGTGTATATTAATTCCGAAATTCGTAAGCGGATTAAATATTCCGTAAAAATCTCCGTAGAGATATAAAATTATATCAGGGTATGGGAAATCCGCCTGGTATAAAAATCTGTGACGGATTCCAGTTTCCCTTATTTAGTTTATTTATCGTCGTTTTTTACTCACCGAGTCCCAAATCAGCGAAGTATATTTCTCTGAGGGCGATGAATTCCTCCTCTTCCCTCATCCCGGTACGTCCAAAGCTGTCGTTTTCGGGCCAAACTTCTCTGCGGAAGGGAGAAAAAAAAAACCGAGAAATGAATTAAAAAGAAGCAAGCAAAAAAAAGAAAGAAAAAAAAAATATATATCGGGAAACTCGGTTTTCCTGTAAAATTCAAAGCCCTGAAATTGGCCTTCTCCGTTATTCATTGTTATTTACGGCGTATGTAATACGCTCTTGCAGTATGTAGTACCCACTTCCTAATTTCAACTTTTGCTCGCTCGCGTATACCTACTTCAACCCCCGCAGGGAGTATTTAACATGCGAGATTAACACCGGATCAAATGAAAGCCTGGGACAGGTAAACGCTGCAACAACTCGAGTTTTCGTGAGAAACTTATATAGCTTTTCAAAATAGCGGTTAATTTCCCCTTTCCCGGTGGCCTTTCCTTCCTTCCTTCCTTCCTTCCTTCCTTCCTTCCTTCCTTCCTTCCTCCCTTCCTTTCTACCTTCGCTGAAACTTAGCCCCGCGAACATCGGGGAGCAAGTTTCTCAAAGGACCTTATAGGATATAGTATCGTTCGGTCGCCCCCGCAACGACCGATCCCCGTTTTGCCGATGGAATGTTTCCCATTTTCCACGAGAGTTTAATAACAGTGTAACCGAGATAAACGCCGAGAAAATTGGCCCTCGCGAAAGCGTTTCAGATATGGATAGTGGGATGAAGAGACCGGGAATTTATTCCAAGATTGATAATAGAAATTCGCAACTTGGGTACAGAGATCGGTAAGAAATACGAGGATAAGTCCCCTTCGAATTTCAAAAGTCCCGAACACAGTTTGCGAAAGGAGTCCGAAAGTTTTTGGACTTTGATCTTCCAAACTTGACCGTTCGGAATTCATTCGGAGACTCGAATACTGACGCTTCGTTGTCGGATTTAATTAAAACCCAAAAAAACTTCCCTTTGTACATTTTGTTTGAAATTTAAATCCAGACTAGTTTCAAGACTGTATCGGGCCAACGACCAGGCTGACTAATAGCTTTGTCGTACCAGACGCTTTTGTATGATAAAACAATACCCTGCAGAGCGCGTTGGGCGATACTGAAGGGTCCTCGGCTCGGAAGAGGCAGAGGGTTATTCTATGGGAGGTGAAAAAGGGAAGAAAGAACCAAGAGGGTTTGGGCTCGGGTGAGAATGGAAAAGAAAACATTTTCCAACCCTTTTTGCCCGATACTTGACCCCATGATGGGCGCCGTCTGACGTTAGAAGCATCTTATCTCTTTCGTTTGATATATATTTCTTCTTCTTTTTCATTTCCTTCGGTTTTTTTTTTTCTTTTGGTTTTTTTTTCCTCAACTTTTTCCTTTCTCAGGGAAATTCACAGATTCCATTTTACCCTGCGTCGCCATATCTCGTCGAGTCAACCCTCCGCTATTTTCTTAATTCAGAAAATTAACTCGCGCAGCTCGCTTCGCGGATAAAATTTCGCGGATGAAATAATTGCATAACAAAGATCGTTTCGATAATTCTTACCCAATTATATTCATTCGAATCGCGACAGGTTGTCGTTATTTTTTTCTTCCACCACTTGATTGAATTAATTTTCCGTTCAACGAGGGTGAAAAATCGTTAATTTTTATACAGACCTAAAATTACTTGATGGGTATATAAATTCGCAACTCCTGTCGCGGAATCTCGCCGCGACGCGTTTATTCCGGGTAGAATTTTTATCGGGAAAGACAGGTTATCGAATCACGTTTTACCACTTTATTGGGGTCTCGAACCCTGCCGCTGACCCCGTCAAAAAGTTTTCACGTCAGACATAGACGGGACTTGATCGCTGTGTCCTTCCAAATTCATTTTATATCTCGCCTCGGATCGTTCCCGGTCAATATAGATATCCCCAGAAATTCAAAAAAAAAAAATACTCCAGTTTTTACATTTTTTAACAAAATCTGAAATCCTACCTCGAAGCCCGCAGCAGTCCGATCGCCTCCTCGAATTCATTCCTACGAAGGAACCTCTGGATCCGTTTCATGGCGTCGGCTCTGTCGAGAAGAAAAAGCGATTCCTCGCGAAATTAGCACGGAACAAAAAATCGGAATTTCATGAAATCAATTTCGAAAAAAATCCTCACTTCTGATCATCGATCGGTATGTCCAGGGTCGCATCGAAAGGAATGATCTCAGGGATCGTAGAGCTCCGCATAACCGCAGCGAGCTGTGAACTAGCCTCGTCCCATCGTTCGTCCAGACTAATCGGCAGAGACTCTTCCTTGTCGGTTTTGGACTCTGAAAATGAAACGAAAAAACAAAAATATTAAAAAAATTAAAAAAAAAAAAAAAAAAAAAACGGTTTCCTTTTCCTTAGCAGAAACTTCGAACTCACTCTTCTTGGCCTTTCGCCGTTGCTTAGACTTGATCCTTTGCACGACCATGGTTCTTCCTTGCCCGCAAAAGGCCTCCAACATTTTTAGGAATATGTGTACCGTCTCGATGAGATCCGTGAGATAATTTCTACGACGATTAAAGCGATCGTGATTACGATAGAAATGAACTATATACGGGCTTGGGAAAATTGGCAGAAAGTCGTATGGGGTTTTAGATAGGTGGAGGTAAGAGCTTTGGAATATACCTTAGGGGTGGAATGAGGAGAACACGTCAACGTCGAAAAGTTAGGAAATAGAAGTGATCGCGGGGCGGTTTTCACCTCCGGAAGAGATCGATAACCGTTGTTTATTCCAGGGAAAATAGAGAGGAAGAGAAGTCAGGGAATGCAGACTGTCTGTGGCAGATAAAAGTTTCAGCAAACACTCGCCCCGACTGACAAGTCCAATAGAACAAACTGGGCGAACGAGAATCAGCAGCTGCGCTTATTTTGTAATCAATTTAACTTCGGTCATCTTCGCGGGTTTAAATTGAGTAAAATCTCTGCAAAAAAACGAACCTGGACATCGTGAGTTCGTTGTAACACAGCAATTGGTTCAAAAGCGTTTCCCGATATTCGGGAACGTAAAAAACGTTGCTCTTTATCACTTTGCTCGACTCCCGCACAGCCTTTTCATTGCATCTGTCCATCGCCATCAGAGTGTGCAAAAGTTCCTGAAAAATCATATACGATTCGCGAGTTTCGAAACGAAATTCAAAGAAGTTATGCGAGAGAAAAGACACCTTCGAAGTTCTCCCTCACCTGATAGGCTTTCAGGGCTAAATGAAGCCTTCGAGACCACAAGGGTATCTTCTTCTTATCCGTAATCATCATTTCGTAATAATGTTCGAGCTGTCTTTGAACCAGGTGAAATATCTCGGTGGATATAGTCTCGCTGATGGGTGATAAATAATTGCGTTAAAAAAAGAGGCGATTTTTTTATTTTCTTTTTTTTTTTTTTTTTTAATTTTCACTCCCTTTCTTCATTTTTACCTGACGAATTTCACTTGGAATTTGTAATGCCGATTGAATTCCATGAAAAATCTCAACGCCCATAGGTAATAGCTCTCGTCGTTTGCCTGTGCCCGATTTCCCCCGGTTATACAAGACCTGGCGAATCTCATCACTGGGTTGTAAGCCCCGTTCAGAAACTCGACGCAAAACTCTTTTAAAAAGAGTCTTACGCTCAGGGCGGACCTTCGCTCGGGATTTTCGTCCCGTATCCCCAATTTGTCTTTCCGTCGACTGACTCTTGCCTGTTGTTTATTTTATTTTATTTTATTATTTTTTTATTCATTATTCTATTCATTTTTTGTTCGAAAAAAATCAACGAAAGATGGAAAGACTTAAGGAGACGGAAAAAAAATAAATAAATCACACTAACGTCGAGTTAATTAATTTTCTTCTCCGTGTACTACGTTCCTTGTAAAAAAAAATCTAAATAATTAAATCACTCGATCCCAACGCATACGAGTGGGTTTATGAATACGTAATTACACGTATGTATGTACTACAATGAAACACGAACAAGTTTCGCGCCGAGTTAAATTACGCGAAATTTTTACTCTTCGTTATTAATTCTGGTTTACTAACGAAGAGTGGAACGGTGGTGAAACAGTTTATCGAATAATTAGGTAAGTGTTATTAAGCGCGTTGAAATAAGTGCGAAAACTGAATGAGGTAAAAATTTTCGCTCACCTTTTGCTGGCCGATTTCGAGATCTTCGATTTTCTGAAAAGGCTTGTGGCAGATGAATTCGTTGTCGCCAATAGCCTTCATATTTCTAACGACAAACGTACCGCCGAAGCGCGAATGTCTGAAAAACAATCCATCAAACTCTGCTTAAAAAAAAATCGTTAATTAATTAATGATCCGCAGAGTCGGCGTATAAAACTTTATACCCGCTGTTAAAAACTTTCCGAACGAGGTAATGAAATATACGAAAGGATGCGGGCACAACATTGAATAACAATAACCAGTTTCGTTAATTAAAAAAAAAAAATTTTATCTCAAAATCGGGGTGCAGAGGCTGTCGAGAAAGGCGTAGGCGTTGCAGCAGGGTGGTTGATTTCGACGTGGGAGAGTGTGCTAGCCTACCGCTCCCCCACATCATTTAGCAGACTATCTGCGAGTGACAGGTGCCTTCGATTGCATTGATTGGATTTTCAGGAGGTATGGGTAAAATTGGATTTGGATTATCTGTTCGTGTTCGAAAGAAACGTACCTATATATCTGTATACAGATATACCTACCCGAGTTCCCCGTGGTCCTATCGAACTTATCGTCGGTTAAGAGAAACTAGTACAGGGTTCGATCATTCGGGTGGTTTTTTTTTTCTTTTCTCTTTTTTCTTTTTTCTTTTTGCGTAAAAATCGTTTCAGAAAATCTCCTCTGTAGACGGGAAAAATCGGACAATAACAGACGTCTGTCGAAGTGTATACGAGGGGGAAAGAAGATCGAAAATTTTCGGTAAGTGTATAATAAGTTGGGTTCGAAAAAAGAAAAAAAAAAAAAAAAAAGGGGGAAAAAATCTTTTTAATTAAAAACGTGTTATTTCCCCTGTCTTCGCCAGTCTTTACTCTGGCCTCGACACAACGGTGCGGGACAATACCGGGATAAAAATGACTACTCGCGTTTCCCCGCGTGGTATATTATATATATGTATCGCGGTGAGAATTTCGGTGAAAAAACTAATAAAGAAAATAGAGAAGAGAGAGAAGAAACGAATGAAAATAAAATTCGCACTGATAACCTCGAGAAAATATGAAAAAAAAAAAAAAAAAATGAGAAAAATATGAGAAAAATTAAGAACGCAGGGGGATGAAGAGGAGGGAAATTCTGTAGCTGCAGTCTTGTCGAATACTCGCTTCGTTACAGGAATATAACTCGTTGCTATCGTAATTGTATATATTTTTTGACGAGGAAGTAAAAGCTGCTATTCATATTCATATATAAATATATATGCACCTGTCTTATCGTTGTAAAATAGGTCATATTCGTTAGGTTTTACCACGGTTCGTATGTACGAGACTCCGAGATGCACTCGACGATTTCCTGCCGTCTATTCGCAGACGTATGAATGCAGGGGTAGGTGTACTTTGTATCTATGTACATAGTAGATGGTGTTAACGGGCAGCGACTTTATTCCCAGATGTAGGTGAGTCCCGTTGATACATAGATACATGTAGTACGTACATAGAGACATTACACAAGTAACGGTATTTGAAATAGAAAATAAAAAGATCCTCCGTCCCGGCCTTGCGGAACGTGCGAATTGCACACTCGCCTCGAATTTATGGATCCGCGTAATAAAAGTTATGATTATGCGACCTGGGTAGCTCGTGGGCGAAGACCGGAAGAAAGACTTGAGAGACACTTAAGAACAACATTTTTCCCCTAAATGTCGGTGATAAAAAAAATATTTCCTTCTCTCCCCTGCGAAGAGAAGAAATCGAGGTACGGTATTTCGGTCATTTTTCAAACTCTCGGTAAGATCGAGACTAATTTTCAAAAAAAACAAACATTTTCCGTTCTAAGTTCGTCAAGAAATGGGTTTCCCTTTTTCCCTTAATTTCAGGGATAAATTATCGTCGAAAAAAGGATAGAGACATTTTTCCACCCTTGCCTCTGCCCCCGCGTACACGTATACAGTACACGTATGAGCCACGGATGTCCGGCAGATTCTGAACGGTCATTTTTTATCATCATAATACGTTTGCCGAACCGAGGGCACCCCTTCGCTGACCCGCGCCTTTGAAAATAAACGAAGCCTTTCCCCACTGCGTTTCCCGCACTGCGGACAAAGGATTACGTATCCCAACGCGGAGAAACGGCGAATTCTTTTTTTTTTTCTTTCTTTTTATTCTATTTTTTTTTCGAATCTATATTTTCGTTCGTAGGTTTCCTCGGGTGGTTAAAACCGGCGTATTGAGTTATAGATACTTTGAAGGGTCGTTTGATTTTTCGAGGGGAGAAATTACGTGAGGGTATAAATTTTCGTTAATTTATTTACGCGCAAATATCGGAAAGTGCGAAACTCACCTAGACCCGGCGTACTTTCGACTCTTTTCTATCTTCTTGAGATTTTCTCGTTGCCGGACAGCCAGAAGCTCGGCTTCGTCTCGTTCTTTTTCAGCTGTGCTTCGCTGCAGCCCTGCACTACCCAATTTACTCGCACTCTGCTCTCGCAGCATCAGCGAGACGATCTGCGATTTCCCAAAGGGAATTTCGTATGAAATGAAATGAAATGAAATGAAATGAAATGAAATAAAATAAAATAAAATAAAATAAAATGAAATAAAGAAAGGAATAAAGAAAGAAAGAAAGAAGGCGAAGCCGTGTCTTCGAATAAAAACTGTGAATTATAAAAAAACATAAAATCGCAATTAGTTTAATCCTCACCTCCAGAATATGCATCTGGTATTGCTGCTCATCTTGGTTGCTGGCAATGAATAGAAACATGTCTACCATGCCGGATGTATGAAGGGCGAATAAAACCTGCATAGTAATGATATGAACGCGAATATTCAGTGGATACAATTTTCTTGCATTACATTTCTCAAATGAGATTCGTATTCTTATACCTGATCATGAATGGTCCCTTCGCTATCCGTTCTCTTCTCGCTTTCCACATCCGCCGGTACTTGCAAAACATTTCTAGCCAGAATTAATATTCTTTCAATAACGAGCCCTCGGTCTTCGGGCCTCTCGTCATTAGGCTAAAAATTCATACGCGAGGCTAGAGATACAGATTTCTTTTCAAATCTAAGAAAACTGTTAATTCATTCTTCTATCTACTCTTAAAAGAACATAAACTACAAAATTTCTCTTCTCAGCATCTCCATAAGACAAGACCTAAACATAATCAGATTTTCTGACGACGTATCAATCCTTCGTAATAATTCATATCGGTTCTAGATTCCTGGATATAAATGAAGGATAGAAAACCCACTCACGATGTTCAAAATCGTTCCAAGCTTACTGCAGAGTACAGACCAGAACTGTTCGTCGCCTAAAGCGGCTTTGTACCCTTGAAGATGAGCTGTGATTTGCAGATAATAATTTCGCTTGGTTTTATCGGTAGGAAGTTCTTCGTTGTAGAGCAGAAGCGAAGGGCTAGTCAAGTTGGCTAACAATCTACACGTTTCAAGAGGTAAAATTAAAGCGTATAAAAATTGTGTATTCTATGATAAATCAATGAATCGATAAACTAGCAAGCTAAAACTTGCCGTAGATTAACTTCGAACAAATCTTCTCTGTCGCAATGAGAAATCAAGATTTTGACCAGATCTGTTTGAACCAGTTTAGTCCGACCAAGATACCGACGAATGGTGTGATTCTCGTCGTCTCTTCTCAAGTATCTGATAAGGTCCTTCAAAGTCTCTGAAAATGATTAAAAAAGGGCCAAACCTATCAGATAACGGACTCGAGACTTCGAAAATAGTCAAATAAATCATAAATCTAGGTTTCGGGCCAAATCCCGTGACTTTTTGGACTGTAAACTGTATCGAGCGGATTTACTCACCGACGCAGTCTTTCTCCAGGTGATAAGTCTTGCCGTCGTAGTAGCCTAAAGCTCCGCAGGTAGCTGCGATCTCAGCGGAAAGATAATCGGACATTTTTCAGCGTTTTGCGGTTTTTTCACTTTCAGGAACAAATTTAGGGAAGTTAGGTTAGGTTTGTAGGTTATGTTTGTATTTTAACGACGCGAGGTGAGATTCGAGCCATAAATTCGCCACTAAAGGAGTGAAATCGGCTCGTTTAACGAACGCGCTGTTTGATTCACATTTTTTATCGCTGTTTGAGTCAGTTTTAACACCGCGGATGGTTCGATTGTCTAACTGTCAAACGTGTAAAGCAACAAGTGATGAAAAGCGCGCGAAGTGTCACGTGACATGAGTGGAATAGGGCCGGCGCGGTTACGGTTGGTTGATACAAGCAGCAGACGAAACGCGGGGACTCGGAATTCCGTTCGAATTCAAATAACGAGCGACAGGGAGATTTGTTACAGTTTTCTTGTCAGTTAATGCTGCGAAATAGTCATTTAGGGTATTTTAAACGCGTTTTATACTTTTTCAAAGTTGGAATGTTGAGGAACGGACTGTACGGACGATCGCGTATGGAATAATCATTGGATAGACAATAGGGAGAATTAATTGAGGGTGTACGGATAGATGTGTATAACGAGCTCGTTGTCCATTCGCTGCGCGCGGTACGGTAAATCGATAACGGGGTTCTAATCCATTGAACATTTTCCGCTAGGTACGCGAAGTAATCTGTATATGTGTATGGTTTGCGTTATATAGATATACTGTACGTATGCGGTATAAATCTGCAGTGAAAAACCACCCAATTATCGAATTCAGTTGAAATTTTATCGCCCCGAGGTACGTATATACCTACGTAAATATATATATATATGGGTATATATGTACAACTGCAGCTGTATAATATTGAAAATCTGACGAAATATATCGCAATACGAAATACGAGAGAATGAATATCTTGAAAATCTTTGATTTAAAAAAGAAATAAATAATAGAGCTTAGGGTCTCATTGTTACATACTTAATCCTATATACCCAAATTTCCGTCGCTATATATACGTACCGAATAAGGTAATACCATCAGCAGCCAGCAGCAGCAGCATCGTATTATAGCAGCGACCGAACGTGTGCTCAATGGTGAATTAAATTTCGAGCAAAATCCCTAGAAAACCAAGGAGTTTGGGTTGGCGCTCGGAGGATCTAGAGTTAAGTAAATGTAGTCATTGAATCTGAAATGGGTAGGACTTTGTCGGGCTTTGCTGCAGGAGCTGATGGTATACCTATAATAGAAAGTCTGCAGTGCGATCTTATTCGATGGACCCACAAACTTTGCGATCATTCTGCTGTATTTCTATGTATATATTTTCTGATCGACGTGAAACGTAGGAGAAATAATATCTTTTTTATTCTCCTCGACGAAGAATTGGATGTATGAATAGTTTTGATCTAATAAAATGTCAACAATAGAGTATACATGGTATGGTTTTTTCTGTTTTATCGAAAATCCAACTGTCTGGTTCCCTGCTGGAGGCAAGCTCTGCAATGACCACATCAAGAGTATAGTATATAGTCGTTAGTCGTTCTACTATATGCATGTAAACCGAGACGAGTATCACACTGCACCGGTATGGCCTCTGATAAAGAGCAGAAAAATAAACCCCGGCGCTAATGAGTCGCGAGGATCGTTGCGGCAGAGCGAATATACTATCAGTATATGCATATACCGCGTTACTTTACGGTGCGTAGTGTGCGCTGCAGTCTATGTAAATATATATATATTACATATACGTATATATGCATGTGGTGTGTGTACCCGATGTCAATTACGTGCACACCAGTCTTACATTCACATGTATACGAGTACTAAACGTCACCGCAGCTATGTACACGAAATAGTCTGTAGAAACGCTTTTTACAGCCCCGCAGCTTCAGAGTTACGCGATTGCAAAAAATACATCGTTCCCAATTACTCCGATTAATTAATGAATTTATTGAAAATATAATAGTTGGATAATAATTGGAAGATATATCGCATATCAGTCTGGAAAATGTTTTCCAATTTTCAACTGGAATAAAGTAATTCGAATTATACCATTAGCATTATCAGATTTCAATGAGTGGAACAATCGTCTTTTAATGGTTAGAAATTAATTTTAAATCACAGAATTATAGTCGAATCGAATGCAGCGTTTTGAGAAAACACTAATTTACGGAACGTTAAGAGGAGAGGTAGCAATCGTCGTAAATCGTACGGTCACGATCGTACGTCGTCGAAGACGATGAAAAGGTAAAAAAAAAAGGGAATGAAATGATAAAAAAAGGGCGAAGACGGTATAAAGGAAGAAACACAAGGAACTGGT
Organism: Tenthredo amoena; assembly: GCA_963966615.1. Classification (NCBI taxonomy): domain Eukaryota; kingdom Metazoa; phylum Arthropoda; class Insecta; order Hymenoptera; family Tenthredinidae; genus Tenthredo; species Tenthredo amoena. Next base: position 12,204,936 of record OZ016486.1, read on the forward strand.
GCAGTTCTGAGTTTAACGACACCCTCCCCGGCTCAACCCCCACGTACCAGGATGTCGTTTGGCGCGTATAAGCATTCGTTCGCGGGATTGTAAACTATAAAGTTTGAATGTCTTCCTCCCCACTTTTGGTATGGGTATCTATGTATACCTACGTATACATACGTAGACACATACCGATGTATGTACTACGTGTTTCTGGTTAAACCTGCGGACGTTACCAGACCAGTCAAGAGCTGCTGCTGCTGAATCGACATGGGCTTTGACCGGATATCCCAGATTTCACGCTTGCCTTAGCGCCGATATTATACATACATTATATCATCTAGAGCAGATATATATATATATATTATATGTATGTATGTATATAGGCGTTTGTAATATGCTGTGGATAAAACTGGGTCGAGATACTCGCAGCATCGGAAAATAGAACTACGAGCTGCTAAGAGCTGGGGCTGGTTCGATATCTCTGCTGCAGTGCATAGAGCTTGTTTTCAAAAGTTGAATAGCTTTTTATTTCATTTAACTTTTCTGTTTTTATTGTATATAGTTTTCTTCTTTTCGTTCCTTTTTCCTAATCAGAGATTCCATAGAAATTTGCTATACAGGCTTGACGAGAACGTCGCAATTTCCTGTCGGACTGCGCTCTGCTATTCACGAGAATCACACCATTCGTGAATATTTGAACGAGTCTTGCTGCAGCAGCGGAAAATCTCGAAAATCTCGATTACCGGTATCGCATTTTTTTATTCCCACAACTTTTGTCAATCTTCCTTCGATATTCAATTCCATGCGAATCGCTATTGGATTCCAATTAAATTATTATGGCCCGATCTCTCTTCACTGGGGCCCGGTTCAGGTCTCAAATTTTCAAAGTTCCGAACTCATTTCAGATGATTCAGAATTTTCATAAACGTTGAAATTCACAAAATCAAAATTTCTCAGTATGGGAAGACGAAAAATGATTCATTCTAATCGAGACCCTCTTCACGGAAGCCCATTCAAGGAGATTTGTCGAGTCGAGATACCATCGTCGAATTTTCTTGCCTGTGCAGTAACATCAATTAACTGTATCAAACGTCCCGTGGTTGTAAAATCGCCTCTTTAACAGTTAATACAGCCCTCAAGTTTCGACACAAAAACGTATAATCGGCACAGAGAGAAGATATACAGAGGCGGAGGGAACCAGGCTAGGCGACAGAGTTTGTAGCGAGAAATTAAGTGAACCTGAAACAAAGCGATTGTTTTCCAGGCTATAAACCCTGGAACCTAAAGTTCCGTATTTACTTGAGCAGCGATTTTCAGCCCTTATCTCTTCGCCTGGAAATCGTTAATACCGAAGCACATACATATCTGCACGCTTTTTGGCCAGCGCCACCGTCTTTGTTTTATGAATCGCGGGAGGTATTCGCCGCCCGAGGATTTCATTGTCTGTGCTGAAAAGTGATTAAAACCTGTATAGGTATAGTAACGCTGAGTTTGAATTACCGCTAGCTAAATTATACGCTCTCGGAGATCATACCTAAATTTAATTTCTTTTAATAAATTTCTTCCTTCGTCATTTTCTCGAGCGAGCTGCAAAGAGGAGAGATCGTTTAATCGGTCCTGAAGCTCTTTCGTTCATTGGTAGGTTTTGTATACGCGGTTGACTGCTCTCTTCTATTCTTCCTTTTGCATTTTCTCTTTTTCATTAGCCGCGTGAATTTAAAGCTTCGTCGACGTTTCGTCGGGGCCACGACAGCTGAACAAACTTTAATTAAATGCAATCAAAGTTGACGCGTGTTCGCGCTTGTTTCACCTCGACGTGTATATACTACGGGAAACCCTGGGATTTTGATCGTTGGTGAAAATAATGGGTTCCAAACCCGGGTGGCCCAGGTAAACCGGAGGCAACATTAATCCCGACGATGTAGAACGTATGAAAACAAATTCTCAACGCTTATTGTTTCCTTCGAGGGTTATATACGTTTTCCAAATATTGTCGTACCCACGTCGTTCTGATCATACCCTCGCGAATACTTCAATGCCCGAAAAAAGCCCCTTCCTTCAAGTTTCGTTTCCGATACTGTGGTCAGCTTCGTTTTTCCCATCATTCGTCGAAAAAGAACAAAGACGGATGAGGGTATAAAGAAAAGGGAATAAAAATCCGAGGTAAAACTCGTGGCAACGTTTACATACGACTGCAGCACGTCCCGAACTCTGCTTCCTTTGACCACCTGACTCTTTGACCCTTCCTCGCCGAGGATCAAAAGAACTTGGGAGACAATTTTGCATGAATTTTCCCCCGGTCAGTGGAAACTTTTTGTTCGCGTTTGTCGATTTTTCGTAATGGTTTTCGGTAAGTAAGGCGAGTCGCGTTTTCGAGAACAAAAATGTGCGAAATAATTCAGGGAGGTATAAAAACGGGATTGTTCAACTCCATCGTTTGGTAGAGAGACGAAAAACCGGTGACCCGAGTGCTGAGATAAACTCGGTTTGAAACGGGGTTGGTGTTCGCTGATTCAACTGCATTTCAAAAAGCTGCGAGCTTTGTTCAGTAGCGCTTTATTATTCCGAGATAAAATACGCGGACCGTTCTCGTAAATCAAAAACTGTTTTAAAAGTTTCGAGAGGACGGTGATGTTTCACATTGCTGCAAGCCCCGCGCGAACTTTGATCGATTCACCCGGTAAATACTTGGAAAGTTATGTTATGGACTTGATATTTAATTCACGATTAGATTAGAGCCTTGTGAAAATATTTCAAACACCACGTTTACGTATATAAGCCCGGAGATTTCCTTCCTTTAACGTTATTTTATCTTATACTACCTTTCTATATATATACCTAAACCCCGGCAACTTCCGCTCTGATAACTTCGAAAGTAGATTATTATTTGCGAATATTTCAGCCCTGAGATAATCTCCATCTACATAATAATACGAAAGGCGTCGTTCAGCTTACGACTAGCTGCTGCATTACAATGATAAATATATGAAAAAATAATTTAAAAAACTAATAAAAATTCCATTCAACTTTTGCTGCACATCTCGAAATCAAATCCTCTATCCTAAACTGACTGCTAACTCATTTATCTCCGAAGATATATATAAGAATAGTGCAGTATAAATCACCGCGGTTGAATATCCAATCTCACATATATACCTTATACTATATACATACATATATATATGATATATATACTATATATTTCGTACTCTTATTTTCGTCATTCTCCGTGCCGCAGCAGGTAGCAACATCTTGTTTCCCTGATTCAGCGAACGGTGGTCCATTTATCTCCCCCAGGTCCGGATATCAGAGTTTCACCTTGCCAGACTTAGTTTATCGAGATTGGCTGCTGAAGAGAAGAGAAGAGAAGAGAAGAGAAGAGCGAGCCAACTCTTCTCTTCTCTTCTCTTCTCTTCCCTTCCCTTCCCTTCCCTTCCCTTCTCTTCTCTTTGCTACGACGTTAAGCCATCCATCCCGCAAGTTCACAAAACGTTATCCGAGTAGGGATCACCCACGCGACTCCCATCCCTGCAGCCGAGGAGCATCTCGCTTCACCACGTCCCTCGGAGTAGGTATCAGTTAATTATGTTTTATTGATTGGTTTTATCACGGCCCATATCCGTATACTCGTGTCCGTTATTATTCCTCGTTCTCCGGAATTCTCCAGTACCGTGAGAAAATTTTCGAGACAAATTTTGAAAATAATTTTTTTTTTTTTTTTCTCCAACGCTCGACAGGAATTATGGTATATAGGTATAGCCGGGTACGTGAAAAATCCTCATACCAATCCGAACCCTCTGAGCCGGAAAGTTGGAGACGAGTAGAATGGAGATACGAAAAATATGGCGTTTCTTTATCGCTAAGCTCATCGGATCAGTTTAAATTGAATAAGTTTTAATTAAACGAGTTTAAGCCATCGATTATCGTGCCCAGGACTCTTCTCTCCTCTCCTCTTCTCTCCGTTCCGATTCATATTCATATTCACTATCCGGTTATTCGCGATATCGAAAGCTTTCAGCCGAACGACAAAATCAAGCTAATACATACGTTTCTACCATTCACGGATCTAACGACTCATCCTCGCAACTCTTTCCTAGTTTTTTTTTTTTTTTCTTTCCTTTTTTTTTCTTTCAAATTTGATCGACTGCATTGTATGAATATTTTCGGATGACGGATGAGAAGTCTAATAGAGAAATCCTTCGCGCATGAGAATCCTTGAGCGATTACACGGACCGAAGCTCGCAAATCCCTACAGAGTAGGTAGAGCTATCCGTTTCCATCGTCAAGAGTTGAGCTCAGGGTATAACGAGCTCGTATAAATAAACGGAAATAATAGAATTGGCGTTCGTTGCACAATGCGGATATCGAGAGGCTTAATTTATTCCACCCCGTCATTGTTAAGCTGCATTTCGCATATCCAGTTGCAGATTCGACATCGAAGAAGGACACGGGCGATCAGAGCGGATTATTAATGGTCAATCGGTTTTCTATATCCGTCCAACTGGAACGGCGAGTAGTGATCAATTTTTAGGGTGAATATGATTTAATAATTTCACCGAAAACTCCTCGGGGTTCAGAATGCCGATCGATCGGTTCTCATCCCTCGGGCTACTCGGAAGGCAAATAACAGTTTGATTTTGTTATACGTTTCGGGAAAATCTTACTCTCCCTATCCTCTCGAACCAGATCCAGATTTCCATGAAAATAACAGAATTCATGGTTCCATAGTTATTTCTTATAAGGGGATCAAACGACTGGGAAGAACCGATTCCTCTTGCCTGTCGTAATCAGCTCTATTTGTTTATATCTCTTTGTTTTCTACGGATACGAGATCCGCTATGCCATCTCCGGAATCAGAGACAAAGATCTGAGGAGATTTCTTCCATCGCTTCGGATATGGAACGTGATTAAAGGAAATAACAATAAACTGAAGGAACTAATTAACCGATACACGTCTGTCTATTTCCTTGGTGCTTTGTGCTCCGATAGTTGTTCCACGAAGTTTGATACGACCAGTTTTCAAGTCTTTTGGTAAGAATTTTTCCAGTCGGTAGGTACGCGTGTATATCGAAAGTCCTTTTTCTTCTGGCACTAAAAGGATCGCGGCTAAGGCCCGTCTTTGAGAAAATCTTGAATTCTAAATATTTCGAAAAGCCTTCCAAAGCCCGCCTTATACAGTTCGTATAAATTACTCCCACAGAGCACCGACTGGCTGTATCCATAAAATGTGGAAAAAAATGAAACGAAATAAAACAAAATGGGATAAAAAAATTTACGGAAAATGTGCAGCCGCGCGGGTCTATCTATCCGACTTCGAGGAACATTACAGCCGCCTATAATTTCTCGCAAAGGCTACAACGACACGTCCCAGTCTTCGTATACACACACGTATACGCGGGTATAGAGAAATCGATAGAAATAAATAGAAAAAGAAACGCGGCGATAAAATACTGTCACAAAGTGAGCAACGATTTGAAGATTTGAACAGACCAGTGGATCGAGTTGGTGGCCTAGTTTCAATCGGGCAATATAATTCACTATCGTTTCCCGTGAAAGTTTTCACGTTAAGGTACGGGGCGACCGATTCCACGAGGACGTTCGACGTGTATAATTTCCGGTTAAAACAAACCCCAATTTTCCCCTTCATTAGAGATCTGGAAAATGAATGAAGGGTGGCTACTTTGAACCGGGACATCTCTGACCCGTGTAAATTATATGAAAGCGAATGAATAGCCCGGTGGACAAAATGCAGCGAGAAATGTAAACGACAGATGGTCCTGGGCATTCAGAGATCCGGAATAACCGAGTCAAAGAGATCGAAATCTCTTTCGCGTTTCTCTCTTCGGCGCTGACAGCGACTTGCGACTTATTTTTCATCCCTACGGTAGAATCGGAGCTTTTGTTTATAGAAGGACTCGAGAGCCGATGTAATCGTAAGATAATATTTATTCACTCTCTACTCGGCGAGGCTCGACCTTTCGGATTAAATTCTCGTACGTGTTATTCGAACTGGGTACCCCTAGGTACGACGGTGTGGCTGAAACACCGTCGGTGAAATAACACCGAGGATATAGAAACCGGGGGTAGATCAAACCTGCAGTTGAAGCTGGGGAACATAATTCAACGATTTTACGTGTTTATTCAAATACCTAGGTGAGATATTTTCCACGGTATACCTATATATAGGTCCTACAACGATAGCGAAACCCGCGGTCGAAAGTTCAAAGTTTAACTTGAGTCGCATAAAAGATATAGGCCGGGGGTACGGCGCGGCGCAGGGGTGGATTTAGTCTATAGCCACCACTTTCTGTATCTATCACCCGAAGGATTTATGTAACGACACCCCGTTGCCAAGTTAGCTTTCGGAACAGTTCTTTCAATAACCATAAACCTAAGAGATAAAACTCAATTTTAAACCGAACCCCCCAGACGAAGGGTGGAAGAAACGCGAGGATTTCTTCCACGGAACGAGTCACCGATATAGTATACCACACCCCAGCTACGCTACGTAGTATAGAAGGAGAAAAAATATTTACTTGGTTATTTTACCTATAGAAAAACTGTGTAGAAAAATTGCGATGGCTGATTTCAACCCCCATTTTCCGGTCAGAATATATATATATATTTCTTAAAAATTTACACCTATCTGCAGATAACAGACATATGGTAGTGGGAGAATATTCTTAAGGGAGAAATAAATTTTATCTCACCGTCGTTCTCCGGGAGTCGTAATTCGGAGCATAGGTGCCTGTAGGGTTGTTTCGGGGTGCGGGACGAAGAGAGCTTGTGAAATCGAGGTGAAACCGGGATACGGTATGGGGTTATTTATTTAGGCCTCACGCGCAGGATATCGTGTCGCGATATTGCCGTCTACGGGGGTAGTTTTTATAGCTAACAAATTTCATATTTCGATATTTTAATGTCTTCGATGGTGTCGCTGTATCCTACGACGTAGCTATCATATTTTCCTACCTCTCTCTCTCTCTCTCTCTCCTACGGAAAACACATGCGAAATACATCGAAATCGCAATAATGTCTGGCAAAAATCTCTGCGGCCCTTGAATTTCGCAACGTTTTTTCGAGGTGCTTTTCCGAGATCGAAGTAAAGAGCGGGTCATACCGAGAGCCTTCTTCGAGTAGGCGTGCGAGCTTCGCATGTAAATATCGATATTATGCGAAACGCAACCCCCGGGTCTGATTTTATTATTTTTATTACTTTTACCTACGTGCCTAGGCAGATGTCGTTCTTCGGTATCCGTTTACTTAATTTCGTGTAAAAAAATCCTTCCGAGTAATCCGAATATTATTCTTCAAAAAAGAAAAAGGAAAAAGGAAAAAGGAAAAAGGAAAAAAATTATCACGCTAATCCGTAACAGACGACGCGACATGATGCTGCAAGCTCGGGTCCATCCTGCGCGAAAGAGGACCAGTCTGTATATTATTGGCACTTGAAAGGCGCGATGGTTTAGGGTGAAACCACCGGCACCAGGCGACTACAATGATCGCGAATAAGTGTCGGTTAAGTGACCTCGGCCTTTCCGCAAATACCATGGAATTCCCAACCCTGTAGGGTCGCGACACTATACGATAACGCTCACGAGGGACCGCGCGCCTATTTCTCCTTTTCGCGTATATAGCTATAATACGTATGTAGTATACAGAGCTATTTTACCCCCTCGAATATCTACCCTGCAAAATTTCATGGTAAATCTTCTCCATAAATAAATAAATGAATAAATAAATGAACGAACGAATGAACGAACGAATCGAGTCTCGGACCGAAGACAGACTGCTAACCTGAAGCGAAGGGATGTTTCGAGCTCGACGAAGCTAAGGCGAAGCTATGGGGCCGGCAGTGCGTGCTCGCGGGCCGCGATATTACCTTTTTAATAGCATTCCTCGAAGATGCGAAGAGGTGGAGGTAGACCAGGGGGTAAGAGGATGGCCAGATGTCCAGTGATACAAGAAGGAATTTCATTTGGTATCTACGCACAGCCATGTGGCTCTGGCATTCGCGGGAAAAGAAGGGAGGTTATTATTCCACGAGAACTTGCAACAGAACGATTGAAACGAAGAAGAGATACCTAAGGGAATGGAGAAGGCGAGAGAATCAAATTTCGAATACAGGTGTACTAAGTCGAAGACGTATTCCTATGTTTGCCGGTGGTTTTCGGAGACTTTTCAGAGACTCGAGGGGCTGCCGATGCGACGGGATAAAAGAAGTGAAAAAATAGGTAAGCAAGGGAGCGGAGGCGTATAACGCGCGTATAACGAAGGTTACCGGGAAGATTGCGCGCAGATTTTTCTCGCTTCTGTTTGATATTTGCTTAGTGATCGTATGAAATCTTCCGAGCTGTAGAACCGGCTGGTTCGCATTACGCAAACAATAAACGTAGAAACAGTGAAGGATTTGATTTTACACCGTTTTATTCCGTTTCATTTGACGATTCGTCGCTGTATCGCATCTCGAATAAAATTGATCCCAGGTCGATATCGGCAACAAATTCCTACGATCTCGCGAATATTTTATTGCGATTTTCACTCCATAAATTTTTCTGGAAAGTTTTCCACGGTGGCTTTTAGCTCCTGAGTGACGATTTTTCATATCCGCCGGTTATACGTATCCTCGGGTACCGAATTGCAAGCATTATTGTTCTTTGACAGCAAACACGACGTGCGGAGTGCATAGTGCATACGTTTCACTTTGAATACTCGCGTCGACCAGCTCTCGGTGAAACTTTTCACACAAACCTGCATTACAGTGTTCTGTGGCTAGAGCGTTTATTAGCAGATATGTGAAACGCCGGTATACGTTCGGGGAAAAATAAATATTCAAAATTTGAAGAAGGTTTTCGAGTTAATTTCTGCCTCTTATCGTTCGAGTAGGAATGATTTTTTCAACTCGAACTAAAAAACGAATTCCGTATACATTCGTATGTCTTATATAGGTATACGTGGCTTCTGATGCGATAATTCCAACGTTAGATTGCGAACGTATGTGATTCCGTAATTGCTAATTAAGGCCTACAGAAACGTGAGGGAAAATCTGCCATAATTAGGGAACGGGACGAGCGCGCGAGCGGCAGGCTGGTTTCGTCGTTAGCAGCATTAATATGTAACCAAGTTTTGTGGTTACCAGCCATACTGCAGGGTAACAGCTGCAAATGTGATTTAATTAAGATTTAAGATGTCCCTTAATTTAAATAAAATTACTAGTCCGCCTATAATTAGCATAGAATAATTATTTTAATCACCGATCGTGGAGGAATGCCTCTACTTCGCGTGACACAATCTTCTTTTCACTTTTCCCGAATCGAAATATAATTTTAATGGATAATTTAAAAAAAAATGACAAAATCAAGGGAGGAGAATGGGTGAAAGCTTTTTACGGTAGGTCTTAAAAAAACGAACCAAGGGTCGTCTCTTTCCGCGTATTTTTCATTTTTATTAACAAAAGATTCTTTAATTCGAATTAATTCTCGTAGCAATACATTGTAATTAAAAGCGAGGCTAAGTTATGTGCATTTATAACTAGGTAGGCGTGCACCGAGCCCGCGGGTCGGTAGGCACAAACAAATTTATATTCCTTCATCACGGGACGAAAGACAAAGAATAATTAGGAATTAATTAAGCCCTCTTATAATTTCTTTCTCCGTCTTAAAGCGGGAAATTATTTTACCCAAAGCATAAAAATATAAGAGAAATTCGCTCGCGCATCGAGACTTTGGTCTAATGATTCCGAAAACACAAAGCGTATCAGACCTTTTCAAAAGAGTTGAAAAAAATAAAACGACCGGTGAAGAAAAAAAAAATTCCACATGTCTGGCAGGAAAATTTTCACCACAATGAAACGCGCGGTGAAAAAGCTCCACCTTCCTTCCAGGAGTTAATAAATCCCGTTCCCTCCCTACACGCGAGCATTTTTTCATCCACCCCTCGCATAGAGGGTTCGTACCTACGCCAGGCATTTTCCTTTGTACATTACTACCCTTTTGTTTGTCCAGCGTTAGCACGTTAGCGCATTGGCTTATACACAACCCGGTGCAACAGCTTAGCGGAAGTGACGGTGGTGGAGAATAGGCGAGGTGGTGAATGGCGGGATGTTTGCCTCTTCCCGTTCCTACGGAGCAAATATCTACACCGCATAAGGTATAGAACAGCTACTCATGTCCGTGTAAATGATTAAATTTCATCTGCGAAAGGACCGCGGCGGTTTAAAGACGCGGGAATTTCGGGGATGCCGTCGCGTGGGTATAGATTCGTTCTCTCACGCGCACGTCCGTCTCCGATAAGAACCGTATCCTTTTGAGAAAGGTTCGGCATGGATATCAGCTTCGAGAATATCGGAGTCAAAGTGGTTTCCTATTTGCCTTTCGGAACGGGATTTTACTGGCCCAATAAACCCAGCGTCGTATTGTTGTTACGGCTTAGATCTCCCTCGATATTTGAGGCCGAATATGAAAGACGGACATTGTTCGAACACCAGGTTCCGGAACGGATTGGTAGAGGGTGAAATCTCCGTTTCTTATTTTCTCTCAACGACTCATTAGCCGAAGTTTGTCTTCGTCAAGATACGACAGAGTTCTTTTCCGTTTCCTCTTTCTTTCGTCGTTCGTTTAGTACCGGGAGCATTTCAGTGCACCCAATTAAACCTAGCGGGGGCAGGTTGAGTATCCAGAAACGAGTATGGGATAGAGATCGATCCCGTGGCTATATCGGGAAGTCGAGATTCATTCCGGATCTTGAGCCAGCGACAACCCGAGGACATATAAAAAGAACGAGAAAATAAAAAAGGGGTAGGTATATGGCTCGCAAACGGATGTAATAAATATACAAGCGCATTGCACGACCTCCCGAAATCTCGAGAGCATAGGCCATAGATCAACGAGATTCCCAAGCAAAATATCTATCAAAAAACCCCTCACGCATCGAGCCAACTCCGCCGGTTTCCCCCGTTTCGCTTTTTTTACGAGTCTGCTAGCTGCTGCAGATATCCACCCTGAACTAAGTCCATTATATGCCAAATCTCGCGACGTATACACATATGCGCCGCCTACATGCATACACCATATACCTATACATACCGTGTGCACATTTTACGCGAAATAGTCGGTGCAGGAAGTCGGGAAAGACACGCTTTCCGAACTTCCGTTATACCGCAGTTAGGATCGAGTCGGACAGAACTTTCCGGATGACGTTCCATCCCTTGCGTTTTTGGGAAAATCCTTCTCGTCTGATCTTATACGAAAGGCATCTCGCCGCAGTGGGGATTATGGGAAACGACCGGACTGCACAGAGCTGTAATAAAAAATGCGCCGGAGCGAAACTGTACCATAGAACCATGGAACGTGGTTTTATATAGAGTTATGTATCGACAGTTGTATCTAATCTCGTTACATTAGCGAGCCAACTGCCCGCGTAAATCTGGTATACTATAACTCGCTGTAACTGCACCAGGGATTGTCCAACTATCGACATTCGAGCCCGGAGCCATTACCCGGAGGTATAACGTGAAACTAGACCGGAATATCGCCGTTCCAGGGTGAATTTTTCTACGGTAATCTGAAGTTGACTTACGATCTCATAAAGTCAAAGAAATGTCATCCCCCTCGAGTGCGGGGTAAAAATTTAGGAAATTTTTAAAGCTAATAGTATTCCCGTTCAATGCGGGCTTTCATTACTCGAAGCAATAGGCGGTGAACAAGGGTATAACAATGGAGTCAAGATTCCCGAAGCACTCGCATTCGAAGGGTGATAAAGTTAGTCTAGGGTGGCAGTAAATCCAGCGAGGCGTCGCGGCGCCCATCCGCCCCTTTTAGCCCCGTAGCCTTACCCTTAGAGTCCCGACGCGACGCGACGCGTCCTCTTTGTGTCAATAAACCCTGAAGGAGGAAGTGCAGGGTCGCTGGAAACCAACCCTGGTCCCAGTTTACAACAGGGGTAGCAAGATGTCGCACCGCGATCGAGAGGACTTCGCCGGACATCCAGGTATACTATAACTCGCCAGGATACGACGACGCCGTCCCTCCGATTAATGACTATCTCACGTCCTACGAGTGGGACACGGTTAGGTAACCACGTTCAACAAATTATCGATAATCGGTCGGACGCGTCCGCCCCTGCTTTCGCGAATTAGCAATTAGAAGCTATATCGAGGACGCGGAATTCTTATCGGTCAACGAGATAAGATATCGGCAAAGTTTCGGGAGACGATTCGAGACTCGCAGACCCGGTACTCGCAGACCCTGTCTATTTTAATGGCCGCGTTAAAATCTAGGCCGAAAAATAAGTATACAAGCTTGAAACTTGGCGAAGGTGTAGTACTATCTCTCTCCATACGATTACAAAAGCCTTCTGTCCGTTCGTACTCCACTTTGCCGTCACCGAGCACCGAGCTCCAGTTTCTCAGCTTCAGCGCTCCACACGTAAGTTCTCGACGAAAGCTTTTCGCTTTGACGAGGATGACGATGGGTGAAAGACGTGGCGAACCAAGGAGCCTCTGCCTCGCTAGGAGTACGTATCTGTATACTTTACGGTGCATAAATACTCCCCTGTCCTTTATCCACGCGCTGCAATCCATTTACCTGACGTTCGCGAACCCGACGTCAGCTACGAGCAAATTTCTAAATAGGGAGGAAACGGCATTTTCAAATTTTCTCTAAAGAGCGCGAAGACGACCCTGAAGCTTTTCCTGTCCAAGTTGTATCGCGGTGCTAGTGGTGGCCGGGGGTTGGAAAGGAAAGGCTTTCGAGGACCGCGGATCGCTGCTTACATTGGCGGAGTCGCATTCGCGGCAACGTGACGCGGAAAGAGTTATACCGGAGTGTTTGTCGAGGGTGAGGAGAGCCGGGTGGTACGAGGAAAAGCAATGCAGGTCAGCCGGGGTCCTTTGTACTACCTCGTTCTGGTAATTTTCTTCCACCTCGTGCTCCGCCGTTGCTGAACCGAATTTTCAACCGACTTTTTTGAGAACGCGTTTATTTTTACAGGATAGATCTTTTTGGGATTAATTGGCGAGAGAAGAGACGAGTTAAGGGAGGAAGAAGAAAGGATCGAGGTATCTTGATGGGAAATTGTTTCTGATCTCTTACCCCCCGCCAACCGGGTTGAGGGAAAATTGAAAGCCGATATACCCATGCAGAGGCGTGGGGTGTGTGTACACACACGCGAATATACCTTAGCTACCCTCGATTTTCTTATTCTCTTGTTACGAGCGCAAGCGATTCAATAAAGACTTGGTAAGAAATGGGACGTAAATCACGACAAAAGTGCCGCTCGAAAACACGTATATAAATTCGAGATTTATCATTGTTCCGTTATTTCCAATTTCGCTCCCATCGCGTAATACGAGCGTAATATCTCACACGTATAATATATTCCATCAGATTTCGATATATTTCCCGGTATATAGTATCAAACTTAAAGAGGAAGCGCTCTGGATCATATCGACGTATCAATTCCGAAGGCTTACCGAATAAAATAGTCGTAAAAACCGATAGAAAATTTTCGCACGGAGTAAACCGGACCGAATCATTTTCACTCGAGGAAAATCACGCTCGACGCTATTTCTATACGCTCTGGAAATACTCTCCGCTAGCTATTTCAATTTTTCATCGATGCATTTCAGATTTTCACTCATCGGACAGAAATAGGTGCGGGTACTCCTCGATCAGCAAATATAGATTTTGACGTCTACTTTACGGAAGCGAAAAATTTTAAAAGACACGGAGGCGTGCTGACGGCATAAAAGCTTTCAAATCTAGTGTCTCGACGACTGCAGTGGTAGCTGGTTGCTCCTAGCTGCCAGAATATGGACCTAATATAAAACGCAGGAAGTACTCGAAGCAGACCGGATTTATTCAAACTGGACGGAACTCTGCCGGACCCAACGACGCATACCGCAGATATTATGCACATACGGTGGGATGGATTTCATTAGACGAGACCGCGAGGGTCGGGTGTAACGTTATTTATCGAGGTTGAAAATTTAATTGGCGTTACCCGCCGTTCGAGCGACGATTTTTGTTCAATTTTGTGATTAAATTCATATTCCGAAAGCTCCTGTCGCGCGTCTGCGTCAAAAAAATTTCCACGCGTATCGGTTGATTGACGTTTACCTGTGCGACCAGCTTTCAAAGCTAATGATAAAACGGATCGAACTGCGGCGCTAAATTTAGATGAAATTTCAGCCGACGACTTGACAGTAATTGGATTCGAATTACAATAAAAATGAAACATATTCGTACGGTTTTTTTCATTTTAGTACGTAATCCTCCTGGATGCAGTTGTATACAAATCTCTGTACTTATCTGGTCGTCTAGCGACGCCGAGCGTCGATTGAAAGCCGGGCCGCAGGAAGCTGACAAAGAGGAGCTTCCGCGAGGTCAGCGAATTCCAAATATTGCAGCCCCCTTAACGGCCGCGCGAACCACCCGCGTGGAAAGGCCAAATTCTTATGCACAATGGAACGATACTGCGATCTATGTCCACTACGTGCACGTCGGACCTGACGCTGACTCACCGAAGTTAGAGGCACCCGGTGCTGCTGACACGAAAGTAGAATTCTTCCCCTTAGTGTCGCATTACCGAGATAATGAAACGAAGATTTCCAGAGGGTGGAAGAATCTCGCGAAAAATAACAAATCCTCGGACTTTCGATTCCCTCCTCGAAGATTTTTCCTGCTTTGACATATTTCGAAAATCGTTAATCGAATCCAGCCCCTAGAACTGGTTCCGAGACTCTTTCGTACCTCTCAGCGATCTCTGATTCTTTCTTGAAAAAATTGTATACATATATACATGCGTGCAAGACGGAGGGAAAAATTTATTCCCAAGCTTGAAGTGTTTACCGTAGATAGGTGAGTACTTCCATTCCATCGTCGAAAAGCAAGAACTTTTTCCATCAAACTAGACTTTATATGAAATATATTTTGTAAAGTGGTATCTGTAATAACACTCTTCTTCCTACTTCGAAACTTTCCAACATCTCTCTCCCTCTTTTTCCCCCCTCTCTGTCTCTCTCTATAGAAATCACGGGGTACTCTATATAAACTTTCCATCTATCATTTCAACGTTTGTCTATCTCGACGAATTGAACTTTATTCCTTATCTATATCCGTCAACCTTTGTCTGAAAGGCGATTCGTATCCAATTTTTTATCCACGCCGCAGACTCCAGGCTCGGAATATCATCCCGTGCGACTCTAGTCGAGTAAATCTCGAAAAATAAGTCTACGTATCAAACCGTGCGACCCAGGTGCCCGCAGAAAGGCCCTTTGACAAATTTAGGTACCTTCCCTCGGCTACAGCTACAGGAAATACAAATTCCGAAGTTGAATTCTCCCCGAATCGAGTCCTCCGAAAGTTTGCATTATTCGGGAATTCCGTATAAAAAAAAAAAAAAAAAAAAAAAAAAAAAACCAAGCCGGGTTATGGAAAGTGAATTTAAAATTATTCAATAAACTATATATACCATTCGGCGTCGGTATGCCGTGCAGGAAGACGCCGACGATAGACCAGAAGAATGACAGAAAGACAGGGCTGATATTGTTCCGGGACTCTCATTGACTCCGGGCTTTCTCCTTTTCCATTTTTCTTATTTGTTTCTTTTTTTTTTCTACATTTTCATTCCCATTTCTAAGCCCCCGTTCCTCCGTCTCATTCAAGAAACACGTTTTCCTCGTACAACTCCCATCTCTACTCCCGCACGGCGTCCATCTCCGATGTAACAGCAGAGCGAACTATTTCTCTGATGTACGGAGAAAATAGGTAGAGACGGTTAATTAGTAAACGCATAAGATATCGGTACCTGTGATTCAATTATCTCGGGCAGAGCTTACGGCTTGTGGTCGCCCCGCACATTCCGTCTCTGTAGTACAATGCCAATTATCTAATTGAAGCGCATCCAAGCCCGGAGACAACACGGGACATCTGCATTAAGTGGCTCCAGCTCGCTGCGCTGCTACATACGTACTACATGCACAATTGTACCCACATCTCAGCCAAGCCCGGTTACACCGTTAAATATACGACCAAGTCTACACGTATTGCGTATACACATGCCTCGAGACGTATTCACAGAAATCCATCCACAGGGTGGGCCAAGAAACGGCCAATTTCCAAACTCGTGACCGAAACCCGAACGTGGGAATCAGTTTTCCCCTAATAACTAGACGAGAAAGGGCTTCCCCCCGGCGTATCGAGATTGAAGAAGCTTTTCTTCGTCAAGGCGGAGAAAACTCTCGGGAAATTCTCGCGAGATTCGCCGCGCGAAGTAAAAATTTGGCAGTGGCGCAGAATATCCAGCTTCCATAATGGTTCTTGGATTTAAAAGAGGTGAATGAATGGCAGATCCGTCCAGTTTCTTAACGATTCCTTCGTGGTTCAGCCACCCTCTAGATGCGACCACAATACCGAGATTACAGTCTCCGTGCAGGGTATGCCTCCTAGATGCAGAGGGTCGTTTGACATGGGGCAGATGGCCTCTGGGCTAGCGCATCGTTTCGAATGGTTCAAGCCGATTGCTCGCTGGCAATAAGTGGAGGCTATGCAATAATAGTGCAGAAATTGGTTCGCCTCAAGGCTTTCCAAACAGGCAATCAAATGATGGAATTGTACCTGCGCGGGTGGTTGGACCGTGTGCCCTGAATACATCGAGGAACGTGTATATTTTCGCGAACGGCGGTACTACGTGGCTGGATGCACAGCGCAAACCGCAATAATTATTGACGACGCGGAACGGAAGTCTCGTTTATTTTCCTATCCGTAAATTAATCAGCAGCCGATACCCGCCCGAGTGCAGTGGGACTTGTCTTATTTATTATTGAAGTTTCCGAACCGAATCGTGAACTGGAGCAAATTCGAAACGGTTTTAGTTATTCGGATCGACGATCAGACCGACGATTTTTTTCCCTTGAAAAGAGAAGTTCGTTTTTCATATTTTCTAACAAAGTATAACATCGGGGGGAGAAAAAATATACGTTATTGTTATTCCATGAATATTTCATCGGGAGGATTTTACACGGTTGGTTAGCGTAACAGGGCCTCGAATTAAATGGACAATGAATAAATGAATTTCAAACATTTTAACACGACAAACGATCAAAACTGAGTCTGATGTATCGGATTAGATCCTCCCCGCGGCAAGGGAGGTAAATATCGCAGGTAGGTACCATATATCGCAAATCAAACACGCGGCGCGATCATTCGCTTCCTGATTCTACTCTGAAACGGCAAACAGCACTCTATCGCACTCGAATAATTCCGAGAGTGAAATATTTACCGCATTACTTGGCCCAGCAGAGTCTCTCCATTATTCCACTAAAAGCTCGATCAATTAATCGCGCGCTTCGAACCAATGATGGTAATTTTATTCAGAGTTTCGAATGGTTCACAGCTATATACACGTTCTCTATCGATACTGTTTTACTCGGTACCGATTAATATTACCAATACCGTTTTTTCCCTCTCTCTACGAACATAAGAAAGCCTAAAATTATCTACGATCGTGTTCGTGTTCATCCCTGTGATCTGAACCCAGGGGATGAATGAAATGAAATTCACTCAGAAGGCATATCAATAAGAACATGAAATAAATACTGTACAACATCAGACCGTACGATCTTCTTGCCAGGTAACCAGTCGTGGTAAGGTAACAAGCCGAAGCCGTTAACGAACAGAGAAGAAACGCAACGCATCCAGGACCCATGGCACTCGCCCTGACATGAGCTGTCCAATTGTCCTCCCGGACCGCGGCTAGGCCGTAAGTCAGGCCCATGCCGAGGAGGGTGTTGAACAAGGGTCCTCCGAAACAGGCGGCAAACCCCATGCGTGGATATCCTCGCCTTGCTATCGCGATGTTTGATATCAGGTCTGGAAATTTTTCCGAAAGAATGAAAAGTTGAAGAGGTTTTCGATTCGTGGATGGATCGGTCCGGGACTGGGAGTCCGTGGGTCTGTTTTTCGTTATTAACTCATAGTAGTTTTGATATGTTCTCTAATTTGGTCCGTTAAAGTTGTGGAGTATGCAGAACCAACTCGTTAGTAAATAGAGAATTACTCCGTCGAGTTGAAATTACTTCATGGCTTATTATACCTGTTTCGCGCGTTGCAGTGTAGTTAACATCCTAGTTTGATAAAATGGGTACCTCGTTGCGGGCGGAATTACGGCTAGACTCTAATTCGCCGTGCGAATGAATCGGCGAATTTTTTAACGAGTTAACGTTTTTCGTAAAATTCGGTTCCGCAGTTACCGCGCGACTTTCGTCGATACTCACCACCGATGCTGTTACCCCAGGCGAGGAGCATCATCCCCAAAGTTCCGTCAGATATGGACAATGCTGTGCCGATCGTAGCCAAAACTGCGTACACTTGCTGAGCGACGAGATATACCACTGCCATCGCGGAGAGAAATCCCACGAACGCAAACGCCTGGGAATTAATCGGGGAGTCTGACTCGTAGTTAGTATTTCATTCCCGCTAATTAATTGGCAAGTTTTACTAGCGAGACCCGGCTTGCCTTACGTTGTGATACATCGGGACAGTCTCGGAGTCGGTTATCAGGAATACGATTACTCCCACTATAGCTCCGACGACGAATACCACTCCCCAGAAAGGAACAGGCCCGATGGTGTGATGCCAGACTAAAAGTCTCGAAAGAATATTGAAAAATGAAGGAAAAAGTTAAATTCAAAGCCGGAGGAAATGCCAGGGTGAATATCGTATACCGCTCAAGATAAAGGTGGCGCACAGTGGTGTGATGCAGAGTTGAATACAGTTCAGGAGCTTCGACCAGCCCCGTTTCACAGTCGTCTGATTAACTACGGGGATCAGAAGCTGCAGGAAGAACATTGGCACTGCTCGGATAATTAGGAAAATTCGGGTCAGTCCACGAGCCTCGGACCAGTCGTCCATGTTCATGGGTGAAACGTCAAAGAGAAATTCACGGAAGAGGCCGTTGGGACGATTCGATGCATCATCGGCGAGGCCGGGATCCTCCATCTTCTGATCGTTGGTCATAGTATTCTTTCGCTCGACGTCCAGCGCGATGTCTATAGACAGAGTTTCGGGAGCCTCGGTCCGTCAATTTTTGTCCTCCTGGTCTTATCTTTGACCCGAGTTTGCGAAAAGACCGAAGGTGGACATCGGCTCGCAGGATTTTACTAAACTCTACTCGACTAAACCGACAAGCGCGTAAAGCTTTGCGGATGAACCTTACCAAGTTTTGTTCGTAATCCGACAGCTCGAGAGCGTATGGGCAGTTGCGGGATGACAGTTTCATCCCGGTTAACTAAGTAAGTTTTCAGAACGGTCCGGTCGTAGAGGCTCGGTACCCTGTCTGGATTCAGAATTGAACATTGACCAAAGTTCGACATCGGTATATGAGTGATTCCATTCTAACAGTGTCTATTAATGTCCTGTACCGTTTTCTCTCACTGGTCATCCATTGACAATCTATTCATACAATTTTTGTATCGATACGATCCTCGTGAACATATTTCATCGCTTCTTTCGTATAATATAACTTGCAGTCCAGAGAAAACTTACAGTTTAAATCACTCGAATGTCATTACCGTGTCACGTCCATTTCTAGAATTTACCTATGAAACTCATTATTTTCTCTGTCGCGATAAATGATCCAAACTAATTAATCCATAAATCTAATTGATGTTATATTACAATTCATGAATAAATTCTTCCGAAGAATGTCTACCAAATTTATTTAACGTCAGTATCGTGGCACGGAAAATTTGAAATTTCATTCTCATTCTCGATATTTTGAAGTTGTAGCGAAATCCTCTCGGACTTTCATTTTTACAAGAAAATAAAGTAATAATATGCATTAAAGAATGTTTAAAGTTTGATTATAGAATCAAAAAATGTTTAATCAAAAAAGTAGCGGTTAGAACAGAATCACCGATATCGCGTCTGACGTAACATCTTGACTACGTCTTACTTGCCTTTCATAACGTTTTTCTTGTTGTCTATGATCTGCCCGATAACAACGACCACGATGAAGGCCACGTAGATTAAAATCAGACCTGTAACCGCGTGGAAAACATGAAACGAATCGCCAAATCGGATCACAGGTCTCCTCCAACTCACTAAGGGCTTCCCACAGGTGGACCTCCTGCTTGTTAACGATATACGCTATCCAGCATACGGCACCGATATAAAATACCGTGTCGCGTACATAAGGGCGAAATTTCACGCGAAAAGGCCTAACGATCGTTATCGAACCAGCAATGACCGTAGTCACGAAAACCCCGGCTCCGATCAGCTCGTTGAACATGACAACGGTGCCTTCGGCGGGAGCAACGATCGCGGTGAAGATGTCCGGGGCACCGTTTCCAAATGCGAGAATGGTCACCCCTGCGATATTGTCCGAGAGGTGCATTATCTGGGCGATGATACTCAGCGCGGGACAAAAGCTGTGCAAGCCAAAGGTATAGTCAGGGTTGGATACGACGATTTATCCGATTTCAAAATCGCTCACAAGTTATCGGCGGTAATGCCCAGAATAAGAAACAAGTAGCAGAGCCACAATATGTAGAGGATTATTCCCAGGGCAAAGAGCGGCGGATTATCCGTTGGAAAGGTGCAGAACAATCCATGGACGTATTGCACAGGGGCGTGTGTCCAGCAATCGGGAGTTTCCAATACCCATTTGCATCGTTCCGAGGCTGGGATATGCCAGACGTAAGAGCAATCGTCCTAAAATCTGATGATTGAAATCGGCTCGATACCAGCGAACGATTCTGATCCGATCGCGGGCGTTATCGTCCCGGACGTTATCTCACCTCGTCCAACTCGATAACACCGTGTCTAGCCACTCGATCCGACAGCTGCTCGGGCATTTTGGTTAAATATACCTCAAATCTGACGATAAAATGAACGACCTATAAATCTGTCCTCGATCATCGCCTCAGAGACCATATAACGACAAAACAAGATAATTTTTGTTTCATTTCTCGCTTTTTTTTCTCATCGCAAACCCAACGTTCGGTCGACAACCGAGCTCCATGGTCCGTTTCATCTGAGCTTGGCTGGAAGCACGCTATAGAATTGCATCTCGGAAGTCTCTTCCAAAAGCGTGGAGCTTTGCTCCCTTGAATTTATCGGTGAAATTCGCGACAACGGTAGGCCCGTAATAAAGCTGGAGTCGAGCACCCCGACTAATTGAAAGCTTAACAGGTTTTATTGAATGAATTTGTACAGGCAATAAGTATACATTACACGAGTGAACATACACCGAATTCTATATACCAAATGGCGAATCTGGGAGCAGGGTTTTTCCTTCGTATACCTATATATGTCTAGGACGGTTTTATTCTACTCTAGAGAACCGTGGGTCGGTGCAAGCACAACGGTCTAAGGACGGAAGAGTGAGCTTCCGGTTCCTGTTTTCCCGTTGCGTTGTAGCAGCGCATTTATGATAAGGTGGTGAAGATACAAGGCTGAAATATGCAAAGCCTTGTTCGCCGAACAACGATGATCTCGTTAAAGAAAATTATTACCTCCTCGGAAATCCTCGCGCTCATTTACTCAGTTGGTAGTTATAGTCTCGTTGTAATTTCAAATTAACGTCCCTGGTATCTAGGTAGTGTTATATATATATCCTCCTATCATTTTTGGTATCTAATCTAATCATCCCTCAGTTCTGCTTTCGCTTTGGATTTTTCACTCCGTGTTTCTGCCCGTAGAATATCGCGGCTGACAATTTCTTCAAGATCCAGAACACGACGAGAAGGACAATAAATATGCCGGCTATCACGTCCAAGAGGAGATACTGGTACCAGGCAAGCTCGGATGCCGCTGTTCTGAGGGCCTCCGGACCGTGGCGAAGAACGTACTCGACCCAGAAGACAGCCTCTTCTAAGGGAGCCTGCGGCCGGTCGCGAAATCTCCTTGAAGCTTCCTTGGCGCGCTCGGAGTAGCTGAAATATGATGAGCAAAACTCTAGTAGTGTCTTCAAGATTTCATAGAGAGAACAAATCCCGAGAAATTAAGGGGCAGTTGAAATCTAGACTTATTTACCGCGCCCCTTACCCTACCTGGGGTTCGTCAGCAGTTCTTTGAGCTTATCGGAAAACTCCTCGTACGATGGATCGTGATATTTGGCCTTCAAAGCGAAGCCCTGGTCCACGCCGTGAGCTATGTTCAAGAATTGGTCCCCGAAAAGCGGCATCCCGAGTATCGGAACTCCGCAATAGACTGCCTCTTGTGTGCCCAGAAGTCCACCGTGGCTGATGTAGACTCGGACATTTGGATGGCCTGTGGATAATAAGAGTGAAACTTTTTTAGGACTTATCATCGGCGTGGAATTAATCGTGGATATCCGTTGTTCGCTAGAGATAGAGAAGCTCGTGGCAATTTTAGTTCTCGCGGTTGATTGGATCGCGGGGCGAGATCAAAGTTTGCAGATTTCTCAAAGGGTTACCGAATCGATTGCCTTATTTGGTACGAGGGGGGTGAAGCAAGCAGAGCTTACATAGAACGGAGAGCTGGGGAACCCAATTGAGGCATTTCACGTTCTTAGGTAATTGCGGCATCTTTCCTTCGTCGCATTTCCATAATACGCGTTGTGGGAGTTCGCCGAAAGCTTTCCGAAGAATTGCCATGTTTTTTTCCGGAAAAGTGGAAGGATTTAGCTGGGACCCGAAGCTGAAGTACACCACGCCTTCGGTCGCCGAATCCAAATACTCTTTCAGATCTCTTGGGAGTTCGGCTGGACCGGAAACCGGGATGTGTATACCTCCGACTTCCTTGACTCCGGGTGCCAAAGCTCGCGGAGTTGTGACTGCGTGATGACTATTGACGAAAACCAGACCAACTTTCGACCGGAGATCATCGAGGCTCGGAAGATCGGGGCCAAAGAAATCATTGGCGACCTCATAGCTGGCCGTGTCCGCGTAGATTTTGTACCCGATTTTCAATGCCAGTAGATAAACCGCGTTGGAAAATCTCTCCAAGTAACTCATGCGGCCAGCAGCTCGGGTAAAGAAATGTGGAATGTAACTCGGATTGTCAGGATTGGCCAGAACTTCGGGTAACCAAGGCATCGGTACGCTGGTGCTGACCCCGATGTATGGAGATCCGTATTTGTGTACAAAACCGAGGAAGCAGTCGGTGATGAACACTTCGGAGATGACGATATCGAACTTCTCATCGGCCTCGAGGATCTGCTTGATCCCAGGATGATTCAGAACGGCTCTACAAAGGTCAGGTCCGACCTGTTTCCACAGAAATTTGGCGTTACTGAGAATGGTGATGTCGTCGACGACCGGTAGCGGCATATTCGCCCCTAGCATGTTGGTCAAGCCAGCCGAGACGTCGATGTCAACGAAGTTCGGGATCTTCACTTTCTGCGGAAAGTTCGATACGACTACTAGCTCGTGTCCATTTTCCGACAATCGTTTGAACAGAGGCTCGAACGGAGAGTAATGACTCCTCGCCGGGAACGGGAGTATCGCAAGGATCCTCGCCGCGTTTGCGATACATTGGAAAAAATTTAACGCGCACAACACTGCCACGACGAGTTTCATACTTGCGATTTGACAGCGACCGAGTCTTGCCAGCGACCGAGTCTTGCCAGTTACCATGCACGCCTTATCGACTAATTATCACCGACGCCGGACTGCAATCCAAATCTCGAGAGGCCTGACCTCGGACTACGCACACCACGAATTAAGATTGTGCAAAAATAATGACATTGTGAGACGTGGGGCATGCATCAGCAGCGTGAGACTAATAGCGAGCCACGTACCGCGACGAAGTGTCGAGTGAATCGCATCGGTGAAAGTAATCGCATTCAGAACCGGTCGCTCGCACACTATCTTAATCACTGATGACCTTATTTAACATTGACTCACGCGATAAGTAGAAGGCGATAGAGACTTGCAAGGACGTTGGAGACTATTGGAACACAAATCGGAGCTGGTATCTTCCGAACCTTTGGAACTCATTCTGCTCCAACTAGTAAGATAATTTCGCTTTTGAAATACCTGTTTTCCAAGTGCCATGCGATACATTGGCGTCTTTCAAGCGATATTTTATACTTTTTATACATGGTGACTCGGAATTCCCGCACATCCCTGAAACGTATCGGAAATGAGAAAATTACCTTTAACGAAAGAACCCCAGACTTATACCATTCGGTGCCAGTCATCGTTCACCCTAAGGGAAATTCTATAAGTCCCCTTATTTTTAGCCTCCGATGTGAGTCTCTCCAGCCCCTGCGCTACGTCTATCTCGGAGAAAAACAAGGTTCCTTACAAGTATTATTGGCAGAAACTACAACCCTTAGAACTGGTGGTGGAAAGCTGGGGTAAAGTGACAGCTACTTATCGCAGAATTTACGCCGTGCACACCGATCGATATATTAATAAGAGGATCTCGGTTCGAGGGAAGACCTGATCCCGAGGCTGTTGCCATGCACGAGATGTTTTGCGATTCGGAAAAGTTTCTTCCGCAGACCAGCTAGCTCGATGAGAACTCGGTGAAATTATTTCCCCCCGCGATTCACCCTCCGGTTCGTTCGCCGCCTACCCTTATCCTGATTTGCAGACCCCACTCCGCGGACCATCGAGAAAAAGTTTAGTTTGGCGCGGATTTTCTGGATCCCAGTCTGCGTTTTTTGCACGGTTGTTATTTTGGCTTTTCTTTTTTCTTGTTTGCACGCACGAATGGCTGTCTGGAAATTTTCTCCACCCATCCTACCGGCGAACGAACCAGATCTGAGAATCAGCAAAATCCGATTTTCACAATAGTTCTATATGTCCTTTGAGATAAGATTCATTTCTTAAACCCGAAGCTCTCGTTCTTACAGAGGGATAATTTTCCTCGAGTGATTCGGGCGGCGTTTCATCCCTCGCCCGCAACCAGAACCATTTAACCCACGGCGTCGCGGCGTTGCGTCGGCGTGAATATCCACACGGCGGTAATTAATCGCTGGAAATCCTCCAGCACGAGGTCCAGGATGATACTAAAATACTAATTCGGTTGGTAAAGTCTTGCGCTAACACGTAGGCTACGTACCTAACCGTGGTGGAAGGATGCAATTAAGCGTCGATCGGATGAAAAGGTAATCGATCTACCCCGATAAGGTGTAGTATGCCCAGGTCGAAATACCGGGCACAATTCCGTACTAAATCCAGCTAATTGGCTCGGCGAACGGTATCGGTAGGCAACAACCGTTAATCCACAATCCACGCACTCTCGTAGCTTGTCGACGACGATTCTACCCCCTGACAAATGGGGATTCGTTACCCGCAGTCTATTCCCTCTCTATGGAGATTTTATCTCGATGTTTATTGTACCGAGTTTACCGAAAAGTTTTCCGGAGGTTTCTAATCGCGGGAACTAGCATTCGCGTCGTCTCAGATCTCGTGCGAGTCTAGGGGCTCTCCTTTCATTCACTCACATCGGTACCCCGTGCCTATGTGCACCAGCTGCAGGGGTCCTCTCGAAGAAGCCCTTTGTACCGGGCTTCCACCCCAGCATATATCAAGATTTCTAACAACTTTTACTCCGAACCTTTTTCCACGGGGGACCAGCTCGTAACTAGATTCTCTCTGTAATCATGTTGTGAAAATAAAAGAGAACCCTTGATTGGTTTCCTCGCGAAGTAGGTACCCATCCGCCGGCGACTTTCGACCTCCTTTTTCCTCCCTCTTCTTCATCGTCTTCGTCTTCTTCTTCTCCATCTTCTTCTTCTTCTTCTTCTGCTTCTTTTTCTTCTTCTTCTTTTTCTTCCTTTTCATCTTCTTGTTATTTTTACTTGCAATTTCTCGTCAACGCTCGCGGTCAGAGAGAAGATAAGGGAGCTCATCTTTTCTTTCTTTTTCATTTCCCTCCGTATACAGGGTGATTCGTTTTAATTGACTCTAAGATTTACTCCGGAGATAACGGTAACGCCGGGAAGATTCTCGGAGCAAAGTTGCGGCTCCTCGATAAAGGGGACATTCGACGATTTATATACGAACAGAAATCTTTGATGCGTATACCTCATATCCTTGATTCGGTCATATTCGAATTTCAATGCTCCCATGGGCCGGAACGTCTCCAAATATATACAAATAAAAATTTAGTCAAAACCCGAGATTCCTATCTCAATTCTAACTACTGCCCCAAAGCCTTTGAACTTTCCCATTTAAATAACCCACGACTTTTACTACCCCGGGGTTATTTTTTACTTCCTATCGCGTTATCGCTTCGAATCATCTGAAACCCCGCACACCTCTTACCTGTAGTAGTATAGGTGTCCGTGAAAAATTTACAGATTTTTTTTTGGGGCGCTGTAGCTTCGAAAATTATATCTTTGAAAATCTGTACGAATTTTCATGAAACGCCTACTACTACGGGTAAGGGGTGTACCGAGTTTGAGATTTGTCGGAACTATACCGGAATAGGAAGAAAAAAATTAACCGCGAAATGTCGCAAATCGTGTTTCATTCGAATAGGAAAATTCAAAGACTTTGTAGCGGTACTTAGAATTTTTTTATATATATTTGAAGACGTTCCGGTCCATGGGAGCATCGAAATTCGAGAATGATCAAATTAAGGACCACCCTGATGTAAATAGGTATATTATTTCGTTTCCTCGACGAGTACTTGACCCAATTACAAAGAAAAAAGTAACGAGATTGAGCTCCTGGCTATCGCTGTTATTTCAGGAGCTAATCACCAGCTATAGGAGAATCAGGAGTGTTCACCCTCTACGTTATTCTATTCCAACGCATATCCAAAACCGACTCCTTTTGTCCATTGTAATTTATCTTCCATTTTGACGAAACCCTGGGGCTCGGTGCGATCCAGGATCCCAAATCCAGACTCCAGACTCGAGACTCGAGACTCGAGACTCGGGACTCGAGACTCTGTATCTCCGGGGAGTTGATCTTGAGCGGCACTCCACTCCGGACAGGAATTGTTAAATGGAAGTGAAACAATGAAAAGCAAAGCCTCCCTCAAATTACCCGCCCCCGTAGTTCGGTCTTTGACGTGAAATAAGAACAAAGGCTCAGTTTCGCACAATCTACGGTTCTCTATTGAGTTTAGAGCCATAGATTCGGCTCGGGCGAGTGAAAAAATCGCCTCGCTTGTTGGTGGGAAAATTTATCGGAAATCTACCGCCTCTTTCTCTTCCTCCTATTCTTCGGGGGTAAGGGGGGTATTATTTTTCATCAGGCTTCCTACCCCGACAACAATGGCGTTCTCTCCGTCCAAAGAGGGACAAAAAAAGTAGCATTTTCACTGAAATTCCAGTCTCCGAGCCGAGTCAGGAAAATTAGAGAACGGAGGGGAATTAAAAAGGACAAGATCTCTTGTCTCGCGTCTGTCCGTAATGCTTTGGCGGTCGTTTAATTTACTTTGTTTCCTTTTTTCCACGGTTCACCGGTGCAGCTCAGTGAAGCCAGCTAGGCCTATGAAAAAGAAACGGGTGTAATTAAAAGGAAATTAAAACTGTCCCCAGCTCGCGTTCCACATAGTCGTAAACCGTTAAAGAGTCATAAAACAAAGTCAAGTTAAGCTCCGATGTTAGAGGTCGGAAGTCGGAGGTCGGAGGTCGGAGGTCGGAGTCTCGAGGTTTGAACCTCGTAGTAATAAATCTACGAAAGGGGGTAAGGTGAGCTAATTTTCCGCGAGAATTTCACCGAACAAAGCTAGCGAAGTGGCCAAAGATGGTTTTATCAACATTTTCCAAGACCCCCGTCCCACTCTAACGAGTCTCGCGAAACAAGCGGAGCAATAAAGAACTCGCTAATTTGAGGGAAAAAAAAAAAAACGGAAAAATCAAAAATCGAGAAGAAGCAAAGAAACAAAGACGCATACATATATAGCCGCAATATTTTCCTCGTTATACTTCGACTCTGCCTATCATACCATTCGCAAACCCATTTATATCATTCTCGCCGCTCGAGATTCCAAAGTGCTCTTAGCCCCTCCGAAATCCATTAACTTCCTCCTGAAGGACGCGGGCGAAGAAGACAGGTGGCAGGGAAGCACAGGAACGGCGCAACGCGCAGAGCGCAGCATCCCTCGTCCGTGGACCATTGCAAACAGAAACTTATCTGTTATTTCAGCGTCAGAAGGGTTCGTCCATCATTAGCATTGCTTATGTACAGCGGTCGGCTGTACGTTGTCTGAGAATAGGACAAGCGTCTTGTGAAACCACGGCCCTGAGTCTGCGTTTCAGTTTCTCAAGTCTCCCGGCTGCGGAATATCTTGGCAGGAATTATGGGTCAGAGAAGATAGAATTTAAAGGATTCGGATAACTAATTCCATTGGGTTTCCTTCGGGAGATTCCCCCCCGGCATTAGTTTCCGTGAGAGCTTAATACTCTCACTTAAATGGGTGTATGTGTATCGCGAACCCGGATAGACTTTGGGTTGTAACGCGCGAGTTCGAACGGACTCCGGTCAGCCCAACTCAAACTCGGATATGCGAACTTTCCTCGTTTGCCTGTTTGTTCGTGGTTTTCGCAAACACCGCAAACACCGATAATAACGGAGATAATATGTCCATACGTGCGTGCAACAGACAGCGTTGCGGCTATCGTCTTTGTTCAACCTTTCACCGACTCGGAATACCTACTCTGTAACGCGGACGCGAAACGTCGTTCCGAAAACTGATTCGACTCGGAGAAATTTCGAGAATGATCTTTCGATTGGCCTCGACGTAAATTACCCCGTCTCGTAATTAGGGGGATGGCCCGGGGCCCGTGTGTATATATATATATATATATATACAACGTATACGTGAGGGGCTTGTACCAGAGTGGGTATGGGAATTAGTCAAATTTGTAGAGCTTCAGGAAACTGTACAAATTTGAAGTTGGTGGATGTTTAATTTGGTAAATAAAGCTTAAATGCAAATGTCGGTGGAACGGATGAAGTACTTAACGAGATAGAGCAAGGAATACGAGGACTACGGGGTTGGCTCGAGTGGAAGACGCCGTAGAATTGAAAGGAGAGAAGCAAAGAGACTAGGGGAGCGAGAGAAGAGACGTTTAAAACGTAAACTTAAGTGGAAATTTTGCGAAGAGTAGAAAACCGCCACGCCGTGCCGCGCCAGGACCGAGTCCAGAGCAGAGCTGTTGCTAAGATAAAACTGAAAGTATTTCGCTTGGAAAATAATTCCAACTTCCGCGTTACCGCTGCCTTTGTTGTCTCTTCGTCCCACGCCCAACTTTTCCATTGAATTTTTTTACCTTATTTTACTTTCCATTTTTTTTCTTACCTCGGCTGTATAATATCTTCTCATATTTGCATCGAGTCAGCTTTCAGGATACGCGGTAAAAGATGAACGAGGTACACCACACACGGAGATCGTTTGAGCATACGATTGATTCGGAGAATGCTAAAAACTTGGCGTTTAGGTATTTTAATCAATTTTATTCGCGACATTAAAGCGCGAAGATTCCACCCCATTCCCTACCGTCCAAGGAGCGGTAAGAACTTTGCTTGATATTTATTCACCCTTCGAATCGTAAAGTTTTGTCAAATCCACCGGGAGGTGCAGGTTATTCGACGGATTTGTTAAGCACTCGCGAATTAAGACTCGGTGAAAATTCACAGGCAGTAAAACACCGTCGATCAACGCCTCTACGGGTATTTCCGATCGTGATCATCGATCCAGTCTTTATCAAGCAAATTCTGATTAAGTAAGAAATTCGGCAGTTATAGTAGCCACGCGCTACCCTCCCTGTTCGTCCCCGAGGTGCAGGGAGATATTCAAGGCACGCACGTTCATGTGCAGCCGCTTCGCTTTGGGTCGCGTCGCGACGCCCTCGTGAATCCTGGGGGACTTTAAAGTGGGCGTATTTGTAGTTCTGACAAAGCATCGGGCGCCTCTTAAAATACCGCATTTGCGGTAAATCGCGTGCCCTAGGCATCGCCGGATCGACGCTAGGAGGTAGGTAACGGCTTAGAGCTATAGGGCTGCAGGCGCTCGTCGTCGCGAATGGTTCGCTATAAACGTGGTCCACATACGAAATACGTGATTCCAACTGAACCGACGAGCGGGTATACCGCGAGCAGGATCCTTTCGTTGGTAGTCACTATTTCTCGAGTCCACAGGCCGCGACATACTTACCGCCAAGGAGAAAGGTTCGATTTTGGGGTTCGTAGCCCTTTCCAATTTCAATTTTTCCCCAATAATTTATCCACCTCTTTCGTGAGGACCGTGGCAAAAATCCTTGAGACAATATTCGAAAAATTTCGAATGAGAAGAATCAAAGTTCTCGCCTGCATTCGAATTGATAGTAGGGTATAGATCTCGCGAAATTTGAACGCTCGGGAGAATCGCGTATGATCGAAATATCACGACGCTCCACGTCGCTCAGGGTCTCGAAATTTATTCCGCTGAGGTATATGAGGTAGGAGGGTAGACCCGATGCATACATATGTGTGAGAATTACGTGGATGTATCTTACGTACGGGAATCGGCATATACTTCGGTAACACCGCACCGACGCGCGACGTAACATTTGCATACATAGCCCAGGGTGATATTCCTCAGGTTGTATCGGTGGTCGTGGCATTGTTTCATTCACCGCATATGTATACATCTTCGAGGAAAATCCTTGTTATACACGGTACGCTTATCCCCGTACCGATATTTTCCGCGCTATGACATGTAAGTTGCGAAGGAAGTTTTGAGGAACAATAAGGAACGACGGTTCCATTAATTATCTACCGGAAATTCATTCGAGGGAGACAATTTTCTGTTATAATAATTACATCCAGGAGCCAAGTTTGTCTCTGCATCGCGAATAGTTCATCTTTTCTATTTTATACTCGCCGAGGGGCAAATGGATAGAAAGGATCTGGTTTACCCCGGAGGAACGCTAGGTGGAAGACACTCGACTCTAATTTGCGTTGAAACAAAACGAAGATAACTGGCAACGAGAACTAAAACGACCAGAAAGTAGATGGGAGATGCAAAGGCGAGGGACAAAGTTGTGGAACTAGTCTAAGAGAAACAATGAAACACTCCGGCTGCAAATGCTATTTGGTCTTTAATTCGCGGAGAACTTCTTCCGCTATAATCCATCGTCTTCCGGAACTGCTTCTCGCATATATTCCGATCGATCGGAGAGTCGAATGGCGAAAGTAGAACGCCGGAGGAGATCATATTTTCAAGAAACGTTCGGGCAGCTCCTTTGTCCGGTGCAGGTAACGAGCACCGGGTATATAGGTACGGGCATGGGCATGGGCATGGGCACGGACGATACTCGAGACGGAGGAGAAAATCGGACATCAGGATCGGAGTCGGAGATGGGCTCGATGGGAAGTAGCTAGGGGCAACGAGGAGACGAGGAGACGAGGAGACGGGGAAACGGGGAAACGGGAGCAGAGAGTAGAGCCGTTTAACGAGCAGTCGGCGAAACTCTAATGGGACGTGGGGATGGACGGCGTCGTTTTGCCCCGAACGCTGTTTCCCAGAGATACCAAATGAAAAGAACATTATCGGCCTCTTAATTCGCGCCAGGCACCCTTAGAGGTAGGAACGAGGCCGAGGAGGTCGTCGTCAGCTTTCTTAAACTTCTTCTCGATCGTCCCGGTTCCGGGGAGGGCAATAATCGTCGTGTAAATTAAAACCCGGCTCGATATTCTCGAGATCAGTTTTTTGACGAGACGCGACGAGAGGGATTCAGCCACCGGTGTAAAAGGAATACCGGTGAACGAGATCCTCCGGCTGTGTCTCGCATCCGTTTTACCAATTAACACTGATCTAATATTCATTTCAAGCCTACTCTCGTATAATTCATGATTACAGGTAGGGGTGAGCCTCGCAAACGCTATGGCACGGCTCACATCGTAATGCGATTACTCAACCATGAAAGTCTTGTTTGCTTAGGCCTCGCCCTGGGCTCACTCCTGCTGAGCAATGCTTTTAATTTAGCCGTGTCCTGAATATTTCACAAACAAATAAGCTCGAGGATCTGT
Organism: Tenthredo amoena; assembly: GCA_963966615.1. Classification (NCBI taxonomy): domain Eukaryota; kingdom Metazoa; phylum Arthropoda; class Insecta; order Hymenoptera; family Tenthredinidae; genus Tenthredo; species Tenthredo amoena. The sequence goes on from OZ016486.1 coordinate 12,236,866, forward strand.
ACACACCTGGATATATACGGGGGCGATATTTACCTCAGCCTGTGCAGCTCGAGTGATCCTTGATATCTTCGGGTTCCGCGGTCCACCCAATAAAACGATAACGAGCGATGTGACGTAGTTATGCAAAATTATACAATTCTGCATGGAGGAGGAGAAAAAAAAAGGTTCTTTTTTTTTTCACGTGGATGGGAAAACCAAGGGTATAATTTAGTATTGTAATCATAGGGTAGTTAGTTGAAGATTGTCGTCTCGTCATGCCTTGGTTAACATCATTTCGTATCTTGTTTCCAACTGCAGTTCGGCGCATTTGCTGCAGAGCGGTAGAATTTTTAAGTCGACTAGTACGCGATAGCGGTGCAGTCTTGAAGGAACGGAACTCTGAAACTACCCCATGCTAATTAATGCCTGGAATAAGAGCCCGCAATTACCATGGTCTCATTTAATTTTGGCCCAAGTTAAGTTTAGTTAAGGGAAATGGGTCATCGCGGTATTACCCATTAGCATAGGAACGTGTACCCGTGCTATAGTATTCGTCCGACGTATAGGTATACGGCGAGAAAAAAGCAAACACATCTTTTCCAGCGCACGTTCGGTATTTACCTATTCGCGGTTTTATTTCGCGCTCGAAATTATTCTGGAATAAGGGGAGAAAATAAGAATTACAATTGTAACTTTTCAACGGTCGGCGACGGAATAGGAAAATAATGAGAGACGATTCGATATTCTTTCAGGCTTTAATACCTCAGCGAGGATTAATGGTTCCTTCTTCGGCAAAAATTGCAATCGTAGATTAAACTCTGTTCTCGCGAGATTAAAGTGGTTTGTTATTAAGGAATGCACGAGGGAATACCGGGAGTAAGCCGAGGGAAGAAAAGAATGAGGACACGGACCAGGTAGCCGTATTCGCGCAGGTACTTCTAATTCCGCACAGCCTTTGTTCTTTCATCAACTTCGCATATATCTCAGCTACACCTCGCCGGTGAAGTTTTTTTCTCCAGTTTCGAATTTCTCGCCCTCGGTAACTCGTCAGGTCTTATTGCACCGGACACCGAACACCGAACACCAGATACAGAAGGCGAGACGTTTTCTCATAGCAAAAACCAACTGCGGACTGGTGAGTGTTTCGGACGGATTAGGGTGTTCCGGACGTCAGCGATGAAAAACGAGCTGGGGTAGTTGCCGATGACATTTTATGACGGATCCTTTGCATGCGACTCGAATCCTCGAGTTGAGAGAAAAAGGGGTAAAAGGAGAACGAAAAAAACTGCAAGTCCTTGCGCAGTCCGTGGCCAACGGGACCAACATGTCGTTCCCAAGAGCCTTGCGAATACGAAAAACGGTTCAATCTTCGTCGTGACTTGCTTATTTATTTTTATTTTTCTCCTCGCTTTTTATCCCCTTTCTTTCTTCCCCGGCTCTTGCTTCGCTTGACTTTCTCTTCCACGACCGTTCGGGCGATCCATCTATCAACTAAGGTAAAGTGATATATTTTGGGAACGGGGTTGAATCGGGCAATTTATTCAACCTTTCATTAATTTCATTTATTTTCAGACGCACGGGGGTGGGAAAGATGCAAAATGATCTTGACCGCGGGAATTGGTTCGAGCTTGATAAAAGACCGACCCGGTGAAATTGATCCCGGGCTCAAACCACTTGCCGGAAGTTTAAATCCAACTAGAAGTAGAGACGGGTTTCCATAAACTTCCAATTTGAAATGTAAATATTTTAATTTCATCCTCTGTGATAAGCCAGCTAACCAAACTCCCCGGTGAACTACCCGCGAGTGCAAACTCCGCGATCTTCTCACCGCTGCGGGACACGAATTGAAAAAAGTTATGAAAAATCTCGGAGGAGGTAACGCCATCGTTGTCTCATGAACGCTCCTAGCCCCGCGGAATCCTCGTTATTACCGAAATCCCCGTTCCACATCTCCTCACCGTCACCGAAATTATAAATTTCGCAGCAGTTACGAAGACACAATGCAGACGTGTACTATACGACACGTAACAAAGCCTCGCGGACTTTCATTTTGGCGGTAGATTAGACGGCGGGAAAAATCCGGGCGGGTTTCCGGTCCCTGGCATTCGTCCAAAAGTTGGAAACAAGTTCTGTTTCCTTTACAAGGTTAAATCGTTGTTTTCCGCCGCAGCAGTAAAAGGGACCGCTCCGCTTCATGTCTCGGTACGTTCCTGTTCTTCTCTCCGCTGCGATAAGCAACTCGGGTTTCCCTCGATATTTCACATTTCCACCGTGCAACTCCTCGTGTTCTGAATAGACGTCTTACATGCTCCGAGCACGGTATATATGTATATCGGTAAAACCTGAGATAGAATCTCGCGCTCTATACCGTAGCGGGCGATTCTCCCGAAGTAAACTTTCCCCCTAAGCCAAGTCGTCATCCCAGTTCTCATTGTGCTATCGGCATCCAGCTGGGGTTGGGAAATTAAACTTTTGCCGAGACAATGCTCCCTCTTCCCCACCCTCCTCCACCCTCGGCACACGCACGCTCAAAGGGCGAGCGGAACAATGCCTCGCGAATATCTAGGTGGAACCTCACATTAATACCACTGTCTGTTCTCATATTTCTGCATTCTCTCTCTCCCCCTTTATGTCCTCCCTCAACACACATATACCTATAGACTTTGGACGCACGCCATAACGTACCCGTAGCTATATACGGTACTCGGTTTCTGGCTCGCCTTCCGCATCTCTCCGCCCCTAGTTCCGGAAAATCCTGGCCAAGTAGCATAAAAGAGGAAACAATGAGACGCTGTCAAAGCTTGTCTCGCCGATGAGATAATTTACCCTGAAATAGGTTTCTCCCTGTGCATATTTACCACCCGCTTTGTTTCCACGGATGCGTACACGTTAGGTAGTGGCTCTGGTCGCGTTTCAACCCTTAGAAATGAACCGAACTAATTGACACTCGGAAAAAGAGACGGGGATAAGGGACGAGTCCTTTACATCACCGATAAATAATGCATGCGATAAATAAGGACCCCGGGGCTAAAACGAAGACGGAAACACACCGTGAATAAAACACGAGTAAAACTATAGCGGTCGTCGGGCAGAGCCAGACGCCAACCAACCCTGAAGTACCAGTAGACCGACAAACCGACCGACCGACAAACTACCCCCTTCGCAACCACTTCGTGGATATTGGAATAAACATTGGACCGAGCAAATGGTGGTTTTCGACGATGAGCTGGCCGATTTTACCGGAGCATGAAAACAACCCCCTCGCTCACACCCTGCCGCGGTTCCCGCGAGTCGTGCAACATTTGCAATTTCAACCTTTTGCGAGGGTCTCTCTCGACGCCCACTCCCGTCATTCTTACTCAACGTTTGATTGAACTTTTTATTCCGATTATTTTCATCGCTCGACTCCGGGGCATCTTCGTTACAGAAGTTGAAAAGTTTCTTCCGCAGCTGCGTCTAGCTCATTATAGACATACTTCGGTTGAAAATTTCCACCGGATTCGAACGTAACTTTTGAATAACGGTATCGTATCCCGAGCCGCTAGTCGGGATTCTATAGACGTCGTTGAATCTGCATAATTTTTTCCTGAATATATCCCATAAACAGGGATAAGAAAAAGCTCTTAGATCCCGAAGCGTAACCGTCTGGAAGACAGATTCGCGTAATACGAGATCGCAGATTCCCTCGTAACTATTTTCGTTATACCGACCACCGTAGTAGGTATATACGTATATCTATGTATGTGAACTGGGATATAGACGCTTTAACGTGTGCTCTCCAAGTTCTGACAACCACGTTCCTCGTCGTGTGTGTTTTGTCGACGACAGATCGCGTCGCTTCGTTACACGACGATTCAACGACCGCGTCCTTCTGGACCTGGCCGTGGCCCTGGGGCTGGGGTCGGGGGTTGGGCGTCGGGGGTTTCGCGCGATCGTTGGTGTAATGCCTCGAACCGTCGCGATGTCACGTAGAACAGTTTGTCTATCTCGTAGGCGGACAGGACCCGACCCGGGATATATTTTGGGACTAGCGCAAGATCCGCGGCACCCGAGGAACGTGAAAATATCTCGCATGGATTTATCAAGGGAATCCAGCAGCCACGTAGGTATACCTACGTATACTGGCGAGTCCCTCGGGTGTCAGGGATTCAAAAATAAGGATGTATGGGAAGAAGATGTAGATTCGGCGATGAATTAGTCCCCGAGATTCGGAAAAAGGGGAATACAAAAAGCGTGAAAAACGAGCTTTTAATCTTTTCGGAAAGGCAGCAACGTTTGAAAGGCTTTTTTTCTCGCCAGGGGCTACGGGGCGGCCTTTGCCGGAGTTTATACAACGTGAAAAATCCGGTTTGGCGTAGAACGAACACGCGATTATATTACCAGTGCGTGAAATCGTGTAACACGATTTGTATGGCTGAGAGCCTCCGTCCCAAAGCTTCCGGACACCCCGGAGGTCCCCCTGAATACGAGTCGACGGGGATGGACCAGATTTAGTCGAGCCGGACTCGGCGAGCTTAACGAGACCAGAACCACCGAGGCTTTATTACATCCCCGCACCGTCGATTATCATTTCGGTGATACACGATACGCCGAAGCCTACGGAATCTATAATCTCGCCCCGCGTCACTACAATCCGCACACCCTGATCGAACGGAGACGAGGAAGTCGCGGATCAGCGACTAACCGTTCTATCGATTAGCGTGAAATTTTGTCGACGCGAAACGTCATAGCGTATGTACGTCGTAGCAGAACGCGAGAGCCGAATGGAAATTGGACTCGCCTAGCGCTAAAACAATCCTGCGAGCGAACGCGCGTTGACGAGAGGAGAGGAATGAGGGGACGGAGTAAAACGTGGGCGAACGAAATGCCTCGGTGGAATTTCAATAGGTGGCAAGTTAATTCGAACGTGTAAGGGGTTCCCTTATATCTGCTTAATTAGGTTGGCCGCCCGGGTGCCGCCCTTGTCAGGATGTTTCCCGAACGGGATAGGAATTGCGGCTTTGGCTGGCGTGGATGTATTATCTACGATATGTTGTGGTTGTTTCAATTTGGCCGGAAAACCCCTTAACTCGACCGAAAACCCCCGCGAAGCCTCAGTACCGGCGATTAATCGCTCCGGACGCTTTTCAAAACCGACTAAATTCAGATCTGCGGATACCTCGTAGGTACGCCGTTTCCCCGATTCGCGAACCCATACCCTTCGTGTCGTACACTTCAAACTTCAAACGACGTGCAGTCCTTCAAATCAGCTTCCGATAACTCGATTAACGGAACTTAGGTTTGAAATTCGACCGGCTTTATTATCGCGACATGGTTTCCGCGACAGGTTTCACTGCCGGCAGTTAATTTCGAGTCTAGTTGTTGAATTTGTCACTGGCAGTTGCCCTCTGCCCGTGACACAACTCTCGAAGCAATAAAACGCCGCGAGTCTGTAGAATTCTTTCCTCCGATGATCCGCAACGCGGAAACTCCGCGCTACTATCTTCCCGCGGTCGAATTTCGCCCCTTATTTTCATGTGCGAGTCAGCAATCTCCAAATTCGAAATATTTAGCGTTCTGAACTTCGAAAATTCGGGACTTCCGTCACGAGTGAAACGCGCTGGAGACGCAACGTGCGGACGTCCCTTGACCTGGCCAAGTTGAACCCTCAACCCCGTCTCGTTGCAACTCTAGACGCATAAATTAGAAAAGTACGAAAGTATGGCGAAAGGAATCGGCCGCCTCCAGCCTCCGCTTCCATTCGACTCGGCTGGCTGGAGCCCAGGACCACGGTGTCTCTGTCCCAGTCGGCTGGTCTCCGGTGCAGAGGCTGATGCACACTTTGGAACATTCATTAGATGGAAGCGTGGGCAGCATCGTATCGTAACGAAGTACTCTGGCTCCATGAAAGAGGAAAGTTGTCCAGCTATTAATGAGCTTTCCGCCTTGAAAGTAGGCACCGTCGCGGCATGGTATCGCGTATTTTCTCAGACCCCAACCGCGGACCTTTGAAGAGCCGGTCTTACAATCTCGGTCTTGACGTTCCTGCGGGTATACCGCGACGTCTCCTTTTTTTTCCGCGAAACGGTTCTGCCAATTAGATCCCGGTACTCGTACAGTCAAAAGCCAAAAGCGACGTTTCAATTAGCCGCTTGATATCGCGTATCAAAAACGTCGAGGAATTATAAAACGTTCCGAGTAAACACTGGCGCAAATTTAATACGAGCTTCGATATTTATCTGACGCAGGTATACAGATAACATCGCCTGCACCCCCAAGTGTCGACAACGCGATATTGTTTGCAGATTTGATCATGCGGTGCGGTAGCGACGTAGAGTAGGCTTAATTACTGAATTATGTGACAAGGGGTGTCGAGGTCGGCTAGACCAGATAGCGGTGAGCGTAGATAGCGGAGGACATAACCAATATTTAACGGTAATTAGTGTCAAATTGAATTTATCTCATGTTCTCGATACACCGAACCTTTCTCGAACCGGAGCTATACCGGTACATAATCTATAGCCCGCGTCAATTTCGGGCCAAATAAATGTCCGAGGATTTCCGTCGAGCTATAATACACCTCGTCAAAGCAACGGTGTACCGGTGCTCTTTTCATGGCTAATTAATCGACGTCTGGAAAATCTATACGACAATTAGTCTCTCTCTCTCTGTCTCTCTCTATCTCTCTCTCTTTCTCTCTCTCTCTCTCTCTCTCTCTCTCTCGGTGCAGGGATGTATAAATAACGAGGTCTCAGCGACGCCTCAATGACGCAACGTTCTGGCCCGTCAATTCGCGTTCCGTTAACTCCGATCTCCGAGGGCGTTGGACACGGTACGTGCTACCCTCTACCACGCAATTGCCTTCTACAGGGTAAAAAAGATCAATTTATCGACTCGAGTGATTAACGGGGTATATTACACCGCGTGGAAAGGGGAGAATTTTTCCGTACCATCGTTGCGGTGTATCTAGAAACGAATTTTTCAATAATCCAACGTCTCATCGAGGACTTTGTTCGCGATCTCTAATTATCCGCGTGATGAAAAACCGTGTTTTCGATACTTCCAAGTGTTTCGCCGTCGTTTTCGTACCTTCTAATTTTCTTATACAACAGTGAACGGTAAGGTAACGGGAGATAACTACCGCGTGAGTCAAGGGAGGGCTGCTAATCAAGAGAAACGATGGTTGATTACTAAATGGACGGCGGGCTAATTCCGAGGGGTAAAGGAGAGGCAGGGAGGCAGGGAGGCAGGGTGCCTCGACGGTGTATAAGGGACGGAAAAGGGCCGTTCGGGCCGAGAGGGTAAAGGCTGAGAGGACTTACTTTTGAGAGAAACGAGATCTGATAACAAGACTGATTATCAGGAAAATTCCCTCCAGCGATCCGCCACTTTTTACGTCGTTAACTGAAATCCCTAATTCAGGTGCGCCGCGCCGCACCGCGCCTCGGATCGTCTTTCCTATCTTACAACCGGCTCTACAGGCGGAAGACTTAAACTCAAAGTTACCCCTTCCTCTGAGGGAGGTTCGGAAGAATAATCCCGGATCATACCCACGCGGAGAGAAAGAGAAAGAGAAGGAGAAGGAGAAGGAGAAGGAGCTGAAAAATGGGGAAGCAGTCGCAAGATTAAAATTCTACGGTCCGTCGAATCGTTCGGGCGGTTTTTAAGACCGGCAATAATTTGTGAAAAAGTTTGTAGAAATTTGAACGTAGAGCATGCAGGGGTTTCACCGGAGTTTTGAGAGGTCTAGGTCTGCGAGAACCGAGGGTTACATGACGGGGGTGAAACGGTACGAAAGTTTCACCACTTTGCCTCGAACTAGTTGGCACAACTGACAGGGACGCGGACGCGAAAGCGTCGACGGATGGACGGGCCGACGTGAAACGGTCACCGCAATGTCACGCACCGGAACTCAGGATCGATGGTTCCACCGCGTCACCAAGCAGCCACCGAGCCAGGGAGGCAACCAGCGAACCGGGCGGCAGCCCTTCCGACGTGACTTGAATTAACGATCACAATTAACATTGCGTTCGTTCGTTTGTTCGTTCGTTCGTTCGTTCGTTCGTTCGTTCGTTCGTTACCCTAGGACAACCTACGGTTTTCCCTTCGTACCAGTTTGGCGAAATCCCCGTCCGCAGTCCTTCGGAGGTACCAGTTTGAAACCACCCTCGAATACCGCCCTCCGAGGCTTCCAGATGTTACGCAATGTTACAAATTTTAACACCGTTAAATATGGAACTCACGCCACGGGCTGTGAGATCCCCTCGACAAATTCAGCTCACACTACCGCCATAAATCAACACCATGGAACGAACCGGAAGTGTCTCGGAAAATACCATCCATCCAATTCCTACTCTAAACAATTATCCTCTCCTCACTGTCGCGCGGATATTCCCTTCCTCCTCCTTCTCCATTTCCATTTCCATTTCCTTTTCCTTTTCCTTTTCCTTTCTTCTTTCTTCTTTCGCCAAGCGACTCATGTATAATCGGTGAATGAGGAACCTGAAATCAGAAGACATTAAGAGAGTCGAAAATCGAAATGATTTCATTCTTCGGTCCCTGACGAAATCACAAGCGGAATAGTATATCCAACTTCTAATTAAAACAATGAATAATGAAACTCTTTGTTCCGAACTGAGTCCTGTCATTTACTGGTTTAATTACAAAGAGGACTGATAACTATTAATAGCGGAGGTTGGAAGGTCGCACAGGCTATGGGCCGTACGTAACGGTATTCGGTATACTAATTGGTAACTTCCCGAGTGAATCTCTAGTGAATTGGGATTTATTAACGCCTGAAAATTTTGGCAAAGGTTTCGGCACGACGCGGGTCGAATATAGTAAACGTGATTGCAAATAAACCGGTCGTTACAGTCTCCGTTGTTGTTTGTTTAAAACGACGAGTGATGAAGAACCATTCGTCGCACTTTGTCATTGACCGCTCTTTAATTGGGAGTCGAATTAACGAGTTCAAATATAAACGAGGGATTTCGAACCGGTACGGCTCGGAGAGCTATAACGACAACCTCAATGCAATATTCATACATCATTTCGAGCACACTGTATTAAATAATTGGTAAAATTGATGAGTTATAACCGTATAGTATATGAAGATAGGGAAAACGTTGTAGAATAGCCGGCGAATTTCAACGGGCAGGCATTCAATAACACTTTCCGAACAATCAACGCGGTCCATTTCGCATTTAGAAAATATTTCAAACCATTGTTATATCAAGGGAGCTCGGAGTTTCACTCAGATCGGAACAAGGTATAGGTCGTAAAAAGAATAAACTCGCTTTCCACTCGGCTTGAACTCCCTCAAAGTTTCGGTGAGCTAGCAAGCATTAAAGATGCATTTCCTCGCGAGGCGAGGTGCAGCACGAGAACAAAGCTCGTATGAATCGATTGAAATGTTTCAAAAGAGTCGAGCTTTTCAGATACTACTTCAAACATACGTAGGTATTGCTTTAGGAACAAGAATATTGCTGCGAGGCTAGAGACTCTTTGATGATTACTATTATTATCATTATTATTATTTCCCCCATGCGCCGTGCGATACCTGTATGAAAGTTTCATTCGCATACTTGTGCGCGGAAGCTCGCGCGGGTGAAGATATTTTCCGGTAAAATGGTTTTTAATCAACCGCTCAAAGCTGGTGCAGAATCGTGTCGTTCTCCACTGAACTGCGGTGGAAATTTCCCTGCATCCTTTGAACGCGGAATTCACGCGGTTCCACGACACCGATTAATATTCCTATTCATTGCATTGAATGGCCTGCAGTAGGACGCATATTGATGTACTACGTACCTACCGGGCAACCTCGAAGTGCGGTGCGATATACCTTCCTCCCCAGAATAGATGCAAATGGCATACCGAGATCTTGCTTGCATAGGACAACCCCACGCGTGCTGGCCGTAGCCCAGGGGTGAAAGCGGGGCTTCGTTGCCGTTGCGGTCGTGTAGTCCGCCGCGGTGCATACCGGGAAGTCACTTAGTATGCTAATTTAGTAATTTGTACTCCATTGTGCTCGTATGACATCCCATAGTTGATCAATATCTGACCGATAACAAGCGCCGCATCATTGATCGGCTCTCGCAAAGTCACAACCGACGAGAAGCGTGGAATATATTTATCTAAAACCCGGGGTGGAAATTTTCATATTATTTCATACTATTTCGGAGGACGGAATTACCCCCGGAATACATTTCTGCCGAAAAGAAGACGGGCTGGAGTTGCGAATCTTGGGAAGTCTCGAACGATAAAAATTCCGGGTTTCAATCTTAGCGATTTACAGTTTTCTGAAAGGGTATCTTCCCGGGAGTCTGCGTAGCCGATTTCTGTTGCGGAAAACGCGAGATCATTTGAAACGAGTTGAAAATTTGTACCGTTCGGAACTTTGAAAATTCGTAACTCGAGCCCGGCCCCTGGTGAAGATATTGTATACAATTTGCGAAAGCCTTGGTTACAGGTGTCAGCCTCGCTGACGAGGTATGATACGCCACGGTATCCTTCGCAGCTGGTTCATTAAGTGTAAATTATTATTTGCCATGTAACTGGGTGCAGATAGGATGAACGTGATGATATAAGGTTATTGCCTCTGTTTCACAATCAGTATTCTCGTCGCTTGGAATTTAATTTGCATAAAACAGGTGCCGGGAGTTTTAAGGGAGGCAAATATTGGAAACCCAATTCGTGACCTGAAAACATAAAAAGTGAATAGCGTATCGGTGTAATATCTTGAGCAGAACGGGTAATAAGAGCGTGAGAAAAATCGAGCGAGGGTAACAATGCGAGATTCGACTATATTCTATGGCACATGTAGTATTTCTGCGTAGATATTTCCATCCGTTGTGCTGAATATTCCGTGTCGAATAAAACCACGTCTGCAATCCTTATGGATAGATATTTCATTCAATTTATTCCTTATGCGCAATTTCATTTTATTCCTTCAACCCGTTCCCGACAAAAGCTGTAGATGCCCACCTGCATACGGGCGAAATAAAGAATGCAAAAGATTTCATCTCTTTCGTATTCCTCGACAAAATGAGTAAATAAATAAATCTAATAATCTATGTGTAGGTTCGACTGTCTCTCGTTGTCGTGTGAGCTTGACACTCTATTCAAACGTATAGGAATATGTCTCGATTTAGAGACGAGAGGAGAAAAAAAAAATTTTTGAAAACTCCAAACATCGTGATTTTTCCACTTCCGCGGAGTCCCATCATACTAAGGAAGATATACTGAAGTGTATTACGAGATTGCACGTGTATGGGGCCCCCATGCCAACACGTCGTAAACTGTAAAGGGAAAAGTCCGATTGTGAAAATCCGGAGAAGCTGAAGTTGATTTTCGGGCGACACAGGTGAATAGGAAATCTCATTATCCGCGAAATACAAGAAAGATCGAAGCCCTTCGAATCCTCATGACTCGCGTACGACTTGTATCACGTGAAACACCCCTTGTTATAAACCTCGTCCATATATGTAACCGAAGGCAGGGCTACAGGGCTGTATTTCATAGACGGCAATGGATCGATAGCAAAAATCAGAATTTTACGTTATGAAGGTAACACTCGAACTTTGTAGACATGAGGAGAGGTCTCAATCAATCTATTCGACTTGAGAGGATAGCCACTGTCCTCTTGTGATTATGGGTTGTCAATAAGTTGAAAAAGTAAATGAGCAACATTTTGCTCGCCCAGGAAGGAAGTTACGAAGAAACTCGATCGACTGTGACTCATATTTATTCTTAAGAAGCAACTGCGAATTCTACATACATCTATAACTGTGTCATTGATACTGTACGACCGTTTCCTAAATTAATAAATACCCAGGCAGACATGAATAATCAATTGCCTCATTATCTTTCATGTCCTCATCCCTCTATCTCTTCGTTTCGGGGACCAAAAGAGCCAGAGAAGAAAGAGCGTAGGACAACTGGTAAAGGTAAGAAATCAGAATGAATGGATTTTCAACTATAGGTAGAGAAGCATATAGGTTTGTTATTCTTCCTTCTATCGGTTCGAAATATATAGGAATCGATTCCCACCTGACCAATTCCCAGACGCCCAAATCTCAGTTCCCTAAATCTGAGTTACCCAAGTCTCAGTTCCCTAAATCTCATTTGCCCAAGCCTCAGTTCCTCAATCTGAAGACCGTCCCATCTGGCCGAAAGTGGGAGTAAGAATTGGTGAAAAATAATTCGACTGGGCAAGTGGGAATTTATCTGGACTGAGCGAGTGGGGGAATTGGCAAAAACAAGCTGGCTGGTCCTCTCGGGTGAGTTAGGAACCGGAGCGGTGCACCTTATTATACGCAACTCGCGGATCACCGCGGTGATCATCAACAAGTGCAGGAGGTGGCGGCGTCTGGTGACGATTGGACGAACTACTTTTGCCGCAAATCACGGGGCGGCATATTATGGATTTCCCGTAACGCGGAATCTTTCACTATTCACTGCTGTAAAATAGCAAACTGTTATTTATAGGGGCGATTAGAACACCGCGATAAAATGGCGAGAGTAACACAGAGTCCTATGTACTCCGCGTGCTGAAAATTGGCGACAAGTGGATTACGTTTGAATTAGTATTGTTGGCAAAAAAGACAAGCGGGGAATGACGAAGATAGATGTTAGAAGACTCGTAGAAGGTGTTGGATGTGCATCGTATTTTAAGAAATGTATATTATGTACGATGTAACTTGATATTTTAATGTTTTATTAACTTATTTTCACATACAATAGTATTATGCGTGAATGATCAAACATTGTATAAACAAAATTTACAAAATAAAGTATAAGTCTTTACGACTAAAAGCTACTAATAGATCACATAGCTTCATATTTTTTTTTTCTTGTTTTTTTTTTTTTAATTTACTCTTATTTTTATTTTTCTTTAAACGGAGTACTTTCCTTTACCCTCGTCTATATTTTAGTGTATCTCATCTCATTTTTACTTTTACGCTCTATATCTCTTATATATGTATAAATATTATGCCAAATATTAAATAAGATAGCTTTACTACTAATTCACCTAGTACAGGTAGTTCCATAGTACAGTAGTATATTTATTATACACTCATAGATTTAAAGTTCTATATGTAAATATAAAATTATCATCTTTTATTTCATTATACCACTGATAGTTGATATTATATAATATACATATATATAATATGTTATTTTTTTTTTCTTTTCTCTTTTACTTTTTGTTTCTTTTTTCATTCCTCTTCAATTTTATTTATGTCTTTACACTAGAGCGCGCTCGTTACAATAATAATAATTCTATAAAGCGATCGTGGAGAGTACGAGTACACCGGGCGCTATTTATTAATTAAATTCCATTCGAATTGTTACCGGTTACCAAAGCAGGTATTCCTTTAATCATATAATAATATAATATATCGTTTTATTATAATATATTCTATTTACGACAGCACCTCCCGAAAGTTGGGCCAAAATTACGATACAAATCGCATTTATTACTTTAATTTTTATTTCTTCATTAAATTTTCACTTCTTCTCTTACTTATTTGTTATTTATTTATTTATTTATTTTATTCTTTGCTTCATATCTTTCATTACAGTTTAATTTATTAAGTAAATTACTTTATCTCCATTACTCGCCTATAATCTCTAGAAATTTACTATTAAATCGCTCTCATCAATTCTCTCTCAATACAAACTGAAGTCTGATGACCGATAACAACACTGATACTTTCTCTGTCCAAAGAAACTAGCTTTTTATTTTATTTATTTATTTTTTTTTCAATCTTTTTCATTTTTTTTTTTCATTTTTATTTTTTTCCTTTTTTGTCAATTTAATAATAACATATACTCTGATTCTACCAAATGCATGCGCTTCTCCGTAAACGTCGAATACAAATTTTATTATTATTTTATATACAACTGCAGTCATTTTCGGCCGACTACCTCTTCTGAGTATATAATATACCTATATGTATATATGTATAATCTCTGCGCATATATTCAGTTTATATATATAGATATATATATATATATATATATATATGTATTCACGTATAAACACTACAGTTATACGTTCATAATATATATAGTTTTAGGTATATTATTATAGTATATGTATAGTACAGTCATTATAATAATAATTGTTATGTATAATTATATACAATAAATAACATTTACATTAATCACGAGAGTATATAATACAATATTATATATATATATATATATGTATGTATGTATGTATGTATGTACTTGAAAAAGATGTTTGATTTGTGTAGCTGTCACTGAGGTAAGTGTTACTGCTTCTTTTTATTTCATATACATATACCACGATACTTCAAACATATTTATTCATTTACGTTTTGTGTCTTGGTATTTTTTTTTTTTTCTTTTTCTTTTTTTTTGAGAGAGAGAATTATTATTTACTAATTCCTTATTACCCGCGACGTGAACTTCGTTTTTAAAATCAAATAATTCATAGTCAGACATACAATATAAATATGATTCAGGATATATTTTATCATACCTACGTAGGGTTTCAGGGAAGAATATAATAGAAAGTGAAGGAGTAGCCTTTTTCAAATACAATGAAAACGTTCTTGTTTTTTTTTTTTTCTTTTAACTGTTTTTTAAAAAAAGAAATTGAAAAGGAAAACAAAGAAAATATAGGAGCAAAAATACCGTGAATGTGTCCCGCCTCGAAAATGCATTGGGACGATTAAACGTGAGTTAAGGCTGTCCCAGGGTATCTTGTGAACATTGTTTAGAATATTTTTGCGAATAATACAAATGTTGGACCACTTTTTTCTTTTTCACAAGACATCATTCGTTAATTATATACTTAATTGATTAATCACTAAATAATCGTATGAATTCTTACAAACATTTGTCGCCCGTCGGGAACCAAATGATAAATATCTTGCTTGTATTATTATTTATTATTAATATTCTGTTAAAGTAGTGTTTCAAACTGTTCCGGTTTGATATGTCAACGCGTTATTATGTCACGTGTGTGCAGGCTGCAACTATTGTATAAACGTAAATCAACATTATACTCATTATGATAGTCTATCGATATTAAATTTATTTTATTTATTTCGAATTTCGCTTAATTTTTGATTCTCTAAGGCATTCACGAAGAAAATTTTATGCAATATTCTTGCTAAAATCAATGGTTGACGTAAACTATACGAGAAATTCGCTTCAGACGTTTCAAAATGTGCTTTCTTTTTCAATCTTTGTTCTTTTTACAATCATAAACACCCCTGTATACATTCTACTGATCACATCTATTAATAATAAGATCTTCGCGTTTTATATCCTCAATAAAATCTCGACACATTCGTGCTCACTCTCATAATAAACGAATTAAATCAATTGGTTCACCAGCAAATTGACCAGAAATCTAATATATATGTATAATCTTACGGAGAAGCTTACATTAGTTCGATATACATGGCTGTGAAGTGATCTCGTTAAATTAAGAAGACAGCAAACAAGAGTCTATGGCTACTAGTTTAATTAAATGTTAAAAACAAAAAGCTTATATCGTTGTTTACTTTCTTATTACAATACTGTGTTTCTTCTAAAATATATTGGTCGATAATTTAAACAGACACGAGCCAACTATCGAGCTCCTTGATGGTTTGCATTTAGTTCATAACAATTTTCCTGACACTGGAAGAAACCAGGCGGCTTCGAGGTCGTCGAATTAATTAATTATTTAATTTTTCTCAACCGGCGATAAAATAGATCAGATAATTGCCTCGCGTCATTTGATACCTAACAGCCCTAGCTTAAAAAATGTAATGTAACTTCTAAAACCATGTAACATTTTTATCGGTTCAAAAATCCGGCTAATTGGCGTTAGTGCTATAAGTAGAAATCTTCAAATAGCTCGTCTACGATCGACTGCCAAGGAATTTCTACGAGACTATTGTAAAATAAATGGTGCACATCTGTTCGAATTATCTAACTGGTTATAGATTAGTCAGAAGGCTACTCTTCTCATATTTGTATTTATATTAGGTTTATTTATGGCTTTTGATTTATATTAGGCTAACACAATTCTCAATATACTAACGCTAACGCACGGTACGATCGAACGCGACTCGTCTCGCTTGATACATTTATAACAATCTGTTATACATCCCATACTGTTCGAAAATATATTGAAACTGATTATTTTATAATAATGAAAATTACGAAACTGTTAATTCGTTGTTACGTAACATATTCTGTTCTATTGGTGCCTTTTGTAGTACCTATTCATATATAATATATGCAATCGTTTAATTTAATCATCATTATTAGGTACATACAATATGATATATAGATGCAGATGTTTTCCCACATCAAAAATAATACGAAATTACATACTTTGATACTTGCGTTTCATTTATTGTCTGCCAGTGTTGATATAAGCAAATATAGATTTTTAGATGAAAGGAAATGAAGAATTTGTTAGTCGATTAATTAAGTATCAGCGTTGATATGACAGGTTCGTTGAACGCAGCTAATGTGTTTTTTATCCACAAATTTCAAGACTTGATCTTTGGATTGCTAAAGGGAAAGAAACTGAAAGGAATTCTTTGTCCTACTCGTTCTGTGCTTCAATAACGAGTTTCGGGAATTAATTAACAAGTTCGGAAATCGTCGTGACGTTGAATTCTTCAAGATGAAAAATAATAATAATAATAATAATCCATATATCACTCAAATATACATATTTGAAAATGTTTAATTGGTCAGCTTGATGAATATGTTAATTCTAGATACTATACTTCCTTTACTCAAGCACGAACTGCAGCATTATAAGTAAATCAGAGTGAATTTACATGAGGCAGGGTTTCTATGTAAGAAAAAAGGAAACATTATGAACTGCTGTATTATGACTTGAAAGGTGCAGAACAATTGATACCAGCCAAAGTGTAATATCCCTTTGCATACTGCATTCGATATTGATTTTTGATACTATCGTCAGTGCCTAATGGTACACTTTTGGAAATTAGAAAAAAAATAAAAATAAAAATACAACGGTCAATTATAATAGATGTATTATATCACTACCATATTTCAGCAACATAGTATTATGTGTTTCATGTATAATAACTTAAGACTACTGCATTAGATGACAGTAATTAACTGATTTGCATAAAAATATTGTGTTTCATATAATGTTATTATGTATGTAATTGAATATAATAATAATGCTAAGATACGATTAAGTAAATACACTATATACTCAATTGAAACTAAGTAAAATGTACATATAATTACAAAGAATTTTTCAGGTTTTCTATTTGTTTTTCTTTTCTTTTCACAGGCATAATAATGTTATTATTCATAATATAAACTTAAGTTTCTACATATTACATATTATATATATATATACTATATTATATATATATATATATATATATATATATATAAGGTATATATATAGGTATACATATATATATATATATATATATATATATATATATGTATAAACAATGTACAAATTGAAGCGCAATCGAAGATAGCTAATTTATGGTAGTTAAAATAATATTAAAACTAACGAAGAAAATCATAAAAATAAAAGAAATAAAGAAAGAAAGAATAATTTTTCCAGAGACAAATATTTGCAGAAATCTAAATGATTCCGAGATACTAATATCACTGTGTTTTGACACTCATATTAATTATTTATAATATATATTTTCATGAGCATTCTTCCTATTATGCAATCAGAATTCTCTCTATATTAGGCAAGTATATATACAATTCTAATTATTCCTTGATGCTGCGTATTAATTACATTTATATAAATAATAATAATTACTATTATTATTAATATTATTATAGATACACTATGTACCACCCACTTTGTTTTTGGAAAGTAACATTATTATTATTGCCAACAGTCTCCATGCATCACCGGTTGTGTTGTTTTGCCTTAGCAATCTCTGTTGACTTTGTATCTTTAGTTTTCTGCAGTTTTTTAGTATCAGACTTGAGCGGCGCCGCCGCCTTTGATGTTGCACTTTGTCTGTTGCACTTCCTTGTCGTACTCTTTGCAGTTGACTGAGATTCGCTCATTCTATCCAACTCTGCCATTGCTTCCTGAATAGCATTTTCCAGTTGCATATTTAATTTACGACTTCTAGAAGAAAATAAAACCTCTAATTAGCCATCTTTTTACATTCACTCATTCCATTCTAACGGGAGAGGACAACTTTTAAATGTTTACATTAGTATTATCATCAATCCCAGTCAATTTTTACTTTAACCCTGGCAAATTATGTATGCAAGTAGGTATTGGCGATTGATAATTGTATTTGTAATCGCTATTGTAACTCTAAGGTACAAGTTATCGACTTGACGGTACTAGTACATCTTTTAGAAGCAGTAATTGGCTGTTGGTTTGCTAATAAATGCTATACATCTTTTTATATCAAGTATAGAACTTCATACGGTACCTAGGTAGTAATATGCCTTCATACATTCAACTATGTTACATTAATTGCATTATAGTAAATTAAATTGCGTATATTGTTTAATTTCACACGCTTCTTATCTGCAAGGTTTCTTTTTTGTCGAAACATACTTCTTCTGCGTGTGGTTTTCCTACCTGTAACGTCACACCGTCACCTGCCAGGTGTAACTAAATTGGATTTCCTGGTTTTGGAGCTATTTCTGCTCAATAAATTGGAGCAGAGTAACAAGAATAATTTTGAAGATGAATAAATCTTTGCCCTCGCGAATTGTTTCAAATAGTATGATAATTATTATTTTGTATAACGGGAACAAGGGACTGCACAAAAAGAAAGAACGATCAATGTCTTGGAGAAGCGCTAGTGATAAGGGTATAGCATTTATTACGACTGTTACTAATGAGGTGAAATTTGATATTTCTTCCCTAGCAGGTAGCGACTCACTTCCTAAACTTTTTTCTGGCACGGTGGTGTGCTTCGAGGCCATCGGAGAGAGATTTGAGGGAAGTAGCGTCAACCTGGGTGAGCGTTCCGCCGCCCCCGTACCAACGCACCCAAACGCGCAAGCTGCCCGGGGGTCCCAAGGACTCGACTTTTCCAGGCCAAGCTGGACTCCCCCGAGCTGCGCCCCACACTAGCTCACCGACCTCAAGTTTCCATGAATTTCCAGGTTCCCTCTGATCCTCGGTTACTAAGAGCCCAAAGAAGTAATATGTCATAATTGTCTGGCAACGAGGAATCGTGTGCCATCGTCACATTCTCCGGGCGAGAAACAAAATGAAAGAAAAACATTTTTGGTCCTTGTTCTTTTCCACCCTTTCCCAGAAACTAATTTATTTTCTATCCGTTAATTCCCACCTCCAATTTATATTTATATTATATATACTTAAGTCATCCCATCACCCGTATCTCAGATTAATTAACAGAGTATGGAATCTTTAAAATGACTGAATTTAACAATAAATAGAAAAAAAGGACGAATACTATGCAATTCTCAGCATTTCATTAACATTGCAACACATAGGGGCCTCTCCGACCAACCCCTACGGAATATTCATCCGCCACAATCGAATAGACAAAGTGAGTGCATGGGTTTTTAATGTTAGGTACTGGTGCTTGCTGCGTGATCGTTGCTGTTACAAAGGCATAGTCGCTAATAACTTTTGACGGTGATGCGAACACTTTGTACATGATTATAAAATGCTGTGATGAAATTGATTGAGTCATTGTACTATGCACGGAAGAATCTCATTGGTGGATAATTGTACAATAGCAAAGACATTGTTCCGAACGCGTAGCATTTTATATTCCGATACCAAAGTGTCTTAGTCCCCTGCCATCGTAACGCTTCGTTAATGCTGATGAGGAATTTCATTTCTTATGAGATCGTCTGGGGGTATGCACATGCGGGTCGAGGTGAGGCGTGTGGCATTATATATGTACAAAAAATGCGTGCCACACGATCTCTGGAATGAACAAATGAGATTTAAGCGGTCGCTGACCGCTGGCGACAATTTTATGGAGTGAATTATTATGTGGTATTAACAAACCTAACAGCCAATTAGTAAACACAATAAAATATCCTGATTTATTATTTACAACTGTGATTGTTATGCGAGTTGTTACTGTTGAACAAGCAACGATAAGTTGACAAAATAGACGATATTCAATAAAACCAACTTGAATACTGGATTACTTACCTGCGTGATTTCATGAATAATGGATTAGATGAACATGAGAAATGATAATTGCGGACGTATTAAGGTCAATAACATTATAGTGCTGAAGCATTCAGATATTGCTTTATATTTAAATAAAATCAACACATAAATGCGGTACACAAATCAACCACACGTAAGACCTCGAGTATCTGAATATTTTAGCACATGTGCAGGTAATGCGTGACAATATTTTACTCAATAACAGCCGCTGATGATGTTGCGTGTGAATAATAATATGGGCCATTACCAAAGCAATTATCTTAGAAATGTATGAGGATGAACCATGCTAATGAAGCCATCACCGTAGCCCTCTCTCACTCGTCTCTCCCAAACAGCATCCTTCCATCAATCATTTTCCATCCTCCTTACCCTCAGACACACACTATAATTTTTCACAACACATGATATTCGGTCTTGCAACTTGATTTTTCAAACAATTCAGAAAACCTATAACACACTGCAAATAATGCTTATTACCATGCAACAACAGCCGTATATCTAAGGTGAGATTTATTCACAAGTTATAGAGTTGTATAGTATAGGTGTCTAGAAATACAGTACAATACTGACCATCCTGGTCTTCATGCAGAGTGGAGTGCATGGAGTGGACAGAGTCCAGCTTTCGTTTGATCCCACGGCCGAGGGCATGCTCCGCGCCCTCGCACCTTGCCGAGCTCACCACCCCTTCGGCCTGCTTCAACGTCTCTGACGCATAGATCTGTCAAACACAACTCAATCAACTCAGGCACAAACCTACCGCATGCTACTATCAATTGATCAAAAAACCTTAGTTACTAATTGTTTGTGTATCATCAGATTCCGGATATACCCTCCATCCGCAATCTTGTAACCATTTTAAATCAAGAACCTGGTTTACTTTCCAAATCTCTTTTACCAAGTAGTCACAAAGTAGTCAGTTAATTTTACTTTACATGCAGCGAAAGTGTTACCAATTTTCCCTCAAGTTCGTAATTGATATCATAATACCTACAAATTATTTTCAAGCCTTTTTACATGCTCCATAGTTCCTTTGTACTTCGGTTTTGAATATTTTTTGGTATTACATTCAATGTGATGGTTGAGCAAAACTCATTCTTTTGAACATGCATTTTTAGGAAAACGAAAAGACTATGAGATCAGACTTAGATTTTTTAAATACGCATGCTTATTGCAGGTTTGTTTGTTAAGAATTAGTTTTAGAATATATTCTTGATTAAGAATTTATTTCGTCATATAAATTGGTAGGTATTTATCTAAAATTCCGTTATCACTGAATAATAGTACAATTACATATTGTAGTTTACGTTAAATAATAATTCTACGATTAATATTTAATGCTCATATTAAAGAAAAAAAAAAACTTTTTAAAATAATGTTTTAAATACAAACTAATTACAAACTTAATGTTATTATAAATTCAACCCGTTCCCTTGTTATATAAATTCAACCAACAACAGAGATATTACGATTATTTAAATGTTAATGTACAAATCGATAATAAACCATTAGAAAATAATCATCTCTGTGTTAATCCTCCTCCGAGGAGTCGCTATCTTCGCAATCGTTGCCTTGATTTTGGTATGCAAATTGATTGTAAATGTAAGGATCAACGTACGCCTGTTTGTTCTGATAATAATTAGCAATAGCAACGTCATTAATATCAGACCTATAGTTGTACAAATGAGGATACAGCCCTGGTGTAGGAGAACCAGAGACGTTCATAATTTTCTGATGAACTAAATTCTGCTGAAAATATGCAGGTATGCCACCGGCATTATGTTGTAAGAATTTTTCACCGGAATAGGAATGTGCCGTTGCGTGACTATCGATGCTTTCACAAATCTCAGAATCTACCTGATCGCCGTCAGTATCCTCTTCATAAACTCGCGAAGTTACCCTCTGTGAATAAAGATTTGGATTCGACGGAATCATAGTGTAGTGCGCGTGGTCTGGTACTAATGTCTGTTGCCTGTACATGTTAGCGCCAGGAATAAAATGATGATCGTGATAGAGGATTGGGTAATGATTTTGGTCGATGATCTGAGATGAATTGTCAGTATCTGAGAAAGAATTATTTTTAACATCTCGACTAGCGTCTAGCTGTTTCGCCGATGGTGAATTGTCCATAATGTCTGAGTAAATGGAATGATTTGGTGAAGATATGTCCATACGCTCCCATGAATCTGCACGAGTGTTTTCTGGGTGTGTCGTATCGGCTGGCTGGTGGGTGTCTGTTTTAGTGAGATGATGGGTGCCCTGTTCTATGTGGGTACCAACCTGGATCCCTGTTGTAACCGTAGACTCGACGTAAGTTTTCCCATGGTTTCCTGGCGGTGCGATCATCACTTCTTTTGTAGCTATACCATGGACTCTCCAATCATCCGCTATAATCTGCGTATCTCCCGAGTCAGGTTCGCTACTGGATACGCAGTGTACCATTGGCTGAAAATTGTTTTGAAAGAAAGTTTAAATTTCACTGAAATTAGCTCGTTTAATTGAAACCACTTCTCTTTCTATTTTCATAGCAGAATAGTAATAGAATACAAAAATCAGCATTACCGTCGAAGAGGAGTGATGTCTGGTCGCCATTGACGGTGCAGGAGATGCTGCGCCATGAGTGGTAGTATCTACCGCAGGACTACTAGACCGCTGACTATTTCCAGGGCTGTGCGTTGTCGTATCGGGTGGTGATCCTTGTCGCATCAGGGTGGATTGCGCAACATTGCTGGCTTGATTGCCTGCCGTTTGAGTAGACACAGAATGTCTCGCTGTCAAAGAATTATGTTGACTATTTTGTTGAGCAGTTTTTTCCACAACAGTGGTGCTACTACTTGTTAAAACGTATTGTTGCTGTTGGTGTTGCGGCTGCTGCTGCTGTTGCTGCTGCTGCTGTTGTTGCTGCTGTTGTTGCTGTTGCTGTTGCTGTTGTTGTAGTTGTTGCTGTTGTTGTAGTTGCTGTAGTTGTTGTTGCTGATGTTGTTGCTGTTGTTGCTGTTGATGCTGCTGTTGTTGTTGCTGTTGTTGGTGATGCTGTTGCTGTTGATGATGATGCTGCTGCTGCTCCAGATTTTGCTCTGACCTCGGTGAACTGACTGTACTCTTTGGTGACGAAGGAGACTTTCCCTGAACTAGTCCACTGCTCAGAATGTAGGATTGATTGTGGTCCAAGCTCATCGACTGCTCTATACCATTCCCATTGTTATTAGATCCGGTTTGAAAATTCGGGATTTGATTATTGGATACCATAGTGGTCTGTTGCTGAACAATCGTTGTGTTCTGCTGTACGAAAGTCGTGTTCTGTTGATTGGGAGCAGAAGAGACGGCAATATTAGACGCAGGTGCGCAAGGAACCATCAAAGTTTGACCATTCATTTGTATAAATTCCTGTTGGCCTTGGACATTCGATGGACGAACTTGCGAAGTATTAAACGTCACTTGTTGGTTCGGACTAACATTAGCTACTATCGGGCTCAACTGGTTTCCAAACGAAGTGGTCCCATTGACGAGAAACTGGCCGCTGTTAGGTGAGAGAAATTGAGCCCCCGGACTGTGCTGTTGAATAATTTTTCCACCCGTTGCTTGTGGAGCCCTAATTACCATCCCCGCTGGTCCAGCAGCCAGAATACTTTGTCCGGGACTAAATATACCGCTATGACTTTGGACCGGAGTAAGAACATTCTGTCCATTTACATTCTGTATCTGTAGCTGCATTCCTATGTTATTATCCTGCAAGAGTGTCGCTGTACCATCAGCAGACATTACCATACTGCCGATTCCCGGTACAATAAATTGTTGAATGGTAGGAAAATTCTGCATCATTCCCGTAGCTCCGTTCAACAGATTTACCGGCTGCAACAAATTGATCTGCTGAGTCGGCTGAGAATTTGTTATTATTTGCTGCGTATTGAATTGAGCCGAAGCCGTTCCAGCCTGACCATTCATGACGAGCTGAGCTGGAGCACCGCCTTTACCAGGGACAATGGTAAGAGCCTGCAACATAGGTCCGCCAATGCTTTGAGTCTGGAAATTTTGCTGGGCAAAATTAGACTGCGATTGCATAAGCATTCCTGTATTTTGTTGGGAGGATGCGATGTGCAGCATAGAAGCAACCGTTTGAGAATTTCCCTTCCTCTTTTTATACGCCTTCTTCTTATTCATTCCAGATTCAGGAGACAGCAGGGACGGCTGTCGATTGACCATGCCTGAATTGGCGTTAACATTTCTCGCAACTTCTTGATTGGCCTCTAAAATCGACTGCGCATTTTGTAGAACGTTGCCGGTAGCGACGGTGAGATGTGGAATTTGCACATTCTGCCCCATACCATCCATCGTCATGACACTAGGCTGGATAAGCAGCGGGGTCTGAATGGTATTCACAAGTACAGTCGGTTGTCCAAGTACTTGTTGAGCTACCCCAACAGCTGGAATCACCTGACTTACTGCACCCGTCACATTCGTAACCATGGGTGATACCGACATTGGTGGCATTGAGCTAGCGTTCGACATAAGTTTCGGTGGCGGAGGAGCCATGACTCCGCTAATCCCGGACCCGGTACTAGCCATAATGAGCTGTCCACCACTGGAGACTAAAATATGACCAGGAGGCAAGCCGTTCCCAGAAGAATGCTTCAGCACCCCAGCCGAAGTGTGAATAACATTGTGAACTTGGACGTTTGACTGAGGGTGACTTTGTTGATGTGATTGTTGCTGCGGCTGCTGAGCTTGCGAACAAGAGGTGGCCTGAGGTACCTGAATACTGCTCACCACACTCTGTACCATTTCTAAAGGAGATTTTGACACGCTAACAGTCGGCGATTGACTATACGCGATCGGACCAGAGCTGGAGTGGTGCAAGGTCGCAGAGGATACTGTAACGTTAGCGGGCATTGTATTAGACTGTTGACTCTTGCTCGCAACCAGCATGTTCGGTATGGCAGAATTTGGCATAACGGACGGTGCGTTGATCGAAACTGTAGCAGTATTCGCTCGTCCCGCGAGTACGGAAGTTATAGTATTGCTGCTGGCCGTATGGCCGCTAGCCATGGTGGTTATTACGGACGAAGCGCCGCTGTACGGAGGCAGAGATCCCCGAGGCAAGACGTTGATCGTATGAGGATGGGGCTGGTATCCGTCGATGGCGGATTGTCGAAGACCCGCTACTTGCCGTTTAATTGCATGGGAGGAATTCTGCGTCGAAGTATCGGACATTTGAACAGCGACTTCGATTTGCGGCGAAGTGCTAGGTGGAACTGTGCTCGACGGTGCCATAGTCGAGCAAGGTGGCGTCGACGATCTTTGCTCCTGCAATCCGGACGAGGACGAGGAGGAGGACGAAGAGGATGACTGGGTAGGCTGTTGACCCTGAGGTGTCGACGGCTGAGAAGAAATGTGCCCGGGTGTTTGATGAGAATGAGGCGTCGGGGGTTGCGAGTAACTGTGCGGCGTAGAAGGCTGCGACGATATTAAACTCTGGGGTGTGGTCGGCTGCGATATACCGGACGTCGAGGACGCGGGATTCTCGGAATTCGCAGGGCTGTGATTGCCTATAGGAGATCCGTGGCTGGTGCTGACAGTCCCTCCCTGAATGGGCCTGGAATCGATTTGCTGACTGGTGGGTAATCTGTCCCCGTAAGTAGACGAAGTTACGGGATCGTCTCGTTGATCAGGCTGCCCGATGTACTGTCGATGGAATTGGTGTTTGTACTGATCCTGAACGTAGGATTGCGTATCGGCGCTAGAAACGCAGCCTTGACAAGGACTGTGCTCGGGGACTGTGACATTATTTATCGGTGTAGGAGTCATGCTGCTGTGAACGACTACCGGAGAAGTCGCGTGATTCTTAACGGAATTACAGACGGAAGATGTTGTGGGACTTGGTACGGAGGAAGGCTTTGGTTGTGGAAGATAGGCGTTACTAGCGTTACTATTCGCGCTGTGCGTAGTCTGGGATACTTTCGAGCTGTTCAATATCGTAACGTGAGAGCTACTGACGCCCGTTTGCCTGGATATTGTGCTGTTCAAAAGTGCCGTTTGCTGGGCAAGATATCCGCTAGGATCGTCAAGGAAGGAGGGACCGCTGCTCGGTACCGTGGAACCGATTTGATTACTGGACTGTCCCCCCTTGTCGGCATAATCATCACCCGGACTGAGATTTGATTGATCAATAACGTTGTTCTTAATCTCGACGGAATGGTGTTGTCGTTTTTTACCGAACGTTCGACTGGCCTTAGCCTTTTTCCTAGCGAGTTCATCGGTCCACGGAGAAGTAGGTGGAATATGATGATGCAGAGGTGGAACCCGGTCGAACGTGTTGCAGACTAAATTACTCTGTACAGAAACAGGTGGTGACTGATGAGCCGCGGCTATGGTCCGATTTTGTTGCCACGGCGGAGCTCTTGGGTTGAATTGAACGCCACTCGTCTGTCCGTTTGGTCCTCCGATTCCGGGTTGAGCCTCGGCGGAATGATTGCTGTTGGGACTTCTACCGGGATGATTAACGGTCTGAAACTGTTGGTGTCCCAGTTTCGGATCCATACCGACACCTTTAGTCGGATCAAAGTGCCTCACCGGATAAGGTACCTGATGCTGAGGATAAATTCGTTGCATATTTTCACCGGGCGTACCGTTAGATATTAAATTACAATTTTGTAAAACGTGATGTCTCTGTAATACGTGACTGTGCAGCTGGTGATGCTGATGCTGAATTTGTTTCGCGTTCATATCTTCCTCGCCAATGGCAGTCGGTCTATTCTGCCGGCTCTGCGAATCTCCGTTATTGATTCCGTTTGCTATAGGGCCAACATTCGATTGCTGCATCACGTTCATAATCTGTCCGTTGAGCTGATTCGTAGATTGCGAAACTTGATTCGGATACTGAGACTGCGCGCACGCCTGTGATATCTGTTGCTGTTGCTGTTGCTGCTGCTGTTGCTGTTGTTGCTGTTGTTGTTGTTGTTGTTGCTGCTGCTGATGTATTTGCATTTGGAAATGTTCAGGCGCCTGGGATTGTATCAAATGTTGCGGTGGCTGTTGATGTTGATGTTGGTGCAGCTGTTGCATTTGGTGTTGATGAAGCTGCTGCAATTGCGGATGAATCGACGGCTGTGCCGTAGCTTGCGATGGCGTAACGTGATGCAAAAACGCATCTCCCTGATGCTGAGCCCCGTAATTATTCGCGGCTTGCGCCTGCTCCGGGTCTTGACTAATATGCTGCTGTTGCTGCTGCTGCTGTTGTTGTTGTTGTTGTATACTCATATTATGCTTCTGCAATTGTTGCAAGTGGAGCTGTTGCTGAAGTTGCTGCTGTTGTTGCTGCTGATTAATATGCTGTTGCTGCATCACGTGTAAAGATTGTTGATTCAATTGATTTATGTACGTAGGCACCTGCTGTGTCATTTGGTTATTGACAACACCCTGTTGCTGTTGCTGTTGCTGTTGCTGCTGTTGATGCTGATGTTGCTGTTGCTGCTGTTGCTGGTGGAGTATTTGCATATGTTGCATTTGCTGGTGATGATGTAGTATTTGTTGCTGTTGCTGTTGTTGCTGCTGTTGTTGCTGCTGCTGCTGAGATATGTGCTGTTGCATAAGCTGTTGCTGTTGCTGTTGCAGTATCAACTGTTGTTGATGCTGCTGTTGAAGAAGCTGTTGTTGCTGCTGCGTCATATTCTTCAAATTGTTCGTCTGCTGATTCATTACCAAAGGATTGCCCATCACCATTCCGGCCATGCCGTGTTGACCCAATCTCTGCTGAGGCGTACGAGTCGCGACAGCGCCGTTTATGTCGTGACTTTGCGACGGGGAATTCAATGGCTGGTGATTTATCGATTGGTTATTATTCGGCTGAATTTGCAGATTTGGTATCGCGATCGGCGGCCATACCTATAGAGAACAGAATGTTAAAGGACGACGATCAGATAATCATTTCGTAGATAAATCGGCGTTCGAAATAATTATCGTCCGCCTGGTCGAAGGCGGAAAACTTTACCTGCGGACTGTTGGAACCCGGAGAGCCTTGTACCCCGGTCGGTGTAGAAGCGGCCAGGGCACGTTCCCGTTGTGCCAGCAACTGAGACACCGAGACACCCGAATATAAGCCCCCTGCGCTTGCCAACTTCCGCTTCTTCCTCTTGCTAAGGCCGTCTGAAAAATTGCAAAATTGAAAACCGATATTGAGGGAAAAAGAGGACCGGATGAATTATTACAGAAGTGGTAAAAGGAAGAAAGGAACTACTTGAATAATTGACGGTTTGAAAAAGCAATTTGATCGCTGAACAAGAACGTAATCACGATTGTTTAATTATATCCGAGAGGTGAGAGAGGGTCGGTAAGGGTGGATGAAGCTTCTCCTGAAAGAGAATAAAAGAACGAGTATGGTCGTCGTGGAAGCGGAGAAAAGGCAACATAAATTCAATTCATATTCCAACTCGACAACTCGCAATTATAAAGTTATACGAGAGAAAGGAGGGAGAGAGGTGGAATCTGCGGAGTGGCGAGAAAATGGAATAACATTTTCCGCCACATCCCCCGCGTCTCCCTCCCTCCACCTGCATTTCAACGGGGCACTATATTCAAACAAAAGGTGTATACGTACACCCCGTCCTTAAGCCAGGGCGATATCCAGGCCGAGATATGCCCCTGGTATAGAAGACGGAGTTTTGTTTCGCGTGACGACAACTCCTTCGACCATTTTAACCCCACTGACTCGACCCCGCAACTCTATGCGGTTCCTGCGGTCAGTTTAACGATTTTAGCTACCAAGCCCGCCCAAGGTGGGTGCCTCAACCCTGCCTCGACCCTGCCTCAACCCTGTCTCAACCCTGTCTCAACCCTGCCGCCTCCTGTCCTCCTCTTCCTCCTCCTTCGAGGCTGAGTAGTCATGTGCGTGTTCGAGCCTTTCGTTTGCCCAGCAAAGTATTCGACCGCGTCTAAGCGACTTACGTTGATTGGAACATACGCCTCGCGTCTTAATTCGCGGCTACTCGACTTCTCGGTACTATCAGGTATGTATGTACATACGAACGTGACGAAAGGTGTCAATTTCCAATCACCGTTTCTCGCATCTGAGAAATGACATTTGTTTCTATCTGTGATCGATTTGTAAACGACGCAGAGATCCCTTTGCCGGAGGTAAACCACGAGAACGGTTCCCCCCGCGGGATATCGCCGTTTGAACAAAGGGTCGAGATACTGAAAAGCGGGGCGACGAGAGAGATCCTACTCCTCGAAAGAGCCCGAACCCACTTCCCTCCCGTCGGCGAGATTTTCCAAGTTCCTGCAGGGCAAAGAGGAGAGGATGCCGACGTTTGAAGATCGTAATATTGCGATAACAACCGTCAGCGCTCTCGCTGAAATTGGCGTGATTCGAGAGAGGGTTGGTTGCCCCGTCGCGCTTTCTCTCCCGTTATATCCTTGTCTACTCGTCTGTAGGTATATACGGAAGGGACACGAATTTAGCCCTGGGGTGCTTCTTAGCGTTGAAGGATAGAGAGAGTGATAGAAGGAGGAGGAGAGGAACGGAGAAGGGGAGAGGGTCTTTTATCTGTAAGCCTTCAGAGGATAATTATACCCTGACGTGTGGCAAGGGAATTGAGTGGCGGAGGGCAGCGAGGAACGAAAGATAACCGGAGGGTAGTAAAGAGTCCTTCTCCTTCTCCCCTCCTTCATTATGGATAGGGCGATGATTTTGCTGTGACCGCGATTCGAAAGGATAAGTGATCGTTGACTTTGTTCGCGGTTGACGTGTCATCTTTTCAATCTTTCAACGGACACGATCATCGATAGAAGAAGATTAAGAAGAAGAAGAAGAAGAAGAAGAAGAAGAAGAAGAAGAGGAAGAAGAGGAAGAAGCGGTGGCGGAAGTGGAAGTAGACGGCGAAGAAGGTCCTTTATCTTCGCGCGGTTGCGCGCTCTTGCGCCCAACGGCTTTCTTTGAACCCTGGAGAGATTATATTGTACAGGGAAAAGGACGAGGGCTTTTCCGGAATCTGTTTTACAGATAAAGACGACCTCCTTTCCTTGTACTCCCCAAGTGTAGCTCGAGCATTTCTCGCCTGAAGTGGCTGTGCCTCTTGGGGAGATGAAAACGATACGGGGGTTGGAAAACCTCGTGTAAACTATACGAGCCAGTTACGAGTTTAGAATTTTCGAACCTCTAATCAAGGGGATAAGAAAAAAGCAAACTTCTTCTCGATGACTCGATGCTCGTTCAAGCGATGGATTTAAGCAGCCGTGAAATTGTGTTTACGCGATCGTTAACGGTTCTCTCTGTTATAAATTGAAGCCTCTTTTCTCTTTCCTTTTTTTCTTCGAAGTTGAATGAATCGGTAGATTGAAAGTGATTCTTACTAGCTCTCTCTCCTCCTTTTCCCTGGTCTTTTCTTATACGTATGTAGATACTAAGATTTTCGTCGAAGCCTACGCACACCATACATCTACGGTACGGGTGATTCGTTTTTTACTAAAAAAAAAGAAGAAAAAAGAAGAAAAAAAAAAGAAAAAAATCGGACGAATCGTAATCGATAGCCTGTACACCCACCGATCGGGATGTAGAAAAAGTTTAATCCATTGAACACGAAGCGGCGATTATCAACCTGAACTAAATATGTTACGTACGAAAAAGATCTAAATCGTGTACCATATTATCGATAAAAGTATACATACTGTTTTTCAAGTATTCGGATGAATTGAAAGTCGTTGAAAATCGGCGACAATAATTACGGAAGGTGAGAATGGTACGAAATGTGATTCGGACGTGAGCGAACCTCGATAAATCTGCGATAATAATGATGCGTTAATATTTTGGGAATTATCAGCGGAATCTCGATCATGTTAAAATCGGTGCTACTTCGAGTAAGTCGTAGCTCTAACTGAACGTCGAATAACTGAATGCGCATGAGCGTCTGGGGGCGCGAAGTCGAGTGAAAACGATGCGCGGTCCGGTACTGCAGCAGGGAGGTTCGTCGTTCCCTAACTTCCCTTCTCCACCTTCTCGTTCTTCTCCTACCCCTCTATCTCCGTAAGGTTCAAGACTGCTTATATTCTCGTACGAAATTAACCCTTATCAACGCGTGTCTACTAGCTTCTTCTCTCCACCTGCGTCAAAACCCACCCGAACCCCGTCCTCGACCCCATCCCCATCCCCATCCCCATCCCCATCCCCCGGCGTCAGGGACGACGAGCCGGTCGATCCCAACGGAAACAGCGACTACGACGACGACGTATACGCGTTCAAGTATGGGTATGTAGGTGCGACGCAGACGACTGCGACTACGACGACGACTACGACGACGAACTGCTAACACCCGCGGACTCCACCTCAGCCATTCCACTGTTGGACTTTTTCTCTCTCCCGGGACTTATTGATCGCGCTACGACCGACAAGAAGACACGGCTTCGGCTGATTGGCCTCTTTCAAAGGTGGCGAGCGAGAGCGACTGACTCCCACCCTTCACCCACGCCTTGTGGCCCGGACACACCGTAATCCGCAGCCAGTTTATAAAATACAATATGACCAAAGAGGGAGGTTGGTAGGGATGGGAAGGGAAGGGAAGGGAAGGGAAGGGAAGGGAAGGGGAGGGAAGGGAAGATTAATTCCCCTTTACACGGACAGACGCCCGGCTACCGCGAAGAGCGCCGTGTGGTAAAGTTATAGAATTTAGGAATCAATTCCTGTCTGGAAGTTAAATCTCGCTGATTCTACCGTGAAATTTAAACCAAACTACCCTACGAGGACGATATTTCTTTCACCCCATTTTTCAATTCCCTGAAGTACGTATGTAGTACCTACGGTCGAAGTGAATTAATGAACAAAAAGCACACTAGGGATTTTTCAAGCTGGGGCGATAAATTCACCCTCCTTGTCCACCGGGCATCGAGTCAATGGATGAGCGAGAAAGAAGGGAGAGAAACGCAATAAAAACTAAAATAAAATAAAGTTTTCATTGATTGTAGAACTCGCTCGACCACTGACGATAAACTATGCTTAACCTCGGGTTTATTTGATCCCGGGCTCGAAAGCTCCCTATGCCCGGCACCCCCCCGCCGGTGCTTGCTGCGCTGCTACCACATTCGGGTGGGGGTTGCGCTCCTCTCCCTCTCCGGCGTACCCTCAACGATCCGCGACTCGCCTCCTCTTCCACCCCATCCTCCCCATCCTCATCCTCCTCCGATCCCCTTTGTCCCCCTTCTGGCATCCCCCAACGCGTCAGAGGGATGCCTGGCGAAGCAGTCTCTCCGCTTGTCGCTTTATATCACCGGAAAATTGGAATTGAAGCGCCGGTAGAAGCGAGCTTTCAAGTTTAAAACGACCCCATAAACCTCCGCGCAAAGCCCCGGTTAAACGTGAAAACGCGAAAACATGCTGGTTAACGTTACGTTAACTTTACACCGAGGATTCAATTTCTATACCAATTATTACTTTCTCCCCGTTCTACCGTTTCTTTTTCTTTTTTTTATCTTGTTTTCTTCCTCCTTTTCTTCGATACGTCGCACTTGACATATGTACGATAATCGATACAACCGACTGATTCGATACTGTTTTCGAAACCCTTGAAATTCTCAATTCGATACTCACATTACAAAGCTCTGATAATCCGCTTGCCTCCCTAATAATTTGCGACACGGGGTAGAATATAGCTTATACTGTATTGCACGTAGAATATAGAGTATAGACCCTAGGCTCTAGACTCTAGACTCTAGAGAAATGAGAATCGAAGTAGAAGCTCAGACGGCGGTAATGCGCGTGTGCAAATTGTGATTGGCGTAAAAGTAGCACAGAGTTAATTTCATTAGCATTGTTATTTTTTTTATCGTCTTATTCGTTTCTTCAGAATATGCCGCACGCGCATGATAATTGATTTGTAAATTGACATGTAAATTACCTACGACGTAATGGTATTGACAGAGTTGAGAACAGGGCTGGGTTGAAGTCCCGAACGGTCAGAGTTCCGAATTCGTTTCAGACGATTTAGCATTTTCAGAAACGTTGAAGTCCAAGACATTAAATTTCCGAAAGTCTATTTCTCAAGATGTGAAAACGAAGAATAGTTCATTCCGATTTGATCTACTTCAACCGATAATTTCTATGTCATGAAATAATTGATAAGATTTTGAAACTTTTTTTCCAAAAAGTAGTTCTCTGGACGATCAATTTGACCGCTTATTGGTTTTGATACGATCGATACAGCTCGAGTTATTAAACACCGAATGGATACATGCGTGAATCGGCTCTTCGGATTTCAGCTCTCGAAATTTTGGACTTCGGGTATTCTTCGTTCCAAATAAGATTTCGAAATCGGTTATGCAGCCCGTCGGCGGAATACCCATTTCAAAAACTGTGAATCGGTAATATCAAAATTGGAAATATTTCACCGCTCGTCACTCTTAAAATTCAGAACTCCAACCCTGCCCCAGTTGAAGATAGCTTTTACAAGCACGAAGACGGAAGAATAAAATTCAATTATACCTATAGCGAAGCAGAAAGAAAAAAGAAAAAACGTACATGAATAAAAAGTGTCTCGCTTACCGCTGGCACGGGGATCGGTAGCTCGGAAATTCGGAGCGGCATGCTACTTCCGTTTACTATAGGGTCATTACCGTGTCTCGACTAAGGACAGGCGATTCAATCTGCAGTTATCAGGGGCGCGAGCCGGTACCAGAAAAGGAAAAAGGAAGATCTGGCATGGGCGGTGCGGGATCGTCGATTTAATCCCTCTCTCTCCCTCTCTCTCCCGGCTTTCCCAGCTCTCCCAGCTCTCCCTTGCTCTTTCTCTTTTCCACCCTACGCCTACGCCCAGCAGCTTCTCTTTCCCTCGTCTTCGAGTTGCCAGAGATTCGCTCAGTTTCTCGTAATAACCTTACCTACCTACCTACCTACCTACCTACCTACGCGAAGCGATGAAAGTTTAATACCAACCAACCTACCGGAAATTTAATATCCTTTTGTTCGTTGATTTTTTTTTGTTTTTTTTTTTCTTTTCGGTTATAGCTCGAATCGAATTACTGATGTGAACTATATAGCAGAAGTAGAAGGCGGTTTTGGTTAGCCGAATAAATTTTAATGAAATTCTCCGACTTTGCGATTTCGAATCTATATAAGCGAACCGGCGTGATTCTTCGGCATGTAATCCTGAGATCGCTAAATTCTGAGCGAGGGATTCGCGGCCCGAATTGGTCCAGCTCGAAGTGGGTTAGGTATAAGGTTTTAGGAAAAGAAGAGAGCAGAAAGGGAGAGTTTTATCTTTCGAGCTTGCAGGATTATTGAGGTTTTCGAATTCGTATCCGGACCGCCCGGAGCACGCGGGGCATGATATATTGATAAATGTGGTTATACCTCGTCGCTTGCGGGGAAAAAGACGTGGGTAGCTTTTAAATCGGAATAGGAGGGTAGGATCCGATCGAGCGAAAGCTTTTCCCGACTGCCGTCGCGCCTACCGCTATCCTCGGAGAAACCGTCGGCGTATATTCGCTCCTTTCGTTCGGGAGGGTGTATAGAGCGATGAGTTATACATACATCGCGAAGATCCGGTCGAGGGAAGATCTAAAGCTTTCGACAATATTTTAAGACACATAATACAAGCAACGATCGAGAAAATGAAGAAAAACTTCGGTTTGATTATCTTTTGATATTTTATCCGTAGGCAAACATTCGCATTGCTCCTAGCCCCGTGATATACGATAGGATGAATTGATTTCCCCCGATCTATACACCCATTCTCTGGACTGCACTGTACTCCGACGAATCTCTGCAGTGGTTTCGCTTTGTTGATTGCAATTACGATTACAATTGCAATTAGAACGCGTCGAGTTAAGCGAGGGTATTGTCGCGGCTCGCCCGCGGGTAACTCGATCATCGATATAAGCCCGGGTACGTATAGCTATGCGATCGGGAATTACCTGATCGAAGACTCCAGAGGGAGAGAGAGAGAGAGAGAGGGAGGTTGGATGTAATAGAATTTGGAACTGACCATTGGGGAAAATTAATCCGCGAATTGATCGGTGATGAAAATCTGCGTCGGGAATTTTCCGTTACATGGGTAGTTTAATATCGGCATAGGACGCGTTTAATCCCGCGCAACCCCGAGATTTCCGATCCTCTACCCTCTTTATAAACTCCTTCTCCTTTCCCGAGTTGTTTTCGCAGAAACGAGATTGTCTGGGGGTTATTATTGGAAAGCAAAGTATAGAGGTGCGGGTGGCTGCAGCGAACGATGTGGCTATATGGTTGGAGAAGAGGAGAGGAGAGACCGGCTATATATCATTCGTGGTTTAATACCACCAGGGAGATCGGAATTGAAGAGGGGGAAAGAGGGAAAGGCGGAGGGTCGGGGGTGGAAAAAGAGTCGAGGGCGACGCCGACGCCGCAGCGGCTCCACTAATGCCGCAATTTCATCGTTTTTCTTCACCGCGACTTTTTCCTAATGATTACGAGGGCGCGGTGGTGGCTGTGGCGGTGGAACCGCGCGTTTCTCGACGAAGTGAAACTTTTGGTCCTCTTCCAATAAAAGTTGGCACGTGCTACGTAGTTCGTTCCTCGTCGATTATATCGCCAAGGTATAGATATACCTACGCCGTATATACCCACCTAAGTTATATACATACACCGTCGCGACGTCTGGAATTTCGTATATCTCGTAGTTTCGAGTTAGTCGGTGCGCCTCTTTTCTCGGGGACCGAGACCCGGACGAACTCGCTCACCGGCCAAACTTTCCTAATATACGTTTCACCCGTGTTGAACCACAGACAACGCGATATCTCCCCGCGCCTCTCGTACAAATCAATCGGAAAGTAAACTTTCCACGAACTATATATACCTACAAACGATTTAATTTCATTTTTTTCATCATTCCTCACTGATTTCAAACTAATTCGAAAAGAAAGTTTGTCATTTTTTTTTTTTTTTTTTTTTTTTTTTTTTTTTTTTTTTTTCAACACAAGAATGAAACTTTTTGTAGAGGAAAAAAAAAAAAGAGTCTCTTCAAAGGATTCGAATAAGTAGAATGTTATCCGATATCGAATGTGTATACCTGTATAACATGAGTCTGGAGGGTGTATAGCGAAGATTGAGATAAGCATCCCTCAGCTCGGGGATCTTTTCGCATATATTTTCGCGTATCTGCAGGATACACGGTGTATACCTATACGTATAATACGGTATAGAGTACAATATTTCTCCAGTAATATATAAAGTAGAAGGAAATTTATTCCTCCTTTGAACGACGATACGTTATTATTGTCGAAAGGTAGATCTAGATATGCCAAGTTATCCCGATCGCGATCTAACCCGTATACGTCTACTGCCGATGAAAATATTTTCACGTGACTAGATTAGAATATCACAAAAGGAGATAGTTCCACTTTCTCGGTTCTCCTATTTTCCTTACATTCTCGTCCCCTCCTTCACGACGGGGGGAAATAATTCGCGAGCAATTATTCGCCCAAATAATCTACTCAAAAATGTCTCTTTCGTTTTCGAGTAACTTTTACCGACGAAGTCTGTGATCAAAGAAGAAGAAGAAGAAAAAAACGCGGGGGATACGCATAGGGGCGAGGGTCTGGCCAATCCTCAAAGATTTCTCTCCATCCCTATAAAAATTATCCCTCGCCTTGTGCGAGGGGTGAAGCTTTTCGTTGGAAAAAAAACAAACTAAAAAAAAAAACTAAAACATGTTGTCCCGATTATTATCGGGCATCTAGTTAAATACGAAACGTTCAGGTCTGCGACCGAGGTGCTTGCGGTACTATAAATGATTCAAGCTGTGTCTCACCTTTTTTGGACTTGTCCGACGAGGTAGGCGACGGCGAGGCTCGAGGCGCCGGTACGCAAGAGACGGTCGAGGAGGCGACGGGACTCGCCGCGGCTACGGGTAGCAACAATTTCCTCTTATGGTTGCAGAGCTTCGTCATCTCTCTGGTTTTGCCCTGGTCCGGGCACCAAGGTCGTGTGGCAACCTGAAGCGAAACGAGAAAAAGAAAAGTTTGAATTATAGTTTTTTTTTTTCTTTCTTTCTTTCTTTCTTTCTTTCTAATTAATGAACAATCAAATTTCACGCCAACTCGACATAAATTCGGATCCCGAATTACAGACGGTCGTTTGATTGTCGATGAATAAGAAATTGCGTGAAACGAAGGTGAAATCGATGAGATCAATGAGAAATCGCAGTCGTCGGTTGTCGATTAGAACTCGAGCAGATATAGCCGTTGTTAATAACTAATGAGGAAATGAAAGGAAGGCGGACTACGAGGCAGACGTATACCTATATCGTACGATGAACCGATTGGCTTTGAATTATTCAGAGCTCTGGTTATAGTTTTGCGGTAGAGACTAATAAATCGGAGCGTACTTGTTCTCAACGGTTTCGAGAAATCTATGTCACGGTGGGTTACGAATGTTACGATTAAGGAATAATGAAGATCGATATCACGACGAGGAACGGGTAACAAAGAAATTCCCTGGTGTACATCGCGCGTATAGTTGTACCGGCAATCTCTACGATCTTTACGATCGGCTTGCCCTCGTTTCCGTAATCATAACAGAACCGCCGCAATCTCTGATATCCCGAGACTCGCGGCAACTCTCAACCGGAGTGACCTTAATTTTTATTGGAAAAAATTGGCGAGTTAATAAATCAATCGATCGAGCCGATTATGCGAGGAGTATTAGGTGCGCCTGTGTTAGTTCGATCGATTATAATTAGAAGAGGTTGAATAATTGATTGAAACGAAAGCCGCGGTTATGTAGCCAGGGTATTGATTAATTGAGAGTGAAAGTTGTCCACGTATTCGTCATATACCGTAGAGACGAGACGATCGTACGAGACTTTCGGGTCGTTAAAAATCAGATCACGCGTGCGTTTGTATCTCGGGTGTGTCTCGAGAGGAGCGAGTTTGTAAATTATGATCACGAATGGGAGCGATGGGTCCTTTGCAAGTAAAATTAGGAGCAAGGATGAATAAATCTTCGTAGGTGTAGATGGGGGATAGGTTATAGCCGAAGGAGGCTGAGCGATTGGTTCGTTAACTCTGATTGTATAAGGGAGATCGATACACCTTAAGCTGTACCTAATTCCCTAGGGGATATTCGGTTCGATCTTAAAATTAGCCCTGAGGAACTCGCGAAGAGTGATTTGAGGATAGGAATAGGTAAATAAATTAACGAAACCTAATTACCAATCATATATCTTCTTATTTGATATTGAAATTGAAACGTAGTTTAGTTAGTTACGGGTCGTAACCGTGAAACGACTCGTTTATTAAACGGGAAAGAAGGGAACCAGTCCGCGGCAGCTCGAAGTGTAAGAGAAAACGACTTCAGAATTCAACGAGCCGCGATAGGCTCTAATATCCTCGTAATTCTTGATAAGCTGTAAGTCGGATGGAGGTTAGCGGTAATGGGTTTAATTAATCATATAAATTAACAATGGCCTGAATACGATGATAGGATTATTGATTTAACCTTGAAGTAATTCCCCGCTCGACTATAAATTATCGCTAATAGCTTCAGACGTCCCTGACTAATTAGTCAAGATCTTCTATGTGTTTATTTCTTTCTTCTCTCTCCTCGACGAAGTAGACCTGTACGTCTAGTCGATTTGTAATTATTAATCGATTTCTGTCTAAGAAAGGAGCGATTCGGTCTTTCGCGTTGAATACTGTGCGATAAAAAAATTGGTAATGATTTTTCTAATTTAGAATCAAAAAAAAAAAAAAAAAAGGGGGAACGATTCCCACGTATGAAAATCCCCGACTGAATAATCGGAATAAAATTCCTTGAAATTTCCAGGTTTTCCATTCCTACGGAGATTTAACAGCCACCCTGATTAATGAGCGAGCGTCGCGTCGTGTCGCGACGTCGTGAACCGTGGAACTCCGCGAATACTTCTTGCCCAAGTTCTGATTGGACGAAGGGGGGTTAAAGTCAGACCGGGAGCATGTCACAGCCCACAATCCTAATTACCGTCGAAGCGCGAGTTCGCTTCGCTATCGCACCAACAATTACCAACCACTTGAATTCCTCGAAGGCATATATATATATATACCTACGCTCGAGGTATACAGGTACAGGTACACATCCACACATGTCCGCATACACGCGCTACGTAAACCAAACCGAACCGAACTGAAGTAAACTAAACGTGAAACAAACCCGCAGCTACAAGACTCGCGATTTCCGATCTACGGATTTTCGAATAGATGTTAAATATACCGAAAAATTATAAATTCGATTCGCGACGTCAAATTTATTCCCTCTCGCATCTGCACAACTCCGGTGAAGCGCTCGAATTACCGCGAGCAGACTACATATTCGTTTCTTCCTGTTCTTTTCCCTGGGTTCTCGTCTTTTTTACCTTTTTTTCCGTTTTTTCTCTTTTTCCTCTCTTTTTTTTTTTTCACCGCACTATACCCAGCCCCGGGATTTATGAGGCTATAACTTTTCGATGCATTCACCAGTCGACCGACGACGACCGGTGCACCAGCGACGATCCGTTTCAACGGGAAGTGACGCGGTCTCTCTGCGTTTTATTAGCGAGAACTGCTATTCCACGGATCGTCGCATTGTCCCCGATTACGACGATTACCGCGGCTCTGTCCTACTCCTCTTCAAACTTTTACGGTTCTACACCCTTCCACGTGTACCTATACCTGTCTCGCTGTGTGCATGATACGCACGCTTCTGATACTCCTCTCTTTTATACGGCTATGACTGCGTTTTCGCACTGTTTAACGAGAGGACTTGAACACAATGTGCGATCGTGTGAATAGGAAACAGCATTGCCCCGTATGACGCGATGTTGTAAAAATCAAACGTAACGAATGATAAGTAAGTTTATAGACCCATAAATAGAGGAATAAAGAGTAGCCGTTCCAAGGCAAGGACTCGCGAGTCATAAAACTTAATTTATGCCAAGGGTTATGCTAAGAACGGGTCTCCCGTGTGCGCGAGTACTACACACATCCTTGCATAGGCAAGGGGTCACATCTTCATTGTTCGGAATGATGCGGTAAATGCGAAAATGGGGTATGACAGCGATATTAATTGGCGAATTGCCCCGCGTTCTTAAATTTCCATAACCGGAGTTGTCAGTCGCGCGATATTCTTCCATCTTTAATTTCTAAGGGTGGATAGAACTTCGCGATTCCCATTCATCGAGAGCCTGATAATCTTCGAGTTCAGGTTAGAGGTAGAGCCTAGTGCAAGGCCGGTTCAAAAGCAGTCTGCAAACTCTCGTCCCTTGTCGTATTCGTACCTACATACGCCCCGGGGATCTCGAATTATGCAATTATATCGGACGGTGAGCGAGAGCGTATAGTATATGCAGTTCAGAATCCCCGTCGATCATCGTCCGTAGAATTGCAGCCAGAGACCTAGCTGCGAGGCATTTTTCTCCTTCCTTTTTCCCACTTTTTTCATCCTCTCTCCTCCTCTTTACACCCCTTTTATCTCCCTGTACAAATACCGAGGAGTAGAAGTACGCTCGCGCTTTGAAAAAACCAACGTTCATTACTCCCGATCGCGTCTGTGTTATACACAGCGAATGTACAACTATAGGGCTCTTCGAGGTACTCGCCTATGCCCTGCACTCCGTACACGAACGGGGATAATTCAGTCGGATTTACTACACGGCACGTGTGCTCGGTACACATACCTCCGTAATACCTTACACACTTATACTCTCATATGGCATAAATAAGTTATAGAACCGATGTGAGCTATGCAGACCGATAGACGACGACGGTCGTCTGGTATAATGAGGTAGGTAGGTACCAGCTACGTACCGCATGGCATGAACGCAGGCAATTGCATAGTCGTTCTTAGTTCGAGCATGACTTACGACTTGCGAGTCAAATTATCGCTGCCATCATTCTCGACGGACAAAGTGCCCGTGTTCGTTCCATCCTTTCCTTATCCTCGACGCGACGCGGGATGAAGAAGAGATTTCCTCGCATCGCATTGTCCTGGCCAATCCTCCCCGAATTAAAATAAAATACGGATTTCTAACCGGCTGCGAAGTCGTCGATTGAATATGGACAGGAAAATTTAGAAGGCAAATGAAATGAAATGAAATGAAATGAGAAATGAAATGAAATGGAATAAAGGGCATGTGACCACCTCATAGTACAATAATTGAACGTCAAACCGGCGTAATACTGTGGGGAATCCAACCGCCCCAGGATAATACGATTAAATCCTTTAGTGGTCAAAATAGCGTATGAAGTTAGCCGATGAAAACCACGCGGGACGACGGGATAGAGAGAGAGAGAGAGAGAGAGAGAGAGAAAGAGAGAGAGAGCTTGAAGGAGGGCTTTGCGGCCGGAGAAAAGGGTTAACCACCGCACATAACACAGGAGTTAATCCCCTTTTCTCATTTCTTCTTCCCGGACGAACGAAGACCGCTGCCCATCCCCCGATCAACTTTCTTTCTCGGTTAGTCTTTTTTACCGGTGAAGAAAAAGAAGGGAAAAAATCACACGCCTTGGAAAATTGCTTTTCTTCTTCTCTTAGACCGAAAGGAAAGAAGGAGTTCCTGGTTCCCGATTCCTGATTTCTCAGACCGCGTACACGTTCGCGAGCTTTACTATCTCGCGCTACATTTCGTTTCTCGTATTTCGACGCTGGATGAAACTCCAATTAATTTACTTCCTGTTTTAATGACACGCGATCCAGCGACGAGTGCGTCGTAGTTCATTCGGTCAGCACCGGTGTATAGGATCGGTCGGTTTTCTCCTTTCCCATAGGTGTGTGCAACGCGGTCCGACTTTCTCATTATTTACTCAACTCGACAATCCAGTAGACTTGCCACAGCGATTCCTATACCTAGCCACACGAGATAAGGTTACGCGGGACGGTCCATCGACTCGTTTCCTCGCACACGTATGTATGTATGTATACGTACATCATACCTCTGAACCTACGCATATGAAATCTGCGGTAATTGAATTGACCCGTATAAAGATACGTGCATGAAGAGCGGTGGTCTCAAAATTGAAAAGAAACGATGAAAACGAGTCCCCGATATTCGGATAAGTATACATTATACCCGGGTGCGGTAATTGGTGGTAAAATGGAAGCACGATAATCGGTGATCATATAGTTACGGACGTATGTATGTGGATATTCGTAATGGTGCGTAAGGAAAAGGTATGACCATTATTTCGCGGGTTATTTGAGTTAATTGTCGTTGCGTCGTCGTAGTTAGCGTCAGGGACATGAAATTATCGTAAGGGTCTTCTCCCTTCTCCGGCGAAGAATAAGCAGTAGGTGTAGGAGAAATCTCGCATAAGGTTGTGGCGCGCTCGAGTAATTGGCGAGGATGACGGAGGAAATTGGCCCGGTCGCTGGTCGACCTCGCGCGCGAAAGAGTAAATTGGATCTTTTACACGTATGAACCCACAGCGGTATGGGTATCGGAGGTGAGAATGTATGGGGCCTGTACACCGGCGCATAATGGGGATACGGATAAGTTTAATACCAGCTCGGGCGATGTTCACCGCGCAAACATAACTCCCTGCGTACATCGTTCGGCCAACCGACCACCGGCCACCGGCCACCGGCCACCGTTCTCCTTTTTTCTTCTTTTCATTTGACGTCCTTTTCTTTTTTTCTTTTTTTCTTTTTTTTTTACGTTACGTTTTGCTTTTCGCTTTTCGCTTTTCGCTTTTCGCTTTTTGCGTTAAGCGAGGAACGAGTCAACGTGGATTTTTAGATTCGGCACGCGATTACACCGTAATAAGAAAACGAAAGAGCTAGGGAGTGTACCTATGTAGGTGTATGTATACTTGTGCTATAAAAACACGATGGATGATGCTATTACCTGAAAAATGAATTAACGCGAACTCTCGGCGGACCGGGATATGAGAAGCGAAAGAAGGACGCGCGAATGCGATATAGATATTAGTGGAGAAGACGGCGAAACAGATATCAACGGCGTGGAGCAGCCAGGGACAAATGTTCTTCCTTTTCTGCACTTTATCATGTATGCCATGATTCGGTCCGGCAAATTTCGGTATACCAACTGCCGAAGTAGGTAGGTACGAGTCAGTGAAAGATTAGCGTCGAATAAAGAACTTTGATCAAATGAAAACGAAACGAAATGAAAATCGAATCGAATCGAATCGAATCGAACTGATTGAAATGGTAGGGAATCCCTGGCGACGTGAGATACACGGAGGTAGAGGGAGAGAGAGAGAGAGAGGGGGAGAGGGAGAAAGAGACTAAAAAATCGTCGAAAAGTGGCTATAAGATTAGAAAATATTAAAACGTGATCGAGGGTAGAAAGTTGGCGAACGAATATCCGTGCGGTTGAATAGTTAATCGCAAATTAAAACTCGTGAGCTCGTAGGTACGAAACGTCGAGCGAATGAGGGAAGAACGGAAGGAAGGAAGGAAGGAAGGATGACACAAGCCAAGGGTTGAATATAGGTTGCACCCTGGACACGGATAAAATCGATTACCTGAGCGTTTAAAACCCGGAGTTAATTCCGGCCTCTGTTTCCTCCTTTTCCATTTTTAACTTATTTTTCTCGTTTCTCTTTCGAGGGTGAAAATCATGGTAGATGTATACGCAATTCGCACATGTTACACTATATCACGAGTCAAATACACAACGAAACGGAACAGAAGCGGAATAGCAAGGGAAAGGGGAACGGGGAACGGGGAAAGGGAAAGGGAAAAGGGGAAAGGGGGCTAAAAGCTTATCGCGAGGACCTGATCTGCCTGGAAAACGATGAGTTTGCGAATGCGGTAGGAAAGCACGACGCCCCGTTCCCTCGGCAATAAATATCTCGGTCCGGGTGTGCGCGTGTCTCTCTCTCTCTCCTTCTCTACTTCTCTCGTTCTCTCGTTCTCTCGTTCTCTCGTTCTCCCACCGCGAAATATACGTATGTGTAATGTGTATACGTGTATACGTCTCCATGTGTGCAGATTCGCACGTACACGTACACGTATAGGTATACGTAGATGTATGGGTGTGTTACGGGAGGAGGCGGGCGAGCTCGTGTCGAGAAATACGCAACGTTGAATTTCAGTTATGCGGACGTGCTAATAACAAACGGATTCTATTCCGTCGTGAATTCCATCCTTCTATTACGTGGCTGCTGGGGCCTCGCGAGATTTATAGACCGATAAAACATTCCGATATACCTACTCCGCAGCTCTGTATACGCGTATACACGCATTAGGTAGTACATCTAGTCGTTTGTATTTATGGACATTTTATATATATACGATATCTTCGAGGAACGGTTCTGTGCTCCTCTCCCATTCGCACCAATCATTTTTACGATATTTATTGATCCTTCGGAATAAATCGACGTCGACTACTTCGATAGACGAACGCAGATTTCTTTTTTTCAATTAGTATTTGCGTTAGACCGTTGATATCGATTTCTTATGCCTTGACGATAAATTGGTCGGAAAAGTATATATATAAAATCAAAGTCCCGAACGATCAAGTTCCGAATTCTGACCGTTTGGAAATTTGAAAAATTTTGAACTCGAACCCGGCCCCTTACCCAAATCGTGTATACGAA
This sequence comes from Tenthredo amoena, assembly GCA_963966615.1. NCBI lineage: Eukaryota > Metazoa > Arthropoda > Insecta > Hymenoptera > Tenthredinidae > Tenthredo > Tenthredo amoena. The sequence goes on from OZ016486.1 coordinate 12,281,528, forward strand.
TACGTTGCGATTTTATCCGACGATGCGATAAACTCGAGCGAAGTTTAACGCTGGCCTATATCCGGCTTTCTCCACGCTCTCCACCTTCATTAGCAATTCGTCCTCATTAGAGCCGGGCGGAAGGGTATTAGCCCTTGGCATACCTACGCCTTTTCCTACCCCTTTACCGACGGACCTCGGCAAAGAGGAGATGAGAGAAGGGAAGGGAAGGAAAGGGAAGGAAAGGAAAGGGAAGGGGGTGCCTAATCTGAATCAGCAAAGATAAGGCCGACAACCTCTAGCCGTCGAATCATCGTCTCCGCTTCTATCCGGTTGATCAGGGACTAAATCCCGGCTAAACCTTTGATCCTAACGAAATTACACCCACCGAATTACTGCAGCTAGGTATAATCCCGAATTCATTGAATAAACGTTATACGCCTAACCTCGTGTATGTTAATACGTCGAACGTGGGTATAGACGTATAATCGAACGGTTTAATCGATCACCGTTTTAATTAATATCGGCGAATCGTGAAGAGAAATAAATTGACTAGCGTGAGCGATAATCGTAAAGTTTCCAGCTGTTCGTTTAAAAAGTCGATGATTTATTCGACGATTAATTAGAAACGAAAAAATAAATCTAGAACGAAAGATTTCGAGTTATAAAACCTGCCGCGCTGGTCGTTAAATCGAAGATTCTTTCGGTATAATCTGAACCGGTCTTTTTTAAACCGCCCCCTATTTTTAGGTGTAAAAATCCACCTACCCCGTCAACTTTTACGACCTAAATACCGAGCCATTCGTATAGGGTAGTAATTAAAAGCAAACAAAGCGGCAACGACGAGGACGACCTCGTTGTATAGATAGGACACCTAATTCCGCTCGGGTTTCTTGGGTAAACAAGTTTTCACGCCAGTTAGTTACAGAGACCGGGGCGAAAAGAAAAGGGAAAAAATTTATCAATTTTCTGCCGAGGTGCCCCGGTCTCTCGCATATTTTATCGAACGTTTCTTTTTTCCGAAAATCAGGAAATTTATAAATAAAAGAAAAGAAGAGAAGAGGCATCGGGACGCTGATTCTCGGGGTTCGTAAAAAAAAAAACGAACGACGCTTAATTGCGAACCGCGATTCGAGCAAGAACGGGGTGTAGGTGAGTCTTAACGAAGAACAAAGTCGTCTTCGCGGTTATGGAAGCCTCGGCTCAAGGGAGGTCCGAAAGGTCTTCATTGTCCCGGATAGGCGGGATGTCATTCCCGGAGAATCGTTCGCTCCGAGCACCGGCTAATAAAAACTGGAAATTCTGGTTCCCCTGGAGAGGTGAGCATCGGCAGCGGGTTCGGAACGGGTGCGCATTACCCGCTCGGTTGTAGGTACTACCTACATATACTCGAAAGACGCCGAGCGTCGCGTCGTTTCTTCAACGAACGGACCCGGACCAGAGATACGAATAGGTGATCCGAACTGATTCGATCATTCGCCACGCGACGACGTCTGAATATCATGAGAATGATAATAATTATCGGATGAACGAGGCGTTGGTAAATAGAATTGTAATTAATTCGTCGATTCGATTACGTATTGCAGGTTTTGAAAAAAAGAGAAAAAAAAAAAGAAAAAATACATCCGACGGAAATTAATTGAATATAATTGAAAACGGAGGTGGATAAATGAACCGTAGATTGTGCGAGGACGATATATTATCGATGTCGCGTCACATCCGTGATGAATAATATGAAATGAAAATTATTATCTTCCAATAACAAGAGATTAACGAGCGTTTTAATTGCGAAGAACCTGGACTCGTGCGTGGGATACGCGGTACATGAATGATCCACCGCACGGATTGGGTTGACCCGTGCGTATGTGTAGCTGTAAGCCATTAATGTAATATTCGATATTAACGGCTTACGTCAATCCGACTGCACACGTTCCCTGAATAAATAACATTCCGGTTGTTCGACCGAACCGTGTAACAAATCGTGTAGCAATCCAATTTCCCGAGTCGGAATACCAATCGGAATAATTTGGGTATAACGAGAGGAAAAAAAAAACAAAAAAAAAAACAAAAAAAGGGAAGCAAAATTTGACCCGAAAATTGAGTGAAAGGAGAAAATGAACCAGAATCACCCACTCGCATGTATCGAAACGCGATATCCTCGCATCCGATCGAGGATAAGAATACGTTGGTAATTAATCCCGTCTATCAGGTGTGTACGTAGGTATGTCGGTAGACGTTCCTCCGGGTAGAGGATATTGAGGTAGCGAAGTTATCCTGGCGAGTTAAAAATTGACAAATGCCTTATTTCATCCTCCAGTCCCGAAGCAGCACCAGCACCAGCACCAGCACCAGCACCAGCAGCAGCACAGCAGTTCTGTATAAATTTGCCATAGCGGGGGTGATTTACGTAGGCACTTTGTAAGTAATGGTAACTCTATAACGTTGGAAACTGCTGCAGTTCGCAAAGATCTCTGCGAGACTTCGGTACGAGGAGGAGAGGCATTCGTTATTTACCGCATATGTGCCATAGGTAGGTAGAGGTACGTAGGTAGGTGGGTATACGTACGTACGTACGTACGTTGATCGTAAACCATTACAGGAGACACGAGTTGACGCGAGTTACTCGCGCGGGTATTCATCCTCCTTGTTTCCTCCGGCTTCATTTCGTTCCTTATACTATACTTCGCATTGAAATTTTGCTTCATTTTCTTTTTTTTTTTTTTCATCATTCCTCAATCTAGATAGGTATATCGGATTCGCTTACGGGTAGGTGAAGACAATTTTTAATACGTCGACGCGCGGGTTACTCGATAAACAAGAACAAGAACAAGAACAAGAACAAGAACAAGAACAAGAACAAGAACAAGAATAGGAAAAATAAAAAGGAGCTCTCGCTCGTTCGGTTCGTGCTCTTCGCTGGTTTATAGACGATCGGTGTCTGCCCGAACGTCCAACGTCGAGAAGTCCCGCGCGTGGACCACTAGGCAGGGAAGAAGCTGGGATGCGATGCGATGCAGGTCTCGGACACCGGCGGACTACAGGCTCGTGGAATGCCGTCGTAGAGGCTCTCAACTCGACCCAGTAAAATTCGAAGAGACTGTATTATCAGCTCTGATATGAAACAATTTTATTATTTTATTTTATACCCGGCGTGAATCGATCTCCCTTTCCGATCTCACGCCCGCCCTCGCCTACCTCGACCTGCACCCATATAGTATAGTCGACTTCCCGCGTCTTGGATATTAACAACGTCGTCGTCACGCCTAGGAGGGTTTCTGGGTCTTCTTATACACGTATACCAGACTAAAAAATGAGAATAAAAAGGTGAGGAGGAATAAGGTCCGTGCGAGTTTCCGAGACGTCGAAAATACGTCACCGGAAACGTACCACTTAAATGGTAAATACAGTTTCCGGTCTTCCCCTCGATTTGCATAGCGGTGCGGATTCTCCGCTAACCGCGGCGAGAAGGCTTTACTCTTTCTCTAAATCCTCTCTTCCCCTGTTCAATGATCTTCCGAGAAACTACGATCTGAAGAAGAGATACTTCGAACGATATATCGACGACCCAATTTTATCGTAAACATCGCTCCATCCGTATAGCCGAGACCCGCACGCTGCGACGGAAGAAATTTATTCATTCCACTTAACAAGAGGCAATATACCTCGTAGATATGGAAAAATGGAGCAACAGCGAATAGGTATCAATTCCAGGTCGTAATTTCCCATCGGCTTTCTCTTTACTATACATCGTATACATTCGACGGTAAATTTGTGATACGTGTACGTGTGTGTCCGCGCGTATGTACCCGCGAAACGATGTCTGGCTCAATTACATTTACGAGTAGAAAAAGAGTGAATAAAAAAGAAAAAATGAAGAGAAAAAAAAAGAAGAAAAGAGGAAAAAAGGAATATAACTGGCGCGGCTGCATACGTCCATAGATGCAGGAAAAGCAAAGCGATGATGCACCAGCGATAGAGAAATATGAGGTACTCTAAATGCACGTGGCACGGTATCAACGCGATCAGCCGACTGACGCGGTCGTGATTTATTTCAACGCGAAATGTTTTACACTGCGGTAGACAGGCGGGAGGAAATAAGGGAATGTATATCCCGTCGACAGGCAAAGTTGTTTATGCCCCGTTCCCAAGCTGGGGAACTCTGGCCGAAAGATTGGCATCGAGTTGTGTCGCATAAATAGATAAAGAAACGATACATTATTCCACTAGGTGCGGAGGGCTGCGGAGGAAGGAAGCATGGAAACAGGAAGGCAACGACGCCAAGACCACAGATATATCCTACATCCGAACCGATCAGCTTTGTCTGTTCCCTCGTCTCTCTGAGTCTTTCGAATCTATTGATCCATTAATCGACTCCGCTAATTCCATCGCATCGAAAGAGCTCTCCAGAGACCGGGAAAGACTCGAAGACCGTAAGAACCTGGGTTCGAATTTCAAGTCAACCACTGGAAATGCAATTATCCAACAAACGGGTCGAATGGCCGATTCAGTCTCCATTATCCAAGGGCGTCCCTTGATTGCGGTAACAGCTAGTGTAGGAGAACGCGCTGACACGATTGTAACAGCACCAGTTCTCCTCGTTGTGTCCCTATTTAACCGGCATTAGCCGACCACCAGACGCGATCCGGAGAGCCAAAGCCCGTTGACCGATCGCACGGAGTCTGCCGGTGGTACGATATTGGACTCGCGATTATCGTATAACGAGATTTCTGGACTTCAGGGTGGAAGTAAACGCGGAATACGTCGGTGCGTAGCTTCCAGTCGAGTTCGGACGCCGATAACCGATCCCCCCATCCCTTATTTTATTTTTCTCCTTTCCTTTTCGCCATCCCCCACGATTCCGTACGAAAAACGAATTACTTATAAGTTTCCGGTGTTTCCCTCACTTCGGCACAAGCATCGTGAGTTATTTCCGGGCGCGGAAATACTTCCGCTGTCATAGCCGTAATGCCTACGGCGAGAAAGTCGATTGAATTTCATCCGGGTGGATCTCTGGGACCGGCTGGTAAATAAATCGGGGAAATTAATCGAAAAGTTCGATCGAAGTAGGCGCGATCATCGACGGTCTAATCTCCGTAAAAATCAGTCACGCAAATTAGCTCTTCGACCGAAGAGCAGCGAGGTACTTTCTCCGTTGGGTACGCACGCGGAATGCCTCGGTGAAACGGAGCGACGATGCGATAAAATCCAACGTCGGAGTTCGAGAACGAGTCAAGTTTAGTCGACAATAGAGAAGCCCGGACGCATGCATACGGAAAATGATAATTTATTGGCCTTACGTTGTTATTGTAGCCGGATCCGAACAAGGTACGGCAAACAGGGCATTCCGGATCGTTCTATAGACATGATATAATGGGTGGTGCGCAGTTTAAGAGAATGGCTATTACACGGAGACAGATAGGTATACCTAGTCTATTCAGTCTGGATGCTGCGCCTACCGGTGCAGTACCCATCGGATCTCGGTGCATCAGCGTGTTATGACGCAGGCTGGTGCACCGAGAACTCTGAGCACGAGCGTACGAGCATACGAGCATACGAGCATACGAGCCTATGAGCATGAACGTGAACGTGAACGTGAGCACGAAGAGAACCACGGCTGGAGCTGATGGTTCGAGGCTGAGCCCGAACTGACAAGCTGAACTGAATACGATATTAGTAGAGAAGAACGAGGATGCGCCAAGTTGCGTATACGTACTCTACGTACTACATGTATATCGTACGTATACAATGATGCAGAACCGTGGTTTTAGTCGAGCGGGACGTCAGCCTGTCTGAACAGCGACTGACATCTGGTTCGCGAGCGTGGGAGTGCGGTCTCGTCTCCTCTTTCCTTCTTATATTCTTCTCTCCGTCGCCCTGTGCATTATATAGTAGAATAGCGTAGAATAATGAGAGGGACATCGGAGGCAAGGACCAGTTTGTCAATTTTCTCTTGCCTCGTTGTCCGAAACCAGGTCCGTTATAGAGACGAGAATTGAGGAGGTGAACGCCATAACGATAGTGTTGATCCGAACGAGTCTTATTTTTTCTTTTTTCTTTTTTCTTTTTTCTTTTTTCTTCAGAAAATAAAGAAAATAAGATTGAAAGGTATTCGCGGGGGATAGACAGCGGAGTATTTGTTTATTTAAACGAAGTTCGCGACTCGGTGGGTAGGCCCTGGCAGGGTAGGCAGATAGGTACGGGTGTCTGGATTCTGGAGGGTCGCCAAAGTCGACTGACTTTGTCTCTGGTTGTCTCCGGTTGTTCCGGATGTCCCTACAGAGAAGCGCTTTGACTCGAAAACGTGAGTGGAATTTATACGACACGAGGGGGAAGAATTCCCCGATTCTTTGCTCTCGACAGCCGGGCCGACGAAGAGGTAGAGGAGGAAGAGAGAAAAATACGCGAATCAAGAAGAGGTCAGAGAGGATGAGGAGGATGAGGAGGATGAGGAGGATGAGGAGGAGGAGGAGAAGGAGGCAGCAGCAGTCAACCAGCCGCATTCACTGCTGTGAAGAAAAGAAAAAAAAGGGAGAAAAAGAGCTCGGCGAATTTAAAGGAGGGGGTAGAAAAAAAAGTAGAGAATGAAGAAAAAGGGAAATTCACACAATATAAGAGAAGAAGGAAAAAAAGAATGCGGAAAAAGGTCAGAATCTCAATTCGCTGTAGCGTGAAAATAGAAACAATGCGAAACACTTTAGTACCCGGGGCGTGAAGTGTATAGCAGGAGTGTGAAAATCGTGAACAGGCGGGTATTAAAGTAAAGGAAATATGAAAACAAGTGTAAAATCTCGTCAGCGCGAGAAACGGAGACTGGGAAACTCGGGAGTTTGGTAAGGGTTCGTAGGAATTACCGTAGACGTGTCTGTATATATATATGCGTACCTACTGCAGAATAAGCGAGGGGGAAGTTGCCGGATAGAATTCCGCACCCCCGTTGGCGCCAGAATCGTGCGGCTAATAACCTTCCTTTTGAAACAAACCGGCTAAACTTCTTCTCTCAATCTGGGATCTACGGCTCCCTCCTTATACCTACCTCTCGGCAGCCCTCACGCGCCCCATTTAATCTCCCTCGTTCTTCTCTCTTTCATCGCTTTTCACAGGATTTAGACGCTTATCCGTTTACCCGTTTATCCGTGTTTGACCCTGCACCGCATCGATAAGTCACACTCGCAAAGGCGTTCATCGAGGCTTTGCGAAACTCACGAGTAAACCGTCGATTAGGTATCTATATCTGCGCAGATAAGATGCTGATTGAAAATATTCCGCAAAAAATAAAATAAAAAAATAAAACATGTATATATGCAATCGCGTCGTCGTTCTCGCCTTTGTTTTTGCGTATAATCGTGTTCGTATATAATTATATGACCCCTGAGTCATCGCGCCAATTAATGTCGTAACTATGTACGTATACGTATATACATGTATTATTATAAAAGCGCAGTCTGGAACGGAAGCGGAAATCACGTTCCAATATTCGCGCAATTTTTATCTCGCAATAACGATACTTGCCCCGTAGATTATTATTGTTATCATTGCCATTATTCATATTCAATTTTTTTTTCTTTTTAATTTTATGTCATTGTCTTCTCTCGTCCCTGTTTTATTATCCGATCGATCGACCGTGAAGTCTACCGAATTTCGCAATAGTTATAAGTGGATATCTACTACTACATGTGTGCAGATATTTTCAGGAAAGAGAAGAAAATAAGAAAGAAAAAGATTTGCTTTTGAGAATCGCGGGTAACAATGTTGTCGTGTAATTTGTGAGGCAGGAATTTCCATGACCAGGTAAATTGTGGCGTAAAGAAATATATACTTTGTACTTGTCGGGGTAAGGAGGCGGGTAACGCCTGCGGAGGAGAAGCACTCACTCCGCGTAATTTCCGCATTTATATATAAATATGAAACGTAGAAATCTCTCTTGAGCGATTTAACTGCCATTAGAAACGAAAGTGACGGTGAAATGTAAGTGGATAATAATTATGTAGCCCCCAGATGTAGAAATGCTACAGCTAACGCGGGGAGGAGAACGAACGGAAAACTCCTTAGCTTGTGGAATTAAGGCCAGTGTTAATATCAACTTTCCGAGGGAGGGTCGCGAGCCAGTAAAAGCATACAGAAGCCGGCAGGGGTCTTTGGGGAAAAGGAAAAAGGGAAAAGAAGGAGGAGGAGGAAAGGAAGAGGAAGAGGAAGAGGGAAGGGAAAAGGAAAAGGAGAGGAAGGGGTCCCTCTGAAAAATAATTACGTCAGAGTTAAGAATCGCTCTTTCCGAGTGAAAAAACTCTGAACCCCGAAGTCAACCGGGGGTAGGGGAATTGTTAACGCTAGTTCCACAGCCCCAGTTACCGAGTCTTTATTAAAGATAGCGTATCTCGTTCTACGATAAATGAACTCGACGCTTCTCGAGTTTAAAAGAAGAGAAAAAGACCAAATTCATTAATCATTACATACACAATCCTTTCAGCCTCATTATCAAGCTCGTCGAATTTTTTCCTCCGACGATAAAACGAGATCCGCGATTTCTGCGGGAAGAGGAAATACCCTGATCGCCCACAGAGCTCCGAATTTATCCGTAAACCCTAAAAAATCGATCTGTATTAAAAAAAAAAGAAAAAAAAAAAAAGACAAAGGGGGCCGCAGACACTTCCATTATACCTACATTAAAATTAGAGAGCAGTTAGTGACTTTTTTATTTCCAGACACAGCACAGGTTTACCGGCTCGAAGGGAAGCGAAGGAAAGCGAAGGGAAGGGGAACCTGTCACGGGCGAAAATGAAAGAACGCAATTATTATTGTAACAACGAATGGCTCGCCCCGCTTTTCGGCGTCTGTATATGTATAGGTATACAACTTTTTTTTCCCACCGTTAAAATCGCGTCTCAATTTACGCGGATATAAAGCGACGGTGTAAAATCGTAATTCCACATCAAGCCAGTGGGTAGATTGTACAGTGATAAATTGTTCCTGTCAAATGTTCTCTCTCAATTATATACGTAAACGTGATCGTTGATTTTTAGATTATTTTTTACACCGAGACAAGGAGGGATTCGGGGTTCCAAAAAATCTAGATCCATTTATCAGAACACGAGGACAAAAATGGTTCATTCCGTTTTAAATCTAAAAAATACTCTTTCCAAAAACTGTGATTCGGTGATATTGGAATTCGGAATCTCCAGCGAAGCTATTCGCGCGTGGAATCTTGCGACAATCTTGTCGTATGCCCCTGGCGTAATTAATCTTGAGATAATTGCGCGGTTAATAAACGACGTTAACCGTAAAGGATTTCCATTCCCCTTGGCCCGTGCCAGTTGACTTATTACCTTGAGACAGGAATCGTTTCTGCCCAACGCGCGTTAACTTGTCGACAAAAATAAATCGACTTCGTTCTTTTGCAAGAAAAATTACCAGATTTCTTTTTTCCTCGCATTTTACGCGAGCATAGAATTCAAATCGAATCAAACGAAGATACGGATTCGATACCCACCAGGTATTGCGAAAATTAATTATTACCAAGACCCCCCCTCGATTCGCAAATTTTTAACCCAATTTTATTCCCTGGGTAAACGAGTCGGCGTGTTTAACAAAACCACTCGGATCGATGGGTGGCTAAAATCCGGCTCAATATATCTCCTGGTCGAGTGTAAACGTCAGAGTACGTAGTCGGATAGCTCACATTCAACACAGGTCGAATCCCATCGTAATACCTACCAACGAAGGTACAATTAAGCTGGTATAGGTACGGTTAATCGAGTGGATGTAAATTTCATCCGTCCCTCACCGAGGTACCTAATCGATTTCAAATCGCGCGCGCAGCTAGTAGCCTCGCGTTATTTTCAGCACCGCGAAATCGCGCGGGTTGATTCGAGAGAACAAATCACGGACCTCGTTATTTTTAAAATTCATTACCCGGGATGAAAATTGACCGTGAGTCACGTTCGCTCGTCTCTCTCGTTTCTTTTTTATTCCTGAACAAACGTAACGGCTTGGCTTAACACTGTTTATGTAATACGCTCGATTAGACAAGGTATAGGTGGGCCTGGTGGGCACAAGGCTGTAGGAAACAGAGCTCGGTTATTCCCCTTTACTTCCATATAACGCGCAATTTCAGCGCGGAACTTATACAGCCGCATATATGCCAGGGATCCTGCGGGTTCGCCCACACTCCGCACCCGTGTGTCGACGCTTTGTTTCGCACACTTATATACCTACCCACGCGGTTTTTATCTATCCAAAGCTTTCGGCCTCGAGGGAGATCCGTCTCAGGGACGTCCGGTTCTTCGTATGATTATTATTTGTTTATAGCTGCGATGTGTGATTCAAGGTGTTGCTTCGAGCGGAGCCGGTTCGCCTCGTCGTTTCCTTCTTTCTTCGTAATTTACGAAATTTTCAAACACCGCCAAGATATACCCTCGATTCGGAATGGCAGAAACCCGATGTACGGAAACGCGTGTCTCGGCATTCGGCTCGATGTATTCGAATCGATTTTGTCCGGGGCGCGTGCCGATCGGCGCAGGTAAAAGAGGGAAAAGACTTTATAAATCGCCCTTAAAAATGGATTTTCCGTCCATATATTTCCTCCCATTTTAGCTATACGCGATGATAAAAACCCGACTTTTATACCCCGCGGCAACTCCTCTCTCGCGCACGATAAAATATCGTATACAGATCCGATGGAGCCAGGATTTTTCGGGGCCAGATTCATAAGTTTCAAACGGTCGAAATTTTAGAGGTGAATCTAATCGGTTAAATACGTATATTAATAATTACAGTATAACGGTTACGACGGAGAGAATTATGTAGGTTAAAAGTATTCCGTAAGTCGAGATACTCGTCTCGGTTATTTAATTTAAGGGTAAGGCGATTCGGCGTGCGAAGGCATTTCGAATCGGCGTTATTCTTAAAACGGTGAAACGGAAGCGGCGCTAATTATTTTCATTACTCACATCCGTTCCGTGACTGATTACCGTCGGCAGGTGTCTGAGGTAGGCGGTGCAGTATAATCTACGATAATAGTTGCAATCTCTACCCGCGCGGTCCTATAATTTACGCATATATTAATATACATATAGGTATACCTTCCTGATTCGAAAGAAATTATTATTTTTATGAATTAAAATATGGAGCATATCGGGTTCGTAATTCGGATCCGATTTAAAGAAAGTCGCGTCGAGGTCGGAATACCGACCCGTAGTGTCCTTTCCCTGAAGAGTCGGAATATAAAACTTCTTCCAGAAACTCTCCGAGTGAATTCGACAGCTAAAGAAAAATCACCGAGAATAAAGACGGGGGGGGGGGGGGGGGAATAAAAAAAGGAGATATTCTTTATCCAAATCCAAACTCGAAAGTTTGACAGCTTGAAAGCTCGCTATCTCTGGCAACTTTTCCCGGACGTTCACCACCCCCTGCGAATCCATAGGTATACGTCTCACAGACACGGGATGTTCTCTGAAACCACGAACCACGTTTCGTCTCTCCCCATCCGTCCCGGTATTTTAATTTTCTTCGTTAAACGTATACCTATGAAAGAAGCTGAATAAAAATCGCGAAAATTTTCATTGACCTTTGCGACACGGTCATGTGTATAATATACCTCGTATAGCTATGTTCGGGTAACAAAGCTCGCGGGAGAGAAGGACTCGCGGAAGGGAACGCGAGGATCGGTGATTTCGAGACAAAGGTTGAAGCTGGGCGAGGGCAAAAACGTTAATTAAGTGCGGTGGTACGGCGGTATGGTAGCGGTGAAAATATGCCGGGGGAACGAAGGTGAAGGTTTGTCGGGATAAAGGATCCAGTATTGATCGTCAAACTCTCTTTCTCTCTGTCTCCGCAGACCACCCTCATCTCTCTCATCGTAAAACCGAAACTCCCACGACTGCGGAACCCCCGTCCTCGCGTTATCGTCCACCCACCGCTTTCGCTCGGAATCAGTTTCACGTTCCGCACTTCGTCCATAGACCTAGCTGGACATTTTCGCTTCGCAAAGGAGAAAATATAATCCTGGAATTGATCCGTGGCAAATCGAATGCAAAAAAAAAAAAATGGACAAACGTTGCGGTGGAGGAAATCTGGAATAGCGAACGAACGAACTAGCGAACGAACGATCTTCCTCTTCTCTCCACTCGCGGAGGTAGTGATAAATTTCCTCCAAGCTGTTTGCGGGCTTTTTCACCTTTCGCAAGGCCAGAGATGATTTATTTGTCTAAAGACTGCCGTGGCCGTAGCTGTGGCTTTGGCTTCGGCTGTGCCAGGCTCCTTGGCTCCGACGAGAACCAAAAGGACAAAAACATATCTCTGAAGCGTTCTCCAACGATAAATCATTAGGAATTGTAAGAGGAGCTAAAATCAAGCTCTCGTCGTTTAATATACGGTCTCAAATTGGCCGTGGTTTGATTCGTGTCTTTGCGTTCGACGGGGCCGTTCGACGATGATAATCGCAATGACGATCACGATATTGGCAGATAAGAGAGGACCTTGTTGCAGGGAATTTAAAACGAGTCGTCATGCCGCAGCACCGATTCCATACCTCGTTAATTATTCTGAACGACAAACCGGCACGATATATAATGATTTTGATGGACGGTTTGGTACATAATACATACATAAGCGGCATTAGAGCCCGACTATTTACGAGGCGTATCACGTAACGACGTCACTATCCAAGGTCAAGAATCTAAGACCTCCTTTCCCTCCTTTCCCTCCTTTCCCTCCTTCTTCTATCCCTATCCGATTACAATTGCCTGCTAAGATTACAATATTATATACCTTTATCCGGTGGGGTTCCCGCTCCTTCGTGCAGAGCTGTAGACACGGAATGGTAATCGCTAATTATTGCCCGTGCTTTGGATTTCGTTCGAGGTTCCATCCCACCTGGACGAAAGCTGTTCAACGCGTAGGTTACATAAACCGTATATCGTCGAATGAGCAGAGAATAGTTTATATCAATTTTTTCTAAACCGAATATGGGATGAAGGATAATGAAGGAAGATTAAAAGTAACGTTGATAGAGGTGAAAAAGAGGTGAAAAACGTTTTAGAAACGGGGTAAAAATAGCGGAGGTATATATATATATAGACCGAGCGGCGTAAATATCGTGTAACGTAATTTAAAAATGTAATTGCTCTTGTCATGCTCCACGTTGAAGTGGTGCAGTACGGTAAAGCGGAGTCGGGCTCCGTGTGCAAGTGTATATACCCGCGGTACATGTACGCGAGGATGATAAAAGTACGGGGGATGAGGAGAGGAGAGAAGAGGAGAGAAGAGGAGAGAAGGAAAGGGAAGGGTGCAACAATGGGTGGTCGGGAGTGGAGGAGGCAGACTCCCGCTTCTGTAATAAGTTTTCACGTAAAACGAAACGGGAATTATCCGAGCGTGAATGTGCCGGGGAATTGTATTTCACGGTAACCGGGATGAAGGCAAAATATTCCCTGGCCGTTCGGCGTGTCTCTCTATTCCCATACACTTGACGGGATGGCTACGCGTAAAGCAGAGTATAAAGGCCCACGCATCGGGTACAGACGCGATGTATGTGACTGTCACCCGTACCTTAAAAAGCCTCGGAATAAAGATAAAGGATTTCATTATACCGCGATAACAAGTAAGTGTTATTACATTTTCAACGCGTCGATCGGCTCCCGATCTCCTCCGTCTAAATCATCGACGAAGGATCCAGGATCCAGGATCGAGCTTCCGCGACACGAATTTCACCTTGACGGCAATATACGAGGATCGGTTTTTAACTAAATCCGTTCATTTTGTCCGAGGATCCCGGGTCTCGAATTGATTAACTCTTGATAAACGCACTGGCAGTATAGATTTCCGACTCCGAACAATGGGACCCCCTGTCATAATAGCCTTTTGTGCGTCGGCGAAACGTTTTAGTGGGCGGAAAAACGTTCGTTATGCTTTTCCATTAATTATTCCCTCCTTTATTTAGTCGGCTTGTACAGGTTTGATAATCTAAAACTGAAACTGTCCTCCGTCGTTGACAACAACTGATAAATTTATATCGAGGATGGTCGAGGACCCGGTTCGTTGTTATTTATTCAACAGCACCTCTTTCTTCCTTCCTTTCTTTCTTTCTTTCTTTCTTTCTCTCTCGTCGTCGTACACACTACATCATCGATGAGTGGAGTGGTCTCGCGTAATTACTGTGAACCGAGTTCATAAAAGCTGCGTTACACATCTGATAAGAACGGCAGCAATTACGACGATATATGTATATCGTATATAGCGATGCGGTGTATAGTTTGTCGCACGATATCCCCCTTATATTCACTTATTAAACGGTAGAACACACAAGAACCGGGCTGTGCTGTGCGGTGCATATATGAGGCCGTGTGCGATCGCTCAACGATTACAAACACGTCCGAGGATCGATATCTTTAACAAGGAGGTATACGTATAATAAATATACAAGAACGTTAGAAAGGAAAAGAAATAGAGAAAAAGTGTGAAAATTTCAATAAGGCGGATTGAAACGAGCCTTTGAACTCTTTATACTGCGGAGAGTCGAGACGAAAGAGAAAGAAAAAGGTTTGCGTCTGGAGTTGGTACTGATATCGTATACCTACCTCGCTCGCTAACTCTGGGTTATATACGAATCCATATTGTTCGAGACACCGACGTTGCAGATAGTGGGAAGGGAGGAACGAAGCAGGAGAAGGAGGAGGAGGAGGAGAAGAAGAAGAAGAAGAAGAAGAAGAAGATATGTACGAGGGGAGGAAATCGCCCGGGGCTGCTACGAGACGGAAAGAGAAATGGGAATGGGAATGGGAATGGGAATGGGAAAGGGAATGGGAAAGGGAATGGGAGGTAAGAGTGAGTTGGCCGTTGAGACGACGAGGTGAGAGAAGACGTATGAAACGAACGTGAACTTTGAGCGCCGCGGCGCTTCGCTGTCTCGTTGCTGCTGCGGAGGATAGAAAAGGAAGGATACAGAGGGAGCAAGAGGAGGGAATGAGAGCCAAAGAGCGAGGCGGAGGCGAAGGCGAAGGCGAAGGCGAAAGCAATGGCAAAAGCGAAGGCGAAGGCGAAGGCGAAGGCGAAGGCGACTCCAGACTCGAGAGTCAGGTCGATATCTACCGCGGGCAAGCAAGCGAGCAGGCCAAGTGAGCCAGACATCCCAAAGTACCGACCATCCGCAAAACATTTACCTAGACGATGGAAAATCCTCACGGTATAAAGGGTTCGCTCGGTATTCCGCAGCTTTGAGTTTGCTACCGAATACAGACTGAATCAACGACTTCAAAGGCCAACGATGATTATTATTCTCTTTATAGATCTCGAGTCGAACAATGCTCTATGATCATTTCGGAATTCAATCTTTCCTCTCGAATCCAAGGAGCCAACTTTGATCACCGCCTATATAGGATTTATCGGGAAGATAATCTTACGACATTGATATACATAAATCTCGATAAAACATAAAATCGCGCGCATCTTATACACAGGTATAAGAAATACACGGGATCAACGTCGCGGCGCGAATCAGCGGTTAGCCAAGTTAGCTTTACCGGTTAGTGGCTCGGGGGATTCACCACCACCACGTTTCTACTGCACGAGACTACGAGGACGAGGACGAGGACGAGGGCGAGGACGAGGACGAGGACGTAACTCCGAACGGGGAACCCCCGGCCGGTTCTGATTAGCCTTTACAACGGCACGGCGCAGAGCATCGGATATAGGTGCAAGGTATACATACCTATACCTATACCGTACGAATGCCTATTGCCGTAACCGTAAAAAGACGGTATAAAGAAGCCACGAATAGCGCAAACCTTTTCCAACTGTGGGAAGGACGAAGAGCGGGAGTAAGAGAGGGAGGAAATCTCTCTAGGAGCGGAGAATCTGCTGTTATAACCCCTGAATTGAAGGAGAAGGAAAATTGCCAACGCTTTTATGTCCGTACTTATCTAGCTGGATATTGCGGGTTTATTTTTTTCTTATTTTTTTTATACCTTAGACAGTAAATTTTTACGGTGGTCTCTTCTCCGGCAGCAATCGGGCGGTACCACTTCACTTGATTCATAACCCACCGTAACAAGTTTCGAATTTAATAAACTGCGATGGGAATTGAGTAGAGCAAGAAGAAGCCTGGTCTCGGTGCACCAGAAGAAGCACAGCCTCGCCAGGACCAGTACCAGTGAATTAAAATCGACATTGTGCGAAGGCGAGTTCGAGGGGACAAAAGAGTGTATAGGCACGGGTACGGGGGTAGGGTAGGGTAGGGTAGGGTAGGGTAGGGTAGGCAAAAGAGCGACAAAAGAACGAGATGATAAATTGGCAAACTTTCTATAAGCTCGTGGTTGGCACTTGGCAGAGACGAGCGATCTCGACGCGAGGGACATGGCAAGTCAAATTTCCCTCGACGGTGCGGTGCGGTGCGGTGCGACGCTTGGATGGCTAAAGAAAAGGTAAAAGCACTCTGACTGAGACGAGCTGCTCTCGGAAGCGTCGCAAAAGAGAAGAGATTTCTCAACGGTTAACAACGCGGACCCGAACAACGCTCGGCTCGGCTCGCCGGCTACGGAACAAGAGGAATAAGATGACGCGAACGTCCTGCTCCTCTTCCTCTTCCTCTTCCTCTTCCTCCTCCTCCTATTCCCATTCTCATTCTTATTCTCCTTCGAACTTTTCCTCTCCTGCGAATATCACGGACCGATGGCTTTCAATTCCCAGCTCGACCTCCGCCTCCTCGTCGTCTTCTTCCTTCACCTCGTTCTCGTATTATTCACGAAACCCTTTGCCTCAGACACAAAGACCTTTCTCCTCGCTATGTACACCATTTCTTTCATTATTATCATCATTATCGGTGCTCGACTTCTTCCTTTTCCTTCTTCGTTATTATCGTCACATAATTTAGCCCGCACTTCACAGAACGATACTCACACATACAATTATACCTATCCCCCGAAAGACACGTTTAGTACGGTAAAACGGTTCGGTAATATATTTTTTTCATCAATTTTTGACCCGGTCGTATATAGCTGCTGTTAGTCAATTAAAAGAGATTGCAAGAGGAAGGGAAAGGAGACGGAGACGAGGACGAGGAAGAAGAAGAAGACGAACCGGCAGTTCCCGGTGTGTTTAATTGCCTTTCCGATCGGTAGGTAAAATAATAACAAGATCGAAGGGGACTTGACGTTCCCGAAAGGCAGGCGGTCCCAATTAGGCGTTGGGCCAGGTAATTCTAGCAGGTGATCGGTAGGTAATTGTTGACTGGGAGATAATTGAGGGAAACGCGCAATGGCCCAGGGAGCCCTAAGGGAGGCTGAAAGAGCCTCTAAGACGCAGACGACGACGACGACGACGACGACGACGACGACGACGACGACGAAGACGCTCGACGTCCGAGCGAGGCGAACCCGCGTCGCTATAATTGTTGCGACATGCGCGACGCTCGGAACCTCCAGAGTACCCCGAGGCATCCCGTTTAATAATTCCGAGCTCAGTTGGCCCCTCTAATCTACCTTGGTAGGTATAATGGTTAATATTTGTAGCGGTTTGTAACGAAGCCCTAAACGAGACCTAATCCTGTTGTACAACCTGCGGGGGGAAGAAGACCCGCCGGTTCCGCACCTTCCCCGTCGTTTCGGCTGTGCTCTGATTTTCATTAAAATTCATACCTCCCTTCTTAGTCAGACAATTAGACGCGAAATCGGAGATGTCTCGCACTTTCGTTTCCATTCGGGGATGAGAAAATGATCGGAACATGTTCGTAGGTCGGAGAGAATGGACGATAGTCTTCGTTATTTAATCGAAAGGGTTTCATCCCCCTATCGTGCGCGCTGGCGAATTTGAGCGTTCAGTCGGCGGAATGATTTACCGCAATTTGTTCAACCCACTCCGAGGTGCGGACTAAGAGAATATATCTGCAGAGCTCGATTCCCTGTAATTATATCGAGTTACTTCCGCACTTTCGAACATCATCCGACACGGAACGTTGTAGAAACTCGAGTAAGTATAACGATCGTACGTTTGATATCTCGGGGCTGGGTCGAGGCTCCGAATTTCAGAAGTTGAAACGATTCAGAATCTTCAGAAACGTTCGGAAAGTCCGGAACATTGAAACTCCGAAAGTCCGGAATCCCGAAAAGGTACAAGAGCGATAATTTCAGTCCGTGTTCTTCGTTTCGAAGTACCGGTAACATTCAATTCCGGGATTCTTACCATTTTTCGAGATTTCAACCCGGCCGGCCCGATATCTGGAATCTTTCTCACTGCCTGGTTGAAATCTGGGTGCCGTAGGTATCTGGTATGATAATTGGAGCATCTAGGTACTGTAGCTACGCACACCTATCCTACACCGCTGATATAGGTATTACGAGACCCAGCCGCAATTAGAGTCTTCGTAGTTTCTTGCGTCTATTCTATTCCGTAGGTATAACATAGCCGACGTGTATCAAGCCCGCAATTTCTTCTTTCCTGTCCGCGTTTACTGCCCCAGGGTGTACTAAGCCCGTGGAAATTACAATTTACCACGGTAAATAAATAAGCGGTATATATATACACACATCTACATCGCCCTAACTGGCGCCAGGGATCATTTAACCAACAAAACAGGCTGAGTTATTATTTAACGGAAGCAAAACGCGAGGGTGATTCACGACCGAGTTCAAACTGGCCGGTCGACGTTCGAAACGGCTTCAATTTCACATAGATTTCTCACCGCGACGGAATCAATCCTGACTATGGATAATTCGTAGATTAACAAGAATATACGAAATCTCAAGCAAAGCTCACCTTGGGGTCGAAGTTGAAAATTAGCTCCGGCCTTAGCGGACACTCCAAACCGCACTTGCAGGTTCCCGCGGTTGTCAGGTACTCTTTCAGCTGGTCCAGCGAACCCAGCGCCGTACTGCTTGGACTGAAACAAGATGTGAAAATCCCTGGATTAGTGTGAAGAAATTTTTAATCACGGTCGTGGGGATGGATCGGAATCAGAGTACACGGATCGTTCCTTTATCTCATTCGTTCGAAATATATATACCTATACGTCCGCGAAAATTTATCGCCCATCATTCGACCCTCGTAGAATATCATCCGAACGTCCGTCTTCCTTCCCAAACACAAACAAACGCGGCTGACCCCCCCGACAAAATTGACAATGCAAAAAATCCATCCATGCATAAAAATGTAGGCGTTATATGCCCTCAGCGTTGGGGTCGCTTCCGTGTATGGTAAACGCGATAACTTGAGCAGAAGTTATTTTTCCCTTCGGTTTTATCTCCGCGTACAGCAGCGGAGGGATATTTGGAGAAAAAAAGAGCGCTTCTTTTTTGGTTCTTCGTGTAAATACGACCCGTGATTAATACGGGGTAGTAAATCAATACCTGTAATAATATCGTGATTTAAGACCATCTCGCATTGGGCAGAAGAAGAAGAGACGAAGAAGAGAAGAAGAAGAAGAAGGAGAAGGAGAACGGAAGTAATTGATTAGCCAAACAGCACCGCGATGATAATGAAGAGTGGTGAAGGTATGTGTATAGTTGGAGCCAATAAATGAAGGAAAAGAAAACAGGTTGTGGTACAAGTGAACACGAAACAGCTGGATGTAAAAAGTTAACAAGATACACATAACGTTGAATGATGCCCCTTCCGTATCCGTCCAACTTATACAAAGCTGTTTAAGCATCTGTACGTGAAAGATAATGAAGGAAGAAACTGAATAGAAGCAGAAGGAAATAGAATCCGGGAACGAGGGTTGAATATCGTGTTCTTCTCTTCCAGTAGGGTAGAATCCAGTGGATAAAAGGGAAGAGGTGGTAGTGGCGATGGTGCGGGAATGAGCCAGCAGCCGAATCTGAGAACAGCTGTGATTCCATAAATAAACCTGGTCTAAGGTTGCCGCGTTGTAACCCGGTAACCAACCACCAAGAGACTCCGGGACTACCACTTTCGGTGGAATGGATGTCAGAGCGAGAGGCTGAACGGGATGAATTATTATATTTAGGGAAGCGAGGTCCCTAAGCCGCTCGCTTACACCCGGCGTAAACCAGTCGTCCCAGAAGGTGAGGATGAGGTGGAAGAGGAACCCTTCCGCAAAATTACGTAATCATCCGCGTTTCAACGGACGCATACCTTCCTCGCCTCGGAAGTCATTCTTTCGGAGGATATCTTCCCTCGGGGTCGGAGCACGGTTACGAAGCCGAATAAGATACACTTCCCGATCGGTTCCAAGATTTATCAATCACGTAAAGATAGAGAATTCCAACAACCGTGTAAAGCCCGAGTAGGGTATTCGGACAACGGTACACCCGATGGAAGGGAAGAGAACCTGACTCTTCGATATCGGTAGCCCACCTCTTGCAGTACGGTGCGATGCAGTGGCTTGTATATACGGTATATTCGATGGATTTCGCGTTAGCAGTTCGTACACATGCACATGCACACATGGGTATACCTGTATGCACGTAACAAACGCACGGAGCGGTATGTAATCGGGGCTGTAAATCGTTCACGACATTTCAAAGCGCGCATAGGATATATCGGAGGCAATCGGTTCGGATAACCGACCACACATACGTATGATATAGGTATATATGTATATATATATATATATATATGGATGTGTGCGTGTGTGTGTGCGATAGCCATGCCTTGGTGAACTGACATTCTATAGAGAAACCGGCGTGCCGTGTTCCCATAACCTCTCCTACACAGGCTAAACCAATTCCCATCGGGTTTACGACGGACAATGAGTGTGTATGTAAACCCTCGAAGGAAAGCTGCGACGCTGTTCGCACGTGGCCTGTACTTATCCCCGATCTATCCATCAGACTAATCACACCTTTTGCGCATATCCGAGACTTTCGAACACGTCTGACATTTAAAATATACTCATTCTTCACCGCGGCTTCACGTTCCTCAACGAGACACACCGAGCGATATACACAGATGATGATTTAAATTACAGATCTAACCGCGCGTATGATCGACGTCGATATGTTTTTCTACCGAGGGTGAAACCGGGTTAGCGAATGATCATTATTCGCTGCCCAGTTTCGTAGAAAACTGTTTCACCCGATACACGCCGGCTAACGATCTTGATAATTGACTGTAAACGCTCGAGGCTTGGTATATTTACGAGTTTCGTACAATTTCGCATTTCGCTCTTTCGCGCGCCTCCGCGCCTGCGCCTTTATATTCACGATTCACGATCGGGATGAAATAAAACGTCGAGGTGAATCACGATCACCAGTTTCTTCCGCGGAGGAGAAGAGTAACTTAAGGCTCGCGTGTTCGCAGCTAAGGTTGTACTCGGCCCGCGCCGTCAACCGTGGGAATATACAACCGATATGTATATATGTACCAAGAACCGAGCTACGTTTACTTTTCGTTTATACACCATGCACCCAGCGTAAACCGCGAGGAGCCAATTCCTCGGGGAAATATACTCGGACTGACCGCGCGCTGTTCACAAATTATAGATCACAGATCCACAGGATCGTAGATCATTGATTATATATCACAGAAATCCCGTTCATATATAACCCACGAAAAACATCCAAAGATGTAAAAAAAGCCGCCAAGTACTCAGACAAAAATCACAATTGCTTTATAAGCGAAACGGTTCGCCAGTCTCTGTCGTGAAATCAAGAAAAATGCCAAGCACCGAACGTACCCTTGCGATTTCTCAGCAATTTGTTAAAAAAAAATAATATAAAAAGAAAAATGAAAAAACTCAAACTCAAACTCAAGTCTACGTTGTGAAGTCGGAGTTTCGTGTGAGGATATCGAAGCATCATTCCAAGAGCTACGTACTTGGCGGGCACATTCGTTTTCTTTCTTTGTGTTTGTTGATCTCACGTTGAATTAATATGACTCTATCGTATTTTGCGAACCATATTTTTCCGACTGTTTTTCATAATGTTCATTCATCAAATCTGGCATTTAAAATACATCGATTGATAGAACACGACTCCTTGCAGTTTTATTTTGTGTTTGGCTGTTTGTCTCACAGTTCTTCCAAACTGCAAACAGTTGCTTGCATCGGCACTTGGTGGCTGACGAATGTCTTAAAGTACTATGTTTCCGGTCGCTGGTTATTTACATGTCATGAACTTTGCATCGACTGACGAATGTCAGATTCGCAGATAACATTAGTTCCATACACACTTATTGAAAATCCATCATCTTTCGATCTTGCCGGACGACTATGCCGTGGCAGTTGAAAGATTAGCGCTTGCTAGTTTACGGGAGTGCGTAGTGCGTGCGCCTTGGGCGCCCGCACTACTTACTCCCATAAACTCGCAAGCGCTAATCTTTCAACTGCCACGATTGTGTAGTTGCAAATAAGCAACAATGCTACATTATGCTACTAGGGAGGAAAGTGCGTGATTTTTGCTGAGTGCGAGGTTCAGCACGAGCACAAGGTGAAAATTCGCTCCTTCCGTGTGGAATAATAATATATTACTTTTTACCCGACTAGATAAAATGTCCATATTGCATCCACCAGTCAAACACAGCCATTTAATCAATCAAACCTAGAATCGGTCAAACTTAGTTTTTTTTTCTGCCTTTCAAATTTACTTTTTTGACCGAAAAATAACTTTTTCTTCCCTTTGGTCAGAAATTCTTTCCGCCCGCGTTGCAGGGATGGAAAATAGTAATTTCATATTCATCATTAGAACAAAATGTCATACTCTATATGCTACTTATAACATACACGTATATCCGTAGCTGCAAGTTTTAGGTTTCATGCCGAAGTTTATTCTTTCATAATTATTACTACATACTCGAGCTCTACGGTATATCACCTATTATGGGAAAACTCACTGTAGTACATCGCTCATTAGCTCCACAATGAGATATGTGATTCCAGAGTTCCGAGTCTGATCTGATATTTCAATGACAATGGAACGACCACGATTTTTATTGATTATAGTATTCATGTCTGTAAAGTCATACACATAGTTAAGGACACGTAGAATTATCTTCTGATACGCTGATTGGTTTGAATAACTAGTTTTTCAGTGTATTCAATTGCTGTTGCATTGAAAACTTAATTTTCGCGTAAAATGAAGCGGGATGTCCGTATAGCTCTAAGGAACCCAATGTGCCCGCCAAGTACGTAGCTCTTGGAATGATGCTTCGATATCCTCACACGAAACTCCGACTTCACAACGTAGACTTGAGTTTGAGTTTGAGTTTTTTCATTTTTCTTTTTATATTATTTTTTTTTAACAAATTGCTGAGAAATCGCAAGGGTACGTTCGGTGCTTGGCATTTTTCTTGATTTCACGACAGAGACTGGCGAACCGTTTCGCTTATAAAGCAATTGTGATTTTTGTCTGAGTACTTGGCGGCTTTTTTTACATCTTTGGATGTTTTTCGTGGGATTTCACTTCTTTTTGCAAGTAGGAGAATTGAGAAGGATTGCTCATTTAATTTCAGCTGGGTTAAACATTATTATCCTTTGGTCATTACAAGAAGTATATTCGGAATTTGGGCAAGGGAAGAAATATTCAGTGAAAGACAAGCACATCCATTTCAATTGTCAACTGCCATTTGCTCCGGTTAGTAGTGAAATAATATTTCGCCAGGTTCATTGGTTTATTCTCTATCTATATTTGAACCCAGCTCAGACGATCCGTTCCGTGCAATTACAACAGGCCATCATGCAGATTTATTAAATAATAACAGTCATCGGCGTGAAACCACGGTCGTTGCACGGTTTCATTCTGATTATTGTTCACTGATTTACTGACTCACTGATATAATAGTACATTGTACAACAAGGGGGGGGGGGGGGAGGGAGGGGGAATGGGTAATTTATATCGAGGGTCATTTCCACAAATTTTGGAAATTTTGGAAGGCTTGGAAATTTATAGAAATTTATGGAAATTTTTGGAAATTTATGGGAACTTTTGGAAATTTATGGGAACTTTTGGAAATTTATGGGAACTTTTGGAAAGTTTAGAAATTCCCCAGGGAGGTAATAAAGTCCACGCTAGAAATGGTCGATTTTCCATTCGTTTTACATGCAAGAAAAAGGGCCTATTACACGCACCTGTTGAAAAAAACCATTGGCATGGCCGGTAACACCTTATATAATTATATAATATAAATATATAACTATATAATATGATTATATATAAATTATGAATATTTTAACTGTCAATAGCGCGATCCGACAGCCCTCCGACGGCCATTTTGATTTCGTCGACCCTCTGTAGCTCACTTCGTAACTTCATTATTACATATCGACCAAGTGCGGACTCAGATTCATGCCAAAATCAATAGGGGGCGAGATTTGGATGGCTTGTACCCACGTTTCAAAGATCAAGTCGATCCGTTTCACCGTTCGTTCAGAAACGTGAGGACAAGCAAGCGTCTAGCGAAAATTTGATGACCAGGAAGAAGAAGAAGAAGAAGAAGAAGAAGATGCTTTTTCATCAACTTTCGTGACCGATATATCAGAAACCAGTGTACCGATTCCGATCAAATTTGTACAGCGAAGTCGTGTGGTGGGGGAATATCTGTTCTGTGAATTTGATCGAAAAATATTCACGCGTTCCGAAGTTATGACCTCCTGCTTACAGGTATAAAGAGTTCCCCCGAGAAAATAGAGTCCCGGCTAGCGCTCGCCTGCCTACGGGTACTTGGCGGCGATTCGCTGCCGCGAATCTTGATTGCCCGGAATGATCGAGGAAGAAACTATCTCTGCTGCGGGAATCCAATTTCTTATTCATTTCACCGAGCGAATTAACCGCATCTTTATTACCCGTTAATTAACGGTTTCGAAAAAATTGTATATCTGTAATTTATTGCAGCGAATTAACAAGCGGGCGGACGTCTGTCAAAAAAGTTATTAAATCAAACATCCACCGTACAGATAAGACGTATCAAACGTACTCAAACACGCAGGCGCGTTGAAGCGGAGAAGATTAATATATACATAATATACATACACATTAAACGGTCTTATCGATTTATTGCAGCAACAGTACGAGGAGTAGGTATATCGTAGTTCGAGAGGGCGTTTTCCGATTCGTGTTGGTTCATTAATCGAGGTTAACTTCTTACTTGCTCCAGGTTGCCGGGAACAACCAGGCAAAACAAGGAGGCGAAACGAGGCGGACCTGCACTTCTACAGTTTGACGTCTCGAGTAGACGGAATATATATATACGGAGTCTGTATTACGGACTGCAGTGGAATATCGCGGCTGGTTATACTCGGATATATGTATATATGTGTATATGCGAGTACATTGACAAGGTGAAGCGGGTTAATACGGCTGTTAACCATTCAAGAGCGTGCAAAACCGCGACGAGATACATAACTGTAGCAGCCGTGAATAAAATCAATTCGTTAAACTGCGGATACATTGAATCGATCGTGTATCAACCGAGTCCCCCATCGTTTATCCGCTAATCTTGAAGGTATAACCAATCCAAGATTCACGAATCGTGAATTTCTCGGGTCAAGGATCGACCCGGGTGTACAAGGGTCACGGGATAACCGAAACGAGACGGAATTCGTGCCAGTATATGTATATCTGGGTATAGGCATGTGGTACCTACCTACCTACCTACCTACCTATACCTATACCTACCTATACACGGCGACGAAAGTTAATTGAGATCAAAGTCCAAGGCAATTTATCTTGGTAACGGTGCGCAGGAGGGGACCGAGGGAAGTTCAGTTGATAGCCAACACGAATGGAAGGTCGAATAACGAACAAAGGGGGTATATAACGCGGTGGATATTAACAACGAATCAGTGTCGGACCTATTGGGTTAATTAACACGCGATAGGTAATAAATGATTAATCGAACGAGAAGAGTTGTTTACTCTTCTTCCTAGTCGGAGGCTATTATAGATATGTACGTATGTATACCTATAACATGAAACCGAGCGATAACTGAATACGTGTGTTAGTTCTCTATATACACGCGGTAGGTACGATAAATTATGTAAAACGATTCAATTCCAGATATATTCTTCAACCTGTATTCACGTCCACCGAACTACCTGAGACTTAATTCAATACGGATCAACGAAGCGAGTCAGATTTGCCGAACGATCATTATATATATATATATATATATATATATATATATATATATATATATATATATATGTACGACGTATATCGTAATCGGGCAGGACTCGATATCGTCGATTATTGTCATGCAAGTATATATATATATATATTCATATCAATGCCTATGGTTATGAATAAATGATTTTTAATCGACAACCACGTAGTTAGAGTTTGTTTAACCGACTGCAGAGTATAAATGAGAAATTTTATGCGGTGGCCGTAGGTATACAATGTTATTGCCATATACATCAGGTATAGCGTACGGGACATATCGAGTATGACACGGAATTGACTTTCTCCGTTAACAAGAGAAAACATATGAGTATTTATACTCGAGGAGAAATCTGCGGAGCCTCTTGTTTCCATTCCTCTTTCTTTCGCCGATGAATCAAATCGATCGTAAAATATCGTCAAATTCCGATAACAAATTCGTGTTTTTTTGTCCACCTCTACATTAGCCATGCATAAACACACACACACACACACACATATACATATATATATATATATATATATATATATATATATATATCTGTATATATGTAACAGCATGAATAATCACAGGAGATATAGACTGCGAAGCGTGCTCGGTGCGCGGCTTTGTGTCGGAATGAGTTATGTCACGGAGATTTAAATCAGGTGGTTTAGACGGTGGGTGAGTAATGAGAAAAATGTGAAGCAATCAAAACGAAACGATTCAAACGCGATAGACACGTAGGCCTAATATAGGATCAGTCGGTTCTAAGAAATTAATTTCTGGTGGGCGGCGACGATGTGGATTGAGTAATCCACATCCTCCTCTCGGGTCGATGATGCGGTTCTTTTCTCGTCTCTCTTTGTTTAACTTATTTTGGTCTCTTCTCCCCCGAGCATCGATAGGATTCTGAGAAAACGAAAAAGGATAAAAGTAAAAGTGAAATAAAATTGATTTAGCAATTCATCAAAGCCGTATAACTGGTTAAACAGCCACTGTGTATAGAGTCAGCCGGACGGTGATCAAATCATATCCAAGAAATCTCGAAGTAAGAAATTATCTCTTTCCCATCCTTTCATACTCGCGGTTAAACCGAGATCGGTGGAAACCGGTTTACATCTCGCGCTCGCTGCAGGGTCAAAACACGGACGAACATTTTTCTACCAGCTTCTTGACCCAGCCGAGCAATCGTTGGACCTAGACCCAGGAAAAGAAGGATTCGAACTGCAGGATGTCTAAGATATTCTCAAATCGCTCAACCGCTACGTGCTTTTCTTCGTTCCAGGCTGAAGCAGTCGAGAGTCGGTTGGAAAAAAGAAAAAAGGAAAAAGGAAAGAAGAAAATTTGCCGAATCGATTCATCGTACCTATACGTATAGGTACTCGAAGAAACCGAACCAGGACCAACCCTGACTTATTTCCCCGTCGACTGGTGCCCCTTGGTGCCCCTTGGTGCCCGTTGCTCTCCGGCAACCGGGCTGTTCGCTCGTCACTTTAACGGCGACCGGATCTCTTTAGTGGTTTGGCAAGTTAGCTCTGCATCCCATCGGTTAAACATGCACCCATGCATATATATATATATATATATGCATAGGTGCGTATATAGGCGTGCACGGACGAAGGGAACGGTTGGTGTGCGCGATCCTTTTGAAAGGGACCACGGAGGAGGATCGAATCGATAAATTATATCTCCGAGTTTCTTATATATGTACTTATATACTCGTCGTATGGTTATAATAACATTTTAATGGTCAGTTTTATCAGTTTGATTAATTCTCCGCGTCGGTTTATGCCATTCCGGGTTCTTAAATATTCATACATTCCGTAGATGTGATCACGTTCTATACATGCACACGTATATGGAAATATACGATCTAACAATAAAACTGAGGGTATCGCGATAACCTTCACTCCTACCAGGGTCAAGGTTGAGGACCGGGACGAAAAATAAGAAGGAGAATACGAGCTCTGCCTCGTATTTGAATATGAGTTTCAAATCTTCACCTCCGCGAAAACTCCGGCCCGAAATTCGCCGACAACTTTTTGCTCCAAATGGAATTATCGGAGCCAAATGGTACGGAATAATTTCCACTATACGTTCCAAGGAGCGAGATCGTGTGTTCGAGCGAATCGCTCGAAGCAAAGAGGCGAGAGAGGGACAGGGGGGGAGAAAGGGAGGGAATTTGCCCGTGCAAAGACAATGGTGGAGGGAGAAGCGAAGGGAGAGTCTGGCCTGGAGGAGTAAGCGCGGTCATAATAACAATTTGTCGGGCCTGGATGTCGTGAAAATTACATAAAATGGCTGTCAAGCCGTCCGACCTTGAATACCCTACAATTACGAGTCTGCTGCGAATATACCATATACCCGGGACTGCGAGTACGTGTCTGCGAATAAAGTGGGCGCCTGCGTGCGTCGAGATTCGTGCGAATACTTGCCGCCTCGAACAACACACGCCTGCCTCGCTCCCTCTTCGCCCAATTCTCCCTCGTCAATTTTCAATTTTAATTCAACAGTTTCGTCATCGTTTCGGTATGGAATATTTTCACCAGCGTCGATATACTACTGGATAGAGATGAAGCTATATATAATCAAAGAAGGCGCGAAGGAAGGGTCCCTTTATTTGCGAAAAAATTATTGATTCCGATAAACGAATCAATAGTCCCGGTCTCGGTCACGGCCAAGGCTATATACCTACGCTGTGCCACGCTATGCCGTAGCCCTGACGTAGCAGAGCGGAAGTTTTTATCGCGGTAATTGCCGCGAGTAATGTAATATTCTAATACGGAGTAGCAGCTTTGACGAGGGTGAAAATAAGGGTGTCCGCCGATATCGCGAGTTCAATTTGTTACAACGGAACCTTGAACGTCAGACGTATGAAATTTTCTTTCGAAGTTGAAAATAAGAGTTCGTTGAGATTGAAAAATTTTTCGGAACATTTGTCACGGCGAGTTTTCAATTTTTTATAAAATTCAAAGTCATTTCCAACGGCCTCTGAATTCAGGGACATCGTTTGATCGTGACTACGACACGCGTACCTATATATATACGTGTAGGGTAGAGCGTACGAGCGCTGAGCGAATAGTTTGCGCGAAAAGTAAGAAAAAAAAAATTAAAAAAAATGCATTCTAATTACCGTTCGCAGTGAGAACAGTACAAACTAGGGGTAATAATTCACACGGGCGCGTCAGGTACCGGTAGTAGGGTAACATACCTACATACGTTTGAACGAGGAGCCGAGGAGTCGTAAAACACGAAGACGACCAAACCAGCAAAACGTTCCAAGGAATGCGGTAACGCAGTAATTAAAACGGCTAATTATTGAATGCTTTCACCGCGAGCGTAGCGACGCGTTTTTGACGACATGTGCCAATTTTTCGATTTTTTTTTTTTCTTTTTTATTCGACTCTCGAGTCATTTTTTCTCATTCTTCTTCCGATCTCATTTCTACTCCTATATATCCGATTACCGGAGCGTAGAGCAAATGCTGAAAATTCTCGCAAAGTCATTCCGTATCGTATCCCTCGCGACGTTCGCGGCGTAGTATTCGCGGGTATGTATATAAACATATGTACCGACATATAGCTGACCACCACAACCACCTGGGCGAAAAAAAAAAAGAGCTTTTGCTTATAACTTCCGAGTGCTACTGGTCTTTGAGGCGTGTAACCTCGTTTCGTGTCTTAAATAATTACGTAACCTTTTATCAAAGGGAGACGGGTCGAACGCAGCTTGCCTTGCGTGCCAACGCGATCGGAGATTATGTATGGTAATGTTATTCATGTGCGGTAGAAATAAACATATATTTCACAACGTAACAATCTCGAATCGTTGGGCACGATAATTGAGATAAATCGCCTCGCGTATGCGTCTCTCTCTCTCTCTCTCTCTCTCTTTCTCTCTCTCATCTCCAGCTCTATCTTCCTTCGACATCACACTCCGGTCCTTCGATTAGACACGAGGGTATGCGAAATTCATCGGATCTAAACTCTATCAGCGAATCGAATTATCCGAAGGAGAGAGCGAATTCTTTCCAGCCTCGAACGAAGCATATCAAACGCGAGGTACGGTGTTATTATACTATATGTATATGTATGTATGTATACCTCTGGTTGAACGGGGACCGAGGTAGTAGGAAATGTAAACGTCGGGCTACCGCGAGACGCGGTCATAGCGTCGTTACGAACACCTTTGACGGACGAAAGACAAAGGGTCCACGACTGACGTTGCTCCCACAACGTTGTACGAAGGTTGGGTTCTGGAACAGGGTGAATAAGGAAGGATATAAGGCAACCAGGCGGCTGGGTTCCTGTGACGACGGTCCATGCATATGGATTAAGACGCGCACATCGCGTACATAAACGGAGGTACGAGCTAGCCGAGAACCATCATCAGCGTCAACGCCACCGACAGAAGGAGCATGTTTATTCAAGAACGTAGTTCTATGCACAGAGGCTTGAAATCTGTTGCATAGGTAAGGCGCAGTACCTCGCGTCCCAGGTCCAGCTCAATATATATATATTTCCGCTTTCCATGAGCTCTGCTCGATCTGTGAGATCCATCCCGCTACCCTGTACTCCCTTTCTTTCTTTCCTTCTTTCTTCTGTTTTTCTCTTTCTCTTTCTCTTTCTCTTTCTCCCTTTCTCCCCCGCTCTACGTCATCGTAGACATTTCTTGTCCGGAGCTGGTGGTTCCAGGATTGGCAGGTGAATAGGAACCGTCGTCACTTCTTCCCTATATAGCTACCTGTCTTGTTTTCGGAATTAGATTCATCTCATTAAATGCGTTTTTTTCCATTCGTCACACGCGTAAGCGCCGCGCCGTGCCGTGCCGTGCCGCGCGACGCCACACGCTATTGCCGGCCGGTGGTTCAACGAAGAACGCACTTTGCTCCCCGAGCATGATCGGATGATTAATCTTCATTTCTCTCTCTCTCTCTCTCTCTCTCTCTCTCTCTCTCGGTTATCCTTCTTCGCCCTATCGTCTCTCCTCGTCTTTCGAGAGTGGAAGAGCGATAAGTAGAGTCGTGCGCACCTGGCAGGAGCAAAACAGTTACTGGATCGCATTTTTCCTTGTAAATCTCCTCTCCGGTACCGCAGCATCGGTACTAAGGAGATTGCAGTCGAGCGGCTTGTCCCGTTCTGCACACAGCTCGAGATTCCTGGAATAATCCCACTGCGGAAGAGTGCGCCTTACGAATCAAGTATGGCAGGGTGCGGCGTGACTTTCCCTGCAGCTACTCCCAACGCTTCGAAAGATTCCTCAGGAATCGTTGGCTGAAGTGACTTGCCAAAGAAGTCAACTTACGCCGAGGTGTAAATTGCGATAGTCCGACGATCGAGTCGCGAGATAAGTGACAGCCCGAGGGGCCTACTGCACTCCAGGGGTAATCGAACCCCATTATTACCAAGGTAAAAGGATAATGGTCCTCGTTGCCGAGGTTACGTACCTGAGCGACAGCCGGGGAGACGCGAACATAAGTAGAAATTAAAACAAATAAATAAATAGATAATGACGATGATCACGATGATGATGATGATGATGATTATGGTTATGATGGTTATGATGGGAGAACGAGTGATCCTCTGTGCGATAAGAGAAAAGAGAATGGAAGGGAAGGGAAGGGAACGAGAGACGAAATAAGAATAGGTGAAGCGAGAATACGATCGAAACGAATTGCTCGATCACGACGAAGAGAAATACGAAGGTATAATGGTATAGCTGTACCACCAGCACGAGAGGGAATTTATCATAGAATGTTGGCTCGCGACCTCTTGTTGGGTCTTGAACGTCAACCTCGAGGTCACGGAGGCAGAGAGGGCAGAGTTATTTGTATCCGAGAGTTAGAGGAAGTATTTCGACTCTTTGTCATTGAATTTGATGCAGAGTAACCACGAGGAGAATGAATTCTCTACTCCGATCTCTTATCCCTGGCGACTATGGAATTACGTATCGATAAGTAAGAAGCCGCGTGGGGATGAGAATCAAAGTAGAGAAACTGGGACTGGGCATGGGGCATGGCGTGCGTGCATCGTCGCACCGTCAACGTCGATATGTCAATTCCGTTATAGACTCGAATGCATAAACATCTGCCAAAGCTTACGCGAGTGAGGTTTTCGAGTCTTTACGACGTGGAGTAAGAATCGAGCTTTCGACTCGTTCGGAATGAAGCCAACTATGGTAATGCAATACGTGACGCGTCGGTATATATCTCTAATTTCGATCGAGATATATGTAGGTATAGATATATATCGCGTGGTTTCCGTTCCACGTATAAACCCTGCCGATGCTTGGGCTCGGGGCGCAACTTGCTTCCACATATATACCTACGTGTATATTTCATACCGAAACGTGGTTGTTAAATATTCACTTGCGGTGCTGACATACGGCGAGGTGACGACGTCGAGGCAGAAACTAAACCGACAGCTGCCTTCCCTTCTCGTTCCACGCACATATACCCACTACTTTTCTTTCTCTTTCTCTTTCTCTTTCCCTTTCCTTTTCTCTTCCTCTTCCTCTTCTTCCTCGTCACTCGATCACCCAGTCCTCCGTTTGTCGCAAAGGCAGGAAGCGCTTGCAGCGCGAGTACGTTAATAATAATTTCTGAGCCAATTAAAACCGACAGGAAACTAGTCGCCCCCAAACTACATACGTGCACAGGTACAAGGGTCCGTTTCGCACCCTCTATATTTCCAACCGCAGGGCCACTGGGATCTAATTCGATATTTTCATCATTAAATTAAACTTCCTGATCTAAATATCATTACTTTCAATCTTCTCTAACGTTTTGGTGCTTGACTTAGGTTCGCGGATTTCTGAGGTGTCTTCGAATTGATTTATAACCGAAGTTTTATCACTTCGTGTATTTTCTCGTCTTCTTCTTCTTCGCGCGAAGCTTAAAAAAGCCATTATGTAATGGTTGATGGGTTGTTTACGCGAATTGGCATATTTTGGCCCCGGCATGAGGATTTTATCTAAAAATATAATCCGTTTTCTTGAGTTAGTATATTAATCCACGTTTAACTCAAAGACGAATTCTAGAGTTTCAGACTTCAAGATATATTCCATCAGTTCTCGAATTCTGAATCCCTATAGTATAAGATAGCATATATAGGTATTAATTTCGCGACTGCAGACCATTTTCGCAAACTCCAACGCATATATAGTAAATTGCCATCGACAATTCTCAGTGTAATAATAATAATAATAATAATAATGAGAATGATAAGAGAAAATGATTAGCAGAAGCTATAAATCCACCGTCCGAGCTCATAATTCTTAATAAAGCTCAAATTTCGCTCTATGCATGTTACGATCCCATAGATATCACCTCTAAATGTAGGCGTGTTCGTGGTTATCAAGTTAAATTAACAAGCCGAGGTACCAAACCTTCTCTAGGTATACCTATAACCTGCCAAGACGGCGCGGGGTTCGCGTGCGCCCTACCCTCATTCGCTCCATTTCCCATACCCGCCCCTACCTGCGCCCTTAGCCGAAGAGTATACCTACCTGTAATCAAAGGTCACGTGACCATAACTGGGGCTAGAAAAATTCCGAATTTCAATATAACCGACTACTACACTTTTTGGAAAGGGTCTTTACTCGGGAGTCCGCATATATAGCCGATTCGATAAAACTTCGAGACGAAGGATGTTGAAAATTCCGAAAGTTGAAGATCCGGAAAGACAAGCCTCCGAAACTTGAAATTAAAATCAAATGAATCGAGTTGAGACGCAGTTTCTGGAAGTAGTTTCAAAATGCTATCAATCCTGAGAAATAGATCGAAATTGTGCGAATTTTTGGGCTTTTGGGGATCTGGACTTTCGGAACTTCAATGTTTTAAATTCGAACGTGAGAACCGATCAATGAGACGTGTGTAGATTCGTTACATTTTCAATCGATGTCTATAATTTTGTCGGAGAATGATATTGCGGGAAAAAATAAATAAAATAAAATCTAATACAAGGTATTTGATAAGATACAGCGTTATAACAATGTAATAAACTAGGTAGAACACATCCGGCGTTGTTAAATTTGAATAAATTAAATAGTGTCGCAGCAGGGGGTGTTGTTTTCAAATGAATTAAACTACTAAGAATAGTTGACAGAGTAGAAAACCACGGTGGTAGGGTTGCAGCAGATATACGTGCCAACGTGTGTCGTACGTACGCTGGGGCGATCCTCTGCGTTGATAAAATGGGTAATAAATACGTAATATTCGTAAATAAAAATGCAAAACAGTACGTATATATATATATATATACCATTTGAACACGTATATCTATACACAGCCAGAAGTTAAGTCCGGTGGTTTGATCGCGTGCCGAGATACACACCCATGGCCCGATCACCTCTATCCCTACCTACCTACCTACTTACTTACTTCCTTCCTTCCTTCCTTCGTCACCGCGATTATAGAATATGTAATAAGCATACAGGTATATATATATGACTCACGAGTCGCTATATCCACGGTTATGATAGGAATCGACAAACCCTAACCCCAGTCGAGAATAATGAGAGAGAAAAATTGTAAAAATAACAGAATCGACATTTTTCTCCCGTATATAATAATATATCCTACAGTTTATCATCCGTATGAAAAATCCCTCGACAAATCGGCGTCCTCTTTGTCGAATAATGGTCGGTAGGAAGGTCACCGACCACTACGTCCGGGTTGGTCGTTGATTCGAGGGATTTGAATCCGTGAAATCTATCTATCGAACCTCGGCCCCGAGGCCGAGCGGTTAAAAGGAGGAAAAGGAGGAGGAGGAGGAGGAGGAGGAGAGCCGATCAGATCCTATCTCTAATCTACGGCGAGCTATAGATATAAAGGAGGAAGAGAAGGCAGCGTACAGTCCCGCGAGGCACAATGATTTTATTTTATAAATCAATTTATCATTATTCGTTTACTCGCGGAAGGGAGAGGAAAGATTTTCGAGTAACAAAAAAAGAAACGTTAGAAGAATTTCTATCAATTTTTAACTGAGGTGAACCACTTCGCCCTGGTCTCCCCTATATATATATATATATATATATGTGTAAGTAAATGAATAATGATAAACATGTAGCGAGTATTATGATACCGCGGGGCATAATAATAAATGAAATATAGACATCGCGAACCGGTTTATAAATCTCGTATATGGTATAGTTGCGTAATTAACCACCGCGACGCCCGCTGAGACGCGAATTAAACGATTGGTAACACGCGGCGTCGTTCAAAGATACGAGTGTACCACGGAGGTAGTAACGTATGGGGTCAGATTCTATGGGTGAATAAAATGAAATAATAATTAATATAGGTAGGTAGATTTAATGATCTCTGAGAGAAAGAATGAACTCTTCTTCTTCCCGCGCGGGTAGGTATGTATGTATGTACGTACGTACGTATGAGATTATGTGAAAGAAACGGAAAGAAAGAAATGTGTATAAAATAAGATAGAAAAAGAGAGAAATTGCTACTTGTTAGGAGCGAAGGAGTTGCGCGGATAAGGATTTATGCGAGTCAGGAACGCCGGGCGGACAGTGACGAGCGTCTGAAAACGACAAAGGATATAAAAGAGAAATATAAGGCGACGGAAAGACGGGTGAAAGAGATGCAGCGGACAAATAAAAAAAAAATATACGAAATAAGAAGAAGAAGAAGACAAACCATTAAAAAAGAATCGCGAAACGGCGAGGAGACTAGCTATAGGCGGTGCACTCGATGTCCCTGAGAAAATGACGCGGACTTGTTTCTTGAAGGGTAAAGGTATATTATATATACGCGCCGGAGGACAGAGGGCAAATAGATACAACGAAAACTCGGGATGAGGAAATAAGAAGATTAAAAGCTGAAAAGATGAAAAGATGAAAAGATGAAGTGATTCTTTCAGCTCCCTGTATACGTCGGGGCAAGAAACATCTTTGGCCTTTGGGAAGACTGAGACCCTCGCTAATTTATCAACAGCTCGATAGACACGCGTCTCCGCTTATAGGATTTGAGTTGGTCGCGAAAAAGAGAAACCGATAGGCGGAATAAAGACACGTTTAGTCGTTTGGTCGTTTGGCCGTTTGGTCGTTTGGTCATTGAGCAGCTGAGCACTCGTGTAATGCCATTTAATTCTAATTTTAAACCGTCGCAAGGAGGAGTGCAGCGGACAATAGGGACTTTGGATCGCGGCGACGAGACGCCGCGCGCGATGGTTCGCGGAATATCGAATCGAGACACGCGCGACGCCTCGCTACGACTGAAATGAGAATTTAGAAAAAGTGAAAAGGACCGGAGAAAGGGGATGCGGAAAAAGTAAAAAGTGAAAACCCAGGAGACAAATTAGCGACGAACACCGACTCGCTTAGGTACTCAACCGCCAAACTCGTCGATCGAGGAGTTAAGAATTCGCACGTCGAGTGCCGGACTGCGTGTCTTCTGTCTACCGCATCTCCAGCATCGTCGTCGTCGTCGTTGGTGCAGCGAGCTGACGCGATAGTTTCGTTTGTAACAAATCACTCGGCGGTTGACTCACTCCGAAGGCAAAATCCCCTCTTCCTCTAACTTTTCGCCATGAATCAATCCCCGCGATTTCGTGACTCGGTTGTCAAACTCCTCTTTTATTTTTTGCCGATTGAACGCGCCGCAGATTTTCGATAGGAAATTCCGCACGATTTTTCCCGAGCGATTTAGATATCGGGCCGTTTGAGTGAGGAGGTAATTTCCTATATAAACGCCAACGAGTACACGAGTGTAGTATTCAAATTTACATTCAATGCCGCGTTTTGATTAATATAAATAATAATACAAGACCGCGGAATGAAATTGACGATATAATGTAATGTAAAATAGGCGCTATTTATATTCCCTGAGAATAAAAGTACGAGGAGGAAACGTGAACATCGTCGTCACCAATTCCCATGATAATCGGAGATTCGTCACGTCGCGGCCACATCCCACATATCCCCACATATCCCCACATCGAACATCGAACATATCCCACGTCCCGCAGCTCCCATCCTCGATACACCTATAAAGACCCTCGGTTAATTTGAGCTCCGCGAAGCTGCACACGAAGCATTACACTATTACTTGTATATCTATATCCGAGGAATTTCTCGTTGAACGAGCTGTTATTATCCAGCCGGTGAATTCTCGTCGCGTCGAGATCCTGCAGGCGCGAAGCGCGGTCTTGTAAAAATCGAAAAAGTAATTCGCACACGTTCAGCGTCAGGGAATAGCGAGTTTATGACTAAGGCGTGAGTCAAGGCTGCAGGGCAGGGCAGGGCAGGACAGGACAGGGCAGGGAAGGGAAGCTAAAACGTATTATTAATAATCATTTCTTTCCAGACTTCGCGATCATTTTGAATTTTCAAGAAAATCGGAAGAAGCGGTCGATCCATTCTCTCTGTGAATCGTATCTCGGGATCGACGTCGCGTACTTACATGGCATGTTCGCTGCAGTACGATTAATTATATTGAATAGAAACGTCACGGGACTTGACGAGTGCCTCGTGCGAGATAATTACCATTTGAAATGATTGCGTGTAACCCCGGCCGCGGGTCCGGCGACTCGTAATTAAAAGTGTCACGTTAATGTGCGCGTAGGTACGTATACGTACGTATGTACATGTAGATATCGTATATTGCGCTAGTTGGAAAATACGAAATATTCCACCTACCACAGACGCGGGTTTCGCTCTCCCCCATATATATCCCGTTTAATTTTCATTTTCCCATCAAATTACGCTGTCAATTATCATCACACGTATACTATACCTATACCTGAAAAGTCTCATTACCCACGCGCACACTTCACTCTTTCTCCCTGTAATTTCTCCTACGTATACGTATAGAGATATCTATCCACGTATTATAGGCGTAGCGATGATATACCTAGAATTCGTGATAATTAAGCAATCCGAAATACATATATTCTACGATTCAATTTCGCATGTGAAACGTGACGGGGACGGGGAGCTACATAGGTATGGTACGGTATTATGTATAAGGAGTGATAAATCTGAAAGGATGTTAAAACGAAGCGTTTCGCTTTAATGAGACGTTCGTATATAATAGGAGAGCCTGGAAGATACCGTGGCAGGAATTTCTCGAGCTCTGTAACTTCGCGTAGGATTAATACATACCTAAACGGAACGAGTATGTATGTACGTATGTATGTATGTACCATGTGTACGGATGCAAGAGAGCTCTCGGTGCTCCGTGGGTCCGCGAGAAGATGATATCGCGTCGAATCGGAACGAACGAACGAACGAACAGAGAGTGACGAAGACGAGCCGCGTTGCGTTCAGGCCGCACGGAGCGAAGGACAACTCTGCCATTATTCACTGTCCCGAGACGAACACGGGTCGAGGGAGAAGAGGAGATAGAAGAGAGAAAATAGAAAAGATAGAAAAGATAGAAAAGATAAAGAGATAAAAGTATAGAGGTAAAGGAACAAATAGGAGGAAGCAGCTCGACGTACGATTAATGACGAGTACAGAGAGAGGATCAGGGGCTCTGTTTGTCGGCGTAACGATATGGGATTAAATTTATAGTACAAACTACGTATATCTCTGCGTACGACAACGAGGAATTCAACGTTTTACCTCGGGGCCAGCTCGAAGTTATGAATTCTTCAAGTTGAAGTAAATAAAATGGTCTCGATAAGAATGAACAATTTTTTGTCTCCAAATCCCGAGCTAGGAGATATAATGACGATCGAAGACGCGAAAACGCGGAGCAACGAATTCGCACGTTGAGTCAAGTTCCGCCTGCAGCTGCAGGCCAGAGTCGCTTCATCGTCGGTATAATGGTCAGCTAGAAATTATTACACCGCGTTGAAAAAGGTAAAGACGTCCGCCTCTGCACAGGTAATTACGGCATACCTTAGCCCACCACCTTCGGAGGAGGGTAAACCCCGAGCTACTTGCATCGAGGAGAGAGAAGGCTAACTTATATTACGTAAGGGTAACACGTCGCGTCGTCTGGCCAATTTACGAGGCAAGTTTCGCTGTAATCACTCCAACATGCCCCTCGGTTACTTCGGTAAATAAATTAAAATGATAGAAAAAAAACTACGGAGCTTAGTTGTCTCTAAGTCTGATCGGGATCGGAGACGAGCCGGAACACAGGTAGGTGTATAAAAGTTGAGAGGGTTCGACCTGGCAGCATTCCATCTCAATCATAAGGAAAAAAGGGTCGGAATCGGGGCGAGGTTCTTTTATTTGCGATAATATGAACAAGACGAGAGCTGCAGGATATCGGGATATAATATAAATAGCTCCGGGGATTCTAGCCTGACGTTTTACAACTATAGATTAATTCCTGCGTGGCTTCCCTGACGCAGGCACGTAATCGATTCATTAGTATTCGACGCTACGCCGTTTCGCGTCCCGCGGTCCCAGACCCGAAACTCTCGCTGAAGGAAAACAGATACTATAACCCAAGAAGAAGAAGAAGAAGAAAAGGAGGAGGAGGAGAACCGAACGCGAGTCTTGAATTAACCAAAGATTTATACCCTCAGTTTTAATTCATGCGTATCCCGGGATGCGTATAAGAGAGTGATCGAGGTCCAATTATCGTTAATCAAAAATCTTCTCCCTTTCTTTTTTCTCCTCTCCTCTGCTTCCAGTTAATGTCTAAGCACCGATATCGCTGTTGTTGTTATTATTAGGAATCTATTTTAATTGCCTCGAGAAATTTTCGTGAGATGAGTTTACATGTATATATATATATATATATACCTATATGTATACGTATATATATAAATACTTTCCCACGAATAGTCGCGAGTGTGAGACTCGCCTTTCCTTCCACACGCGGGGAAAAAAGAGGGGCGAAAAAAAGTCGGCGCAGACCTGAGAATGACAAACGTGTTTCTTCGATGGCTGCTGCCAGTCCGGCTGTCTGGCTTTACGCCGAAGTCTCGAACGAAAACGAAAACGAAACGCGAGACACGCACGAGTATAGGTACGAGTCCTTCCGTCTGTCCGGTTGACCATTCGCCCCTTATGGCGTGCTGATTACATCTCTATATTGTCGGGGGTTCCTACCTGACCGGCTACCTACCCAACTCCCTGTTCCTTATCGTTATCGCGGGCACGTTAGAGCATAGCATGGTGCAGGAGGTACGGACGCGTGCTGGAAAAGTTTTTTTTTTACATCTAAACACGCGACCGGACGGCCACCCGTACCTCGGGGGTGAGGATAAAGCGGAGGAAGGGTGAGAGATGAAAACAAAGCTTGTCCTTATCTCGGGGAGATCGGTAAGGCGAGGGGAGCCTCTGCACCCTAATAAATTAGAGATTATAAAATACAGGATGTAGACGACGAGCCCGGTGGCGCCTTGCCTCCTTTCGTGACGCGGCCGAGCTTTTTTTCATCTAGATATCTCGATAGGATGAATACACTCGGATAAGAATTAGGCGGGCATTAACGAGTCGGGATAATCGAGACGAGACGATTAACTCGTA
Organism: Tenthredo amoena; assembly: GCA_963966615.1. NCBI lineage: Eukaryota > Metazoa > Arthropoda > Insecta > Hymenoptera > Tenthredinidae > Tenthredo > Tenthredo amoena. The sequence continues at coordinate 12,321,974 of OZ016486.1, forward strand.
TCTGATTTTGGTAGATTGTACAGACTCGGAATATACTATATGAAAGAAAGCTCCGATTCCATTTACCGGAATCGAGGAAAGAAGGGAAATTGGTCGAGATGCGGTTATAACGAGTGACGTAGGATATAGGAGTATGGGATGCAAATGTGTTTGGGAACAGCGATTTGGAACCCTCTTTGAATACGTGGGTACTAAAATTTTTTACCACTCGCTGAATCGGGGGGAAAAAAAGGCGACGATGCGAAGACGAGATAAAATCATCGTGAGAAGAAATTAGAGTAAAACTAGAGCGGAGGTTGCGAAGAAGGAAACATCCGAGACTCGTAGATTTTCGCGGGGGATATCTACCCTCGGAATATCTATCACCCTGTATAGTTGGACCACGCGGAGGCGCGGGGGGCATTTGACATACGCGAATATAGACGAGAGACGACCGCGACTACACCAGGGAGACGGGGAAGAGTCCCCTGTGACTCATTAACTTTGCCGAGTTCACAAGGCCATCGTCGAATGACATGACATTCAGCGAACCGCGGCGACGGGGGCGAAGCGATGCTCGACCTCTAGCCAGGCTTCTGGCTCTTGCTGCGCGCTTACTCATCCGCGATCCTACGCCGGGGTGCGACGCGACGCCAAAGCCGACGCTGACGCATACGGAATTAAAATTTATTCATGCGTGTGCGTCTGCGTGCCCGTGTAAACCCGCGTGGGAATGAACGTGTATAAAAACGAAAAAGAAGAAGAAGAAGAAGGAGAAGAAGAAGAAGAAAATCGGTATCTTTCTTGTCTGTTTTCGGTGAACTTCGAAAGAAAAAAAGGAGAGCGTTTCTATCGCTAATCGAGCTCGGAATGAGAAAGTCTCTTTGAAACTCTTGAGGGTAGGTATATCACCTTTACTCGGTTGACTAGGCCTTGACGGGGTCTGGTATAACCCTCGTTGAGTTATGGGCAAGGAGGCGCAGTACCGACATGAGTTAAGCGTGCAATTTGTAGCCGAAACGACACGACGTAGGTACTTATGCTGTATGTATACCTATATATAGGAATCGGGGAGCATAGCGTCACAACGTCGGGTCGTGTCGTCCTTAGAGTAAGCCTGAAAATCCAGTTTCTGTGCCGCATCGAGTTACGCTCGGTACGTGAACCGATACGTGCGGAAATCCCGCGCGTTTCGCTATCGATACACGAATCGTACGAAAATCTCGATATAAGCGGACAGAGCGATAAAACGGATTCGGAGAAACGAGGAGGTGGAGGAGGCAGAGGAGGTAAAATTTGCGAAATTTCTTCGAACCTTCGGAGTAAATCGTTCGCGGAATAGTAAGTTTTATACAGAGATTCGAATCTCTGATATAAAATGAAGAAGTAAGACGGGTCGGAAAAAAGGGAGAATAATCGCGTCTGTTCAAACTAATTTGTATCCGGGGTACGCGTGATTTCCTCCCCTTTTTCATACCGCGTGATGAAACGTATCCCATGAAGCACCTGGGCGAATTAAATTACCTCGTCCAATAAAAGAAAATGAGAAATGAGAAACGAGAAACGAGAAATGGGAAATGAGAAATGAGAAATGAGAGCCAGCCGCAACGGGGTATATATACGCCACTCTGTGTAAACGTGGCTAATGCAATTAGCAAAGCGGTGACTACGCTGCCCAGACCGGGGGAAGAAGAGGAGGAGGAGCAGCAGCAGCAGCCCCTTTACAGACTTTTACAATTTTCCCCGAAAACTCAACGCCTAAATATATTAAGGGTACTTTGATCTCGATTCGTTATTCACTCCTCGTAATTACGTAGATATACGTCGCTAATAACGACGGCAATAATGATAAACGAGAAAAGAATAAAGATAAGCCGTCGAACGCGACGTGAGACGGAAAGTGGTGACCGCAAGTCGTACATTACACTGGAACGTGTGCGTCTGTGTAAAATCGATGACTCGACCGCGGATAAAACTATATATCTATAATACAGCCGGTCGGCGAGAATCAGAAATTTTTAGCTCGACTTTTTTCTCCTCGATATCCACAGTGTAGATATAATTCCAACTTTTTCCTCCTATTCTATCCCGACGTTGTTTACGGTCGGACTGTCCGGCCAAGTCCGGTCGTTGCGGTCAGAGCGTGACGTAACGCCCGGCTTTGTACCCTTAGATCAAGAGACAGACGTGTCTAAACGCAGCGGAGGCCCCGAAGTAGGGCGAATTCACTTCCGGATGGCACCTCGTCAGCCAGCCACACGATTCGACGGAATATTCATCCGTTTAACCATTTACTGCGGAAAGAACGAGAGGAGATGGCTTATCGATGCGATGAATTTAGATCCGCGAATTCGCCATAGATTCGTTTCTGAATATTTCACGAGATTCGAACGGCGACTGGCTAGTTTGGGTCATAAGTATCACAGCTCTGATCTCCGTATAGAGGTACCTGGATAATGAACGTGTGCATCGATCCTTGACGGGAAGGATTTTCGACTTTGAACCATAAAGGCTTGAGAGTAACGATTGTCAGGAGCCACGAGTAAGGTCAATAAACTAATTATGACCATTGGCTTATACCAATTTTCAAAGTCGATGTGAAGTTATGGGATAAATATTTATCGGAAATATTCATCGAGGGTACAAAATCGGCTAATTTAAAGATTCGAACACGTGTAGAGAATGGTGTGTATGAGCGAACGACTGGCCATTGTCAATGTCAACGCGCTCGTGACTTGGCTCTGCGAGTCGTGGGAGTCGTTTGATCAATAGAGGATAACAAACGAAGTAAATACACGTATACCATAGCGGGTGAGCACACAACGTAAAACATTGTGCTGTAAACAGGAAACGAACGTATGAAAATTGTTACGCCGGTACTTAAATATATCCTGTAAGATGTATAATAATCCGAGGAAAGGAAAGGAAGGGAAGGGAAGGGAGAGGCGCAAGGAAAAGAAGGCATGTTCTTAGTTTTTATTCCTTTTTCTGAAATCCGAGGCCTCGAGGGACCGAAAAATGAAGTGAAATGAAATGAAATGAAATGAAATGAAACGAAACGATAGGGCAATAAAATCCGAGTCGCATTTGCAAAGTAGGATTTAGCCGGGTTATTAATTGAGTTGTATATAGACGGCAAAGATATGAGTGCAGGGATGGTTCTATTACGCGTATAAAGATATTGTCCGTAACGTCGAGTGAGACACGTGTGCTGCAGCGAAGAAGAAGAAGAAGAAGAAACGAATAGGTGGAATAAGAATCCGAAGAAGTAGAAGAAGAAGCGACCTTGGCGTTGAACGACTGCAAATTGAATATGAAATTTGAATAATACGCAGTACGATAAAAATGTCGAAAAATTCAAATCACGTTCGAGATATCCCCCGCCTCCACCTACTTCCCATTCTGTTATATACCTATGATGATGAATAATCATTTAAGAAACATCGTTTGAAACGAGGAACAAATTACCGAGGCAACTTTACACACTTATATATATATATATA